>CAJVRN010000232.1:4057500-4320000 GCA_911728415.1 Lagocephalus sceleratus | reverse complement strand
GGTTCCAGTGGAGCCTTTTCCACCAGCGTGACCAGATCTGCATCAGCACAAACACGCACATTAGGACACAAGAGCCCCTCTGCACCTCAGCTTTAACAATCAAACTGTGATCTTCTAACATGAGGAACTCCAAAACGCTAAATTCTCTTTCCTGTTATGACTTTGTTTTCACAGTAATATTGATTAAAAACCTTTGCATTTGTTTTCCAAGTTGAAGCTGGAAGCAAAGACAGAATATGTCTAATTACATTCTCCTTTTCATATATACACTTAAATTAAATTACAATTAAATTCAGCTTTTTACGCTGTTACAGTCAGTCAGGATCGCCCCTGGGTGCTTCACGGATATCCCAGAAATCGATAATTAGCCTTAAACACACAAATTTGTTCACATTTTCTACTCATTATATTCACTTTACTTAAACTCCCACTGAGGCAGAGCAGAAAGAAGATTAGAAAAAGAACACTCTAACTTACCGTTGACGCCTTCGTCTGCCTCGTGGAGACGGAACCAGAGGAAGAGGAGGAAGAGTGTAATCCCTGTCATCCTGGATGTGGACTGTAAACAGGCGTGAGGACGCAGATCTCGGGGGCCTTTTATAGGGGAGCGAGGAGGGATGGGGAGGGATGGGGAGGGAGAGGATGTGGCACTGTGAATATTAATGCGCTCTTTGGCTCTATGGACCATTCATCTTTACTCCCCTCTGCTGCTCACACTGAAAATCTGCAACAAATTAACGTGGGATTCAGAATGGTTTTATTTTAGGTGTGGGGATGTTCAGACCATTTATTTGTGTTCAAAGAGGCTTCGTTTTAAAGTGTATTGTTAAAATCCTTCATCAGTTCATCAAGAATCTTTATGGTCATCATAGATTGGTAACTCACTAGCCAAAACGCACACACACCCACACACTCACACAGGGTCAGGTTAGGGTCAGGTTTGATGTCAGGGTCGGGGTTAGGGTCAGGGATAGGGTCAGGTTTGATGTCAGGGTCAGGGTTAGGGTCAGGTTTGATGTCAAGGTTAGGGTCAGGGTTGGGGTCAGGGTCAGGTTAGGGTCAGGGTTGGGGTCAGGTTAGGGTCAGGGTTAGGGTCAGGTTAGGGTCAGGGTTAGGGTCATGTTAGGGTCAGGGTTAGGGTCAGGGTTGAGGGGGTGATTGTGATGATATGGACAGACACATGGACATGCGTTCTAATGCTGATGACGACTTTACGCACAATATATTTGAAACAAATGAATGAAAATAATTGTTTGAAATCAGCAATTATAATGTGGGTTAGAAATACAAAGAAGTTGGCAACCAGACCTCTTTAGAAAAAGCGTTGAGCCTTCCTCGTGGGAAGATACGCTCCTGCGTTTTACATCCCCAAATAGTTTTGGTTTTTCTTTGGGCAGCTGACTTTGTGGGGGTTAGACTTTGTTTGGTCAGATTTATCTTGTTATCATTGTGACAAATTATGGGTCTAAGCACAGATTTAAATTTGGATTTAGATGTTACAATGTAAAAATACCTAGGAATGATCACCTCAGACATTTAAAATGTTACATTTACTCTCTTCAAAAGACCGAAAGATCAACTCCAGGCTACGTCAGCTCTTTTCCTACCGTCCAACTGTCATCAACACCTTCAGGATATGAGCCCAACCCCGAAAGGATTCCAACATAAGTCCTGTTTTTAAGAATCACCAATCACCAGACAGACCAGACTCTCATCACACCATCGTCCTGCTCTGTGATTTGTAAACCTTCTTAATGAAGCGATGTCTGTTTCGTCACACAATGACCCAGTGGCCTAATGGATAAGGCATCAGCCTCCGGAGCTGGGGATTGTGGGTTCGAGTCCCATCTGGGTCGAACGCGACTGCGCTTTTTCCTTCTCCTTCGTTTTAGTTTTACTTTTAAAACCTGCTCTTTTTTACAATAACACGCTGAAAGACGGCATATTTCACGTCGGCTCGAAAATTAGGATTAGGATTAGAGACAATTCGTGTAATCACGTGACTTCCCAAGCAAAACCTGGTCGCATCCCACGTGTTTCAAATTCTCATGATCCCTCCAGATTCTGTGGGATCTTTGAGAGGACGAGCATTTTTTTATCCGCTTTTTTTTGCGCACGTTATTGCTGTACTTTCGTTGATTGACACCTGGGAGAGTGAGGATTAGCTGGGATTAGATTAAGAAGAGGTACGATCGTTGACAGCTAAACACGCACGTTCTTACATAGCGACATACGCGACGACGTAAACGACATATGTGGACGCCATTACTAATTTTAGAGACTCAACCAAACACCCACGGACACACAGAGAACCTTTATTGTCAAAAACACATCTCTCACGACGCCGCGATCTCCTCCGCTGCAGTACCACGCCTGGCCGCTGGATGTCGCCAAAGTCACGCGTGTCAAAGGCCGCTTCACCGCCACCTCCTCACATTGACTCAGTGACTCAGGAGTGAGCTAAACGACCGCCTGCGTCCATCTATTCTCCATTTATTTATTTGTTTTGTTTTGTTGCAGGTGATGAACGCGGATCGTGGACTCTCGCTCGTTCGTCTCCCTTAAGGCGCCCCGGCGCGGCGCCCCCTGCCGGCCGGAGGTCCCCACTACTCGCCTGTCTTGCCTGTTGGCAAGCAGCGCCTCTGCGTTTGTCATCTCCAAATCCCCCAGCCGGCAGCCTCCAGACGGCCCCGACGACCGACCGACCGGCAGGCCGGCGGCAAACGCACCCCTGGGATCATGGCAGAGGCGCCCAGGTAGGCCCCCCACCACCACCACCTCCTTGCATGGTTATTCGGGGGGCGCAGCAGCAGTGTGGCGCTGTCGTCGTTCCACAATGGTGGTGAGAGGCGCACGGAGTTGATGCTGCGCGCAGGGACGGCCTGGCCCCCTCGGCCCGGAGATGCTGGTCCTAACCGGGTCCCGGGGCGGCCGCGGAAGCGTGCGGGCCCGTCCGGACCGGCAGGCCGGCACGACGAGCTGTCATTGCGCTCCCGCCGATGTGTTGGTCTGCAGCCGCATCTATTTGCGCATTAATGCTTCTCCACCCCCCCCCCACCACCACCATCACCACCATCACCACCCCCCGGAAGATATCGTTTAAATCACCATTTTGTGGGTTATCACGCTGCGCTAATTAATGCAGCCGATGCAGTTGCGTTTCTATGGTATCAAATCTAACCGTCTGCAGGTCGGACGGTTTTTGTGTTTTTAAAATAACGTTGTGCATCACGGAAAGGCACTGTGTGGTGATGTGACACTGAGTTTATCTCGGGCTTTTCGCGTCATTGAAGACGGAATTTAAGGGAAATTACCAAAAAAAAATGATCAGCTGACTCCATCACTGGCCCCCGACCTTTTAAGACACGGGACGTATGATCGCTACTCGGACGCGTAAAGCTCTTAAATCACGTCGATATCACGGCCGAGGTTCTACCCAGAGGGCTTGTGTAACAGGGTCACAATTTATGCATCTGCTGAGACATTTTGAGGACGATTCTGACGGTAACCCATGGATATGTCAACAGTGATTCACGATCTGCTCTGTCATAAATAACTCTCTTGGATCAGCATCGCTCGCAGCCCGAGCACGCACCAAAAATAGTTTTAATCAGGGGAAACGACCAAATTACACTCTGGCGTTTTAACCCCGCCACATGTGATCAGTAGCCAGATGACGTTTTGTTTTTATTCTGTTGCCCTGACGTTGATGCACGAAGGGTCTTGCTGAATCGTCACAAAATGGTGGGGTTCCCCGTGACACCTCAGGGGAGGGAGGGCACACACGACTGGAGGGCACTCAAGGAACAAAACACATGACCGCTCTTTTTCCGTCTTCAGTTCGCCGGGACTCTGAGTAAAACGGAGAGAGACGGATTTCCTGCTGAGTAATGGGCCCCTCGCCCCGTCCGCCGTGTTCGATGGGCCTGCCGCTTATCTCTGGGACCCCATCGCCGATTGAACGGCGTCCCACTCGGGCCGCTGTCACGGAAACTGAGCGAGACTGTCGCTTCCTGCAGATGACCTTGTAATGGAGCGCCACTGCCTTAAAAAAAAACCCCAAAAAAACCTTCCTCCTGTGATCACACGCTCCCAAAGCATGGCCCGGGGTCCGCCCACGCCGTTGTCGCCGGGGTCCTGCGCGCCTCTACCGAAGCGGCCCCGTCTCTCCGATCACCCGCCGTGTCCCGGTGCGGGAACGTTGAGTTTTCTTTCCTCGCGTGAGGGAGGAGGACGACGTCGCCCGGACGTCGGCCCGCCTGTCGCCTCTGTCTGGCTGGGCCGGTGCCGTTTCGAAAGAGGTGATTCTGTTTTCGCGCGTTCGCCATCGTCGCCGGGGCGGATCGGTCGAACCCGAATCGAGGCCGTCGGCCAGTCACCGCGAGACGAGCGCGGCGTTTACGGGGTCCGTCCCCGGCTTCAGAGGAGTTGGTGTTTTATCGTGGTTAATCTGGTTAAGTTAATCCGCTCACGCTGTTCATTTAAACCTGATTAACTGAGGCGGTTTGTCAAGGGGGGGGGGTCGCTCGCTGTGGATCTGCAGCCTCCCCAGGTTCCAGGGCCCCTCCCCAGGTTCCAGGGCCCCCCCCAGGTTCCAGGGCCCCTCCCCAGGTTCCAGGGCCCCCCCAGGTTCCAGGGCCCCTCCCTAGGTTCCAGGGCCCCTCCCCAGGTTCCAGGCCCTCCCCAGGTTCCAGGACCTCCCCAGGTTCCAGGCCTTCCCCAGGTTCCAGGACCTCCCCAGGTTCCAGGGCCCCTCCCGAGGTTCCAGGCCCTCCCCAGGTTCTAGAGCCCCTCCCCAGGTTCTAGAGCCCCTCCCCAGGTTCCAGGGCCCCTCCCTAGGTTTCAGGGCCCCTCCCCAGGTCCTAGGCCCTCCCCGCCGCAGGGGCCCTTTCATTTCCCTCTGAGGTCGGCCTCGCCGCCGTCACCTGCGAACGCCGCTGTCGCCTCTGTCTGGCTGGGCCGGTGCCGAGCCTCCCGGTGGAGGAAAGGTAGGAGCTTTCTGGGGTCAGCTGATCAGGACGTGGGCGGTGGGGCCCCAGGTGGGACAGCGCGGGGAGTCTGGGTTCTTCTCTGAGCGAGTTTTTCCTATGAAGTATAGGCCAGCATCAAAATAAACAGCTCACTTCCTCAAACGTGGACCTGGGAACAGGAGCGCTTCCTGCCGTCAGCAGTCACACGCATCAGTGCTGTCGGCTGTGAGCGGGCGTACGCGACTGACCGGGGATCAGCTCCTCCGTCCTGGAAGGGGGCTGCAGGCCGGCGGCGGAGCCGGGGGGTGTTTGAGTCTCACCGTGAGACGTGGCGGTCCTCCCGTCTCCTCCGGCGTCCTCGATGACCCTCCTCAGGTTCGTCACGGAAGACCGACTCTGGTCTGGGAATACGCGGATGAAAGTCATCCCCAGTGACCTTCCCAATACAGCGCTGGATATCGACCAGTAGAACCACGGGGGGGCACGGGCCGAGTCTCAGTGGGCTACACTTGATTGTTTGTGGTCTTGATTTCATCAACTGAGGTGTGTGTGTGTGTGTGTGTGTGTGTGTGTTAATGTGTGTGTGAAAATCAGCCTTTGACCCGAGCTTTAATCTCATTCCTATCTCTTTAGGGTGTGTGTGTGTGTGTGTGTGTGTGTGTGTGTGTGTGTGTGTGTGTGTGTGTGTGTGTGTGTGTGTGTGTGTGTGTGTGTGTGTGTGTGTGTGTGTGTGTGTAAGGGTGCAGAAAGTCTCCCAATGGCCTTGAAATTTCTCCGGGGTGCAAACAAAAATAGTCTTAAAAACTCCCGGGGCGGTTTTTAACCCCGTGTCTTCCGCGCGCTGCTGCAACGGGCAGCGTCTCAGACTCGTTCTGAGCGTTTAACGAGCGCTCGGGCTGGAGGAGCTGCAATCACAGCGGGATTAGTTGAGCGGCGAGTGTCGTTACAGCGTCTGAGGACGGGAACACCCACTTAAAACGCCGTAAAAAAATACAAAATCCGGCCGTTAAAATCTGACAAACGTTTTGGCTGGACCTTTTCTTTTTTTTTTTTTTTTTTTTTTAATTGATTTTGGCCCAGGCGGAGGCCGTGAAAGGCTGCTCCACGACCAGGGCTTTGTAAATCAGACACGCTCGGCTCCGAGATATGGAGGCAAATCCGACATTTGTGTGTGTGTGCGTGTGTGTGAGTGAGCCTCTCGGACCAGGAGCGGATGAGGCCGGCCTTCGGTGAGCGGAGGGAACGCCGGCCCGGATCGAGCAGCACCCACACTTATTGATTAGAACCCCCCCCCCCAGCGTTGATCCGTGTTGGGACTGAGGTGAACGTTTAGGACCGACGCGGCGCTCCTGGGCCCGACTCATCTGTCAGCCCGCCGGAGGCAGGACGCGGAAGAGACGCGCACGTGTGCCGCCGGAGCGCTTCCGTTTGTTTGCCCAGCGCGGGTTGTTGACATCGATCCGCTAATGGCTGCTGACCGGACCGCTCTGGCCCCGTGAATGCGCTCGTTGTCTCCGCCGCTGCTTCCTGCTTCCTCCGCCGCTCCTCCGGGCTGTTTTTGTCCTCTGCGTGTCCTCGTGTCTCTCACAAGCCAGTGTGTTCGTCCCCCTCAACCTTTGTGGCTCCAGCACACTCGATTATTTATATTTTTTTCAGTTTAACGTTTTCGCTGTTGTGGATTTACCTGAAATGTTTCCCCTCTGATAACAATAATGGATTTTTCATCACGTCCTCAGCCTTCTTTCCTCCCCTTTCTAATTTTCTTGGGCTCAGATGCGCTAGTTTCCACCTCCTGCTTGTCTTTATTATGAAATTACACTTGACCTGCGTCTCTGTTCTCACTAAATTCAATCAATATGATTTATAAATCGTCCTCTTGGCTGATGGCGGTGGATGAGGATGCTCGATCTTTGCTCTCCAAACGCGGTTATCTTCATCGGGCTGATGATTGTTCGCAGCGTTCATTTGCTTCTACGTGAAACACGGCTGGAATAGTATTATGGGCTGCCCGCAGTGACAGGCGGTGGAGATCTCTGGCCGGATGATGTCACCGTGGTGACTAACGCGGTGCTCTTCCCGTCCCAGTAGTTGAACACCAGGGCACGCACTGGTTTCCACTGCAGATGCAGGTGGGTGGCGCCGTTGTTCCAGTCCGGAGAAGACCGAGGTCGGGGTCACGAGCCAGGCGCAAACATGTGTTTAGAGGGGAGTGGAAGGATTTTTGGACCGTCGCGTCTGGCCACCCCAGACGCTCCATTTTTGGAAGGAATAAAATGGGCGTTGTGTTCTAAGACGCGCTGCTTTTCACAACGATAATGAGGAAGTGTTCACTTCACTTTTTCGCCTTTGTTTTGTTTTTTTGTTTTTTTAAAATCAATGAGGGCACGCGCTTGTTTTCAAGGCAGGATAAAAATGGAAGTGGCTTTAAAACCAGCTATGTTCAAGTACATTCAAGGACCTGGAGGTTTATAATCGTGGTTTTTAACCTGAATGAGTGAATATCAGAAAGTAAACGCAGGTGTGGTGATGTTGGTGGTCTGTACATAAAGTAAAGGCGTCTGTTGATGTTTGTGATCAGCCTTGCGGTTTCTGACCTCTGACCTCCTGACAGGTTTTCAGATCCCTGATCATTCGGCGCCCCCCCTGCCCCCAGCTGACCAGTCAGGCAGTATCCACGCTCGCGGCACCGACACAGGAAGGCCCTCCCAGCCCGCCGCCATGTCCCTCCCCAGCTGCAGTCCGGAGAGGGAGGCCTCCCCCGGGGCTCTGCCCCAGCTCGAGTGTCCCGCCTCGCCGCCTGGCACCGACCACGACCCCCTGTCCACAGGAAGCCCGGTGCTGAGCCCCGACTCCTCCTCCCACGATGCCGCGCTCTCGGCTCCGGCGCTCTCCCCGGCTGATTCCGAGAACCTGAGTCCGGATGAGCTGGAGCTGCTGGCGAAACTGGAGGAGCAGAACAGGTGAGTCCCGACGCAAAGGTGCTCGTGATCTTGTTGTCGCCCCAAAACAACAACGAGAAAGCACTTGGAGAGCGCAGGCCTCCGCCAAGTTTATATGAATTGCAATAAAATCCGTCTTCTGGATCAGATCCGGATCAGCCTTTGGAATATGATAGAGGATCCCATTGTCCATCCTTGAGTCACATTGAGTCAAAATATGAGGTCAATAATTTACTGAGATTTACCACAATGTTAATGAAAATTTCAAAGTGGTCCAGAATCCAGGATTTCTTCCAGATCACCCCCAAAATGAAATCAGTTCTTCCTTTTCACGTTTACAACAAATCCTGAAAATTTCATCAAAGTCGGTCCACAATGTTTGGAGTTATGTTGCTGACAGACAGACAGACAGCAGCAGCAAAAACATCACCTCCTTGGCGGAGGTAACGAGTGGAACAGATTAATCCAGTCCTCTTGATCACACCCAGCTCTATTAGTACAGAATTAAACATCTTTTGGGCTTTATATTATGTTATTGCCTCATATTCATTCGGATTTTTGCTATTATATCCTCTGAGTGCTTTCTAGTTTATGATTGTGATCGTTGGTCTTCTTACTATTAAACATATACGCATTCGTACCTGGAGCCTGATGTGAATCAGGGCTCGTCTCTGGAGGTAGTGCGAGGGCGTGTCTGCTGCCCCTCCAGGATGGCACACGAGTTCCCGCTGTGGCCACAGTGTGAGGGAGGAGGGGGAGAGACCAAATGACCTCCAGCAGGTCACCCCTGGGCACGTTTCTGTCAGATCCAGACCCTGTGACGGTGATGCGAGGGTCCGACGTCATCATTCGTTCGCTGATGAGAGCCCGTAGACGCCCACCTGCTACCCACAGCTCCTGCTGCTCCTCACTGTTTTAAAGCCTGACGCTCTCGTGGCTTCAAAGTGGTGCCAATCAGGACAGTAGTATAGCCTGTCTTATGAAACAGTCCCCCTTCACAAGTCCAGGGGCTTCTCGTGCCTCATTGAGGCCATAAAACGTGATTATTGATGAAGTGAACGCTAAAGAGAACCCCTCCTAATGTGAGCTCCTCGTCCTCATCACCCCCCACCCTGGATGCAGGCTGCTGGAGGCCGACTCCAAGTCCATGCGGTCGATGAGCGGCTCGCGACGCAACAGCGGCTCCTCGCTGGTGTCCAGCTCGTCCGCTTCCTCCAACCTGTCCCATCTGGAGGAGGACACCTGGATCCTGTGGGGGCGCATCGTCAACGAGTGGGAGGAGTGGAGGCGCAAGAAGGACAAGCTCCTGAAGGTGGGGGTCCGGAGGCTGACGCGCAGGGACGCAGTTAATGAGCGGCCTGATTGAGATGGTCTCTGTGCTGTGAGGTTATTCACATCTGGGAGCGCTCCTGAATGTTGGGATTGTTCACCGTTGGTTGATGTTTTCAGTCGTAACACTGGTACAGGCAACCTAACGTTGATCTCTTAATCGTCTGCCCACCAGGAGTTGATCAGAAAGGGCATCCCCCATCATTTCCGGGCCATTGTCTGGCAGCTGCTGGGTAACGCCACCGACATGCCGGTGAAGAACCAGTACTCGGAGCTGCTGAAGATGTCGTCGCCCTGCGAGAAGCTGATCCGCAGGGACATCGCCCGCACCTACCCCGAGCACGAGTTCTTCAAAGGCCAGGACAGCCTGGGCCAGGAAGTCCTCTTCAATGTCATGAAGGCAAGGCTTGCTGTCGCCGCCTCCCCCCCGCCTCCACATCTGCAGGTTGAGAGTTTAACTCCCTGACCGGTTAAGCCTGCAAAGTCAAAAAACGGTGACATTGACGCCCCCTGGTGGTCAGGCGTGGGGACGAAACTGGACATCAGGCTGACAAACACAGTTTCAGAGATAAAAAACTCAAGTTAACGACTGTGTGGACCTAAACCAGGGGTCTCCAAACTATTCCACAAAGGCCGTGTGGCTGCAGGTTCTGGTTCCACCAGTCCAGCTCACCCAGTTTGACCAGTCAGCTGTTGAAGACTCAGATGAGTTGATGAAGTGAGTCCAGTCTGGTGCTGCTGCTGCTGGGTTGAACCAGAACCTGCAGCCTCACGGACCTTTGGGGAACAGTTTGGAGACCCCTGACCTAAACTGATGCACATTTATTATAAACACTTAGGAATTCAGCAGCTGGACCTACGTCAGTTCCAACTTACTATCATTTTTAATACAGTAATTATGCACAATAAAATAAAAGTAAGGAAAAGTCCTAATTAATCATCGTGTGTGTGTGTGTGTGTGTGTGCTCTTAGGCATATTCTCTGGTGGATCGAGAGGTCGGCTACTGTCAAGGAAGTGCATTCATTGTCGGTCTGCTGCTTATGCAGGTAACGGTCTCGATCCTCCAGGATCCAGACTGGGATTACATTCAGTCTACTGAAAGGAGCCCGAGTCCGAGACATAAACCAGATCAAATCTCGTCCCTGTGCTCTGCTCCCAGATGCCAGAAGAGGAGGCGTTTTGTGTTTTTGTGCGTCTGATGCAGGAGTACCGTCTGCGGGAACTCTTCAAGCCCAGCATGGCTGAACTGGGCCTCTGCATCTACCAGTTTGAGTACCTGCTCCAGGTAAAGAACGGCGCGCTCCCTCTCAGCGTGCTCCCTCTGTCCACCAGGGGGAAGCGTTTATTTAGGTTTCTATGGAGAACGTTCGCGTCTCTCTGCTGTTTTAACTTTGCGCTAAAATTCGTCTGTCTAAAGGAGCAACTCCCCGAGCTGAACATCCATTTTCGATCCCAGAGTTTTCACACGTCCATGTACGCTTCTTCCTGGTTCCTCACTCTCTTCCTCACCTTCCTCCCGCTGCCCGTGGCCACGCGCATATTTGATATTTTCATGTATGAGGTAGGACAAACGTGTGTTTGTTTGTTTATTTTTTCACACGACCTGTGTCCCCAGACCTATAATGAAACCTGCTATTCCAGGGCCTAGAGATTATCTTCCGCGTGGGCTTGGCCATTCTACAGTACAACCAAACTGACCTCGTTCAGCTGGACATGGAGGGCATGTCTCAGGTGAGCCCTCCCAGGGTTTCCTCTCTCCTTACTCTCTTCACGTACAGACCCAACCACGCGTTTGCCCACCAGCTAGACAACTGGCTTTATAGAAACCAGGGCGGAGCAAGACCGGTGAATTAACCGGGAACGTGGACGTGTTCTGCCCGTTCGGACTCGCGTTGGTGGTCTCGCCGTAGCGTCCTGATCTCGCGTTTCCGTCTCTGTCCTCCAGCATTTCCAGAAGGTGATCCCTCACCAGTTTGACAGCTGCCCTGACAAGCTGATCCTCAGGGCCTACCAGATTAAATATAACCCCAAGAGGATGAAGAAGTAAGCGCCTCCAGCTGAAGTGGTTTTATAATGTAACCATGGTGATAATAAAGGTAAATAGGCCACTGATGAAATTTCTTATTCAGACTAGAGAAAGAATATACCACAATCAAGAACAAGGAAATGGAGGAACAAATTGAAATCAAGGTGTGTGTTTAGGGTTTGTGTTTTTTTAAGCATTTCATGTGATTTATTAAATGATTAACTCCTGTTATGACTCTGTGTTCTCAGAGGTTACGTACAGAAAACAGGCTGTTGAAGCAGAGAATCGAGACTCTAGAGAAGGTAAGAGATGAGCTTTGGTCTCTATCTGAATATTAACGGGCTTTTTACAGCTGCAGTGAGTCAGCCGAGCCCCCGCTCTGATCAGATCTGCGCTAAGGCGGTCTCGAACGCGTCGCTCGATGTGTCTGTTTGTGTAGCTCCCCGTTCCACCCGCAGAGGGCTCCTCAACCCGTCCGGCCACAGGCGCCGAGCCCTCGTAGTCCGGCCCTGCTCCTTTCTTCCTCTTGAGTTTCCTCTTTGTTTCGTGATGGTTTATCTTCTCTTCTCTCTTTCACTCCCTCTCCTCATCACTTCTTGTTCCTCTTTCCGTGGCTGCGCTGCAGGAGAGCGCTGCTCTGGCAGACAGGCTGATCCAGGTAGAGTACTGTGACCACTGCTGCCTTCCTCCTCCTCCTCACTCCTCCTCCTCCTCACTCCTCCTCCTACTCCTCCTCCTCCTCACTCCTCCTCCTACTCCTCCTCACTCCTCCTCCTCCTCCTCACTCTTCCTCCTCCATTTCCCTCTGCACTCTTGCATCGTCGCACTACTCAAACAAAACGCCTGGAAAGATCCTGAATACGTAACACGAGGCCGCCCCATAAGCTTGGATTGCATGTAGTTTTAATCCAGCCGTGACCGAGACTGTGACCTCCCTGCATGTGGCATGTAAATGTTTGATTTTTAGATGTGCTGTAAACCAAACTACCCACCCACCCATTCTTACATTTTAAGAAATATGCTTGACATCCAAGTAGAGAGAGGTTTGAGGCGTGGAAGAATGACTGGATATCCAAATGAAACACTGTCTACTAACAAACACCCCTCAGTGTAATCCCTCATCAATGGCATAAGCACTATTTAAACGTGCCCACAGTATTTTGAGTTTAGCCTAAAGAGCTGAAAGAGGCAGAACAAGGTAGTTAAACTTTATCATAGTTATCCAGATGGTCATGATAATGCTTATTTAAGTATTTAAGTATCTAACTTGAAAATCTGTGCATCTTAAGTAAACATTGTTGTTAAGACAGGACACCGCACGAGCATATTCCTTAACGTTATTTTGAGTTTTCCCCTTGGAGTACCGCGGCGTGACATTTCCGGCGACGTCGGTTTGGTTTCCGGGCGGAGCAGCTGAGCTTGGCGTTCCGTTCCAGGGTCAGGTGACGAGAGCGCAGGAGGCGGAGGAGAACTACGTGATCAAGCGGGAGCTGGCCGTGGTGAGGCAGCAGTGCTCCACAGCCAGCGAGAGCCTGGAGAAAGCACAAGACACCATCAGGGAGCTGCAGCAGCAGAAGGTGGGCGGCTCGGCGCATCGCGACCCCGCCGCCGAGGCCTCGCGGGGCGCGATTCCCTAAAAGACGAGGAGAGGAGGTTTTTTTTGCCTCGCACGGTCAGGGCGGGTCGGCTCGTAGCGAGAAGGTTCCATCGTGGCCTCCTCCTCCCAGTTCCCTGTGTGGGTTTTATTCAAAGTCTGAGCCGGAAACCCGACGAGCAAGAAGCCTCGACCAGCTTCTCTGAAAGGAAAGTTCAAGTTCACACAATCAAAAAGTGCGTCAGTGATTTATTTATTTTTTTCTCTCTGGTGAGACAGACTCAGATTTCTGGCTCCCCGTCACCCTGCGTAGTTCACACACCCGACTCCCACGGTCTCCTTTGATGAATAAAACCGAGAGTCTCCGGATGACAAAGCGAGACTGCTCTACACACGCGATGCACTTGCCCAATTTCAACCATTCACCAATTCTGCATTATAGGAACTTCTTTATTCCCTCTTGGTTGCCATTATTTACCTCTGCTTGCACTTTTTTAATGATTTACATTCAAAACGACATGGTGAAGGAGTCGGTCCACATGTGACCGGAAGTGTAGCTAAAGAAGATGAGCCAGCCATGATGCGGAAATGGAAATGATTCATGGATGAGGCAGGGAAATGATGTAAATTAAGAAATTATGACGGAACGAAAAGAGAGCATTTTAGGAAAACATCCCTGTGCCTTTTATTTCCTGCAAGGGGTTTCAAAAGGTCCTGTAAATCCGATTGTTCAACCGAGCACATTCTTGCCCGTGCGCTGGGGAGCCCCACGTCTGTCAGCGGGCTAACGCCGCCGCCCTTTGTTTCAGTACACGGAGCCGTTCGTGAACAGTCTGCAGACCCAACTGGAGCAGTCCAGGCTGCGCGAGGCGGAGCTGCTGGGAGCACTGAAGGAGATGCAGGATAAAGTCCTGGACCTGGAGAAGGTGTGGTGAGGGTGGAGGGTGGAGGCCAGCCCCGCCCCGCTGGGGTGGCTGCTGTCATTTTAGTGGACAGATCAGACAGCAGAGTGTTTATAGTGGATTTAAATTCACCTTTTAGTTCAACTTCTAGTGTTTCTTTAATTCAATTTATTCCATTACATAAAAGAGAAAATGTTGAGACATAAGAAAACAGAAAATTGAATGAAAAGGAATAGAGATCTGAACATTTCATGCCCCTTTTTAGTTTTTTTGGGTATTTATTTCTAAAAAAAATCATTAATTAAATAAATAATTTTCTAAACGAGAATAAATTTCTCCTTCTTATGATTTTTTTTTACTTTATTTTGTAATAGACCTTAAATTAATATTTCATAATTTCATTATTTTTTTTAACTTTACACCTTTCATTACAATACTGTTCCTCATTTTTTTTGTCCTCTCATTTTTTAAAGGTATCTGTTCCTTTCAGGCTGTAATTACTTATTTCTTTCAAGCTTCGTTAGGGCATTTTCGTTTGCCTTGTACATTATTTGTACAATTTAAATCATAAAACTTTCGTCCCTTATATTTTATAAACAGTAGGTTCGAGGAATCTCCATGGCAACTGTTACCAAAGCTCCTTTCTTTGTTACCTCCGGCTCAAGGGCGTGACCTGAAACACTGCAGCAAGTCCACTTCGGAATGACTTTTAAAAAGATTAAGCTTTTGGAATGGCCCAGTCAAAGTCGGGACATAAATCCAGATTTGATGTTGGGGTGTGACCTTAATGGAGGAGCTCGAGCTCTTCAACCCTCCAACGTGGCTGGATTAAAACAAATCGGCCAACAAGAGCGTCCGGAATCCCTCCGTGGTGATTTACACCCGAGGGTGCGGCTAACGCGTGGAGAAGGACATTACCACCTTCTCCAGATGCTGCAGATGCTGCGCCCGGTGCTGTCGGCTAACTTGAGACGTTTGTCCCGGCAGAGGAGCAGCTGTCTGCCCGACGAGAACAACATCGCCGCCCTGCAGGAGGAGGTGAAGCAGATGAAGCTGAGGGAGCTGGAGATGCTGCGCTCCTTCAGGGAGATGCAGGACACCGTCAGCGAGCTCAACCAGCGCTGGCAGGTAACACACACACACACACACACACACACACACACACACAGTCAAACAATCACACACATCACACACACATAGTCACACACACACACATCACATCACACACACACAGTCAAACACACAGTCACACATCACACACACACATCACAACACACACATCATACACACATCACACACAGTCACACACACAGTCACACACATATAGTCCAAACACACAGTCACACATACACATCACACACACATCACATCACACACACATACACACATCACACACATCACATCACACACACACACATCACAACACACACACATCACATCATACATCACATCACATCACACACACAGTCACACACACCTTCTGAGTATTCATTTGGAGTTCGGTGTGTGACCTCACCCCAACGAGAGGACTCCTCGAGCTGGGAAATAAAACACACCTTAACAGCCCGCCGCTCTCCGCAGCTCCACATGTCGCGCGGCAGCAGCACGGGCGGCGGCCACTGGAAGGAGTCGCCGAAGAAGAACGCCATGAACGAACTGCAGGACAAGCTGATGACGGTCCGGCTGAGGGAGGCCGAGGCTCAGGCCGAGCTGAGGGAGGTCAAGCTCAAAGCGCTGCAGCTGGAGAGTCAGGTGAGGAGAGGCGCAGGGAACACTTCCGGGTTTAAAAAAAAAAAAAAAAAGAAAACCGCAGACGGCGGTGACGGCGCCCGTCTCCCTCCGCAGAACCAGATCCACAGCAAGCTGATTGGCCGCAATGAGCAGGAGCGCTCCAGCCTGCAGGACCGTCTCCAGATGCTGGCCAACCAGAACAAAGCTCTCCAGGCCCAGCTCAACGAGATGAAGAGGAAGCAGGCCGAGTCGGACTGCAAGGTGAGGATGAGGAGAGGAGGGAGGGGGAAGAGGCGGGGCAGCGTCCGCTGATCAGGTGGTTCTGAGGGGGCTGCTGGTTCTGAGGGAGACAAGGACAGATGTGATGAAGGCTGTTTATATTGCCCCATCAAGCCTTCAGCCTGTGAACGATAACCCCCCCCCATGTACAGAGCAAAGAGGAGGTGATGGCAGTGCGACTGAGGGAAGCAGACAGCATGGCCGCCATGGCTGAACTCAGGCAGAAGATTGCTGAACTTGAGATCCAGGTGAACGTGCGCGTGTGTTTAAGGTTCGGGGTCTCGTCGGATGCGCGACCTCCCGGCTGAGCAATGCGCCTGTTGTTTTTCAGAAGGAAGAGGGGCTGGTCAAAGGCCAGCTGAACCATTCAGACCTGAGACAGTACATCAACCAGATGAAGAACCAGATTACGGAGCTCAAGAACGAGGTTGGATCTGCACACAGTGACCCGCCCCCCCTCTGCATGTGACCGGAGTGTAAAGTGTCTGATCCCTGACGTGATGGGGGCTTCATGACAGCCTTCCCTCGTAGATGTGATTTAAATATTCAGGACTTTGGGTAGTTCTACTGACACCCACCCATCCATCCATCCATCCATCTATCTGTCCACTCATCCAACCATCCATTGATCTGTCCACTCATCCATCCATCTGTCCACTCATCCATCCATCTGTCCACTCATCCATCCATCCCTCCACCCATCCATCATCTGTCCATCCATCCACCCATCCATCTTCCATCCATCCACCTGTCCACTCATCCATCCATCCATCTGTCCACTTATCCATCCATCCCTCCACTCATCCATCCACCCATCCATCCACCCATTCTTCCATCTATCCACCCACCCATCCACTTATCCATTTATCCATCCATCCATCCACCTGTCCACTCATCCATCCACCCATGGTCATATCTGTGGTACAAGAGGAGTTCAACAGACCTAAAAAAGGGACATGCAGCATTTAAGGTTGATTTAAAGCAGCCAATCAAGAGCGAAGCTGTCAACCAGGGGCGTTGGAATCCAGTCCTCCAGGGGTTTTCTGTCCCCCCAGGAAGGACACAGCTGTCCTGGGCAGGTAGAAGGGTTCTGCCTGGTAGGTCAGAAAACCCCTCGAGGACTGGACCCCCAACGGCCCTGCCCTCGCCGCACGCCACACGGCGGCAAGGCAGCCTCTGAGCGCAGTTTAGTCACTGCGTCGCCGTTTCCGCGGATTTCCGCAGTTCGCTTTCACTCTGAGGCAACCCGTAGGTCGAGAAATTTCAGTGACCCCCACCCTTCTGATCTTCCAAAGCGCAGGGTTCTCAGGCGTCAGGCCGTCTGAGTTTGTTCATTCAGAGAGTGTCTCTGCGTGACAAGGAGCAGAGTGCTCAGACGTGTGAGGGCGGGCGATGAGAGCGCCCTGCCCTTTGCTGCTCGTCCGCCCCAACCCCCTACGGCTCCTCACCAAAACCAAACCTGCGGCTTTATACAAATCATACAAAAACCTGAAACTTGGACCAGCTCATAGGATTGTTTTTTTTTAAATCTCGGTACCATTCCCTGATGGGGGGGGGGGGTTTACACACGTTTATGTTGATTTGGTTCCACTCACCATATGCAGAGAAAAGCAGACCAACTGGAGCAGAACAGGCAGGTTCAGTCACAATGTTTCCATTGGTTAACCGCTGCCCCCCCCCACCACCTCCCCCAAACCCTTCTGTACAGGAAGCCCGAATGCATGTCTGGGGGCTGAAAGCTCTGAGATTTCTCATGAGTCACCGGTGAACACACTTGTTAGACGCTGCTGCACCGGAAGTATGAAGAACCAGACGTCTGTGACGGGGTGAATTCGTAACGGAGGGGTTTAGATTTTTAAAGCTTCGGCGGTCTATTTCTGGAACTCAGAAACTGAGCTCACGTTTCTGTCAGGTGCTCAAATCTGGTTGCCCTAATTGGGTAGCCTTGAAACAGTAACCAGGATACACACAGTCGGGTTTCTCACCTCCAAACCGCTTCTCGGCACGCTGCGTTACAGACCTGAATCGTGTTGTGGGACAGCAAAGCACCTAAGTTGTTTTTCAACCAGCGACTTTGAGATGGAATAGTGTATCGCCTTTCATGTCCATGTTGCTCCTCCCCTTTAAATCTAATCGTTGGTTTACCTGTCTGCCCCCCCCCATCCATAAACCCTCTGATGTGTGCTCAGAACAGACAGCTGCGAGGCCAAAAGCTCACTCCCAGGGGCGGCGGAGGAGGGAGCTCCGCCTACCAGGATTTGTGCCTGGCCAGCCCCGCCTCGGCCGAAGGCGACTACCTGAGCTCGGACGACGATCTGCTGTCCAGCCCGCTGCCCGCCAACGCCCTCTACCCCTCCCTGTCCGTGCAGTGCCACCCGTCTGCCCGCCTGGACAGCGAGGGGAGCACGGACAGCGAGGCGGAGGAGCGCACGCCGCGGACGCCCCCCCCCGACCCCCAGCAGCTGTACGGTGGCATGGTGTGCGCCAAGGCGCTCGACGACTGAGGAGGAGGAGTCCGGTCGAGCGAGCTCGACCTTGAAGAAGGCCGGATCTGCGCCGGACAGGTCTCCCCTATTCGTAAACTGGGACCGACTTATCCAACCCAGCCCCCCCCCCACCGCCACGCCATCGGACGTTTTCCGCTCATCACGCTGTAACCGTGTAGTGCCCCTCCCACGGCCACCGTGTCCCCGCCCCCTGAGTCCAGCCCCTCTGTCCTCCGCCCCGACCCGAGGAACGTGGGTCCGTTGCTGCTCCGGGTCGGGCCGTTGCTCCCTCGTCCGTCTTTGAAACTGAACAGTGGACACATCCGTCTGTCCCCCGTCCCTCCCCCGTCCCTCCCCCACCGTCCTCCCTACCAGTCCTCCCCCCAGACTGGATCCAAACACATCGTCATCCTCCGTGTGTCTGCGGTGGAAAGCAAGCGCGTGACGCTCAGAAGAGGACGTGCGGGGGTGTTTGTAGCGACCTGCGTTAAAAAAAAAAAAAAAAACGTGCGCGTTTTCTGTGTGTGTGCAACTTGAGAAGAAAGCAAGAATATTAGGCTGATATCAAATAACCTAGAGAAAGAGGAAGACAGTGTTGCCAAATCTTTTGGTTCGTTAATTATTGTTATTTATATGTTGTAATTTATTTTGATATTTTTCTTATTTTTTTATACACACTAAGGCCAAACTTTCTACGCCGTCCTTTGTGCCAACCGGTGACCTGTTGAAGGCTGATCGTGACAGGAAACGACACGTGCTGCTATGATTTTTTGAGTCCATCTCGTCCATCCGTTTATCCGTGTTATTTATTTGTTTTCCTCCGTGGATCGACCTGTGTGAACTCCCGCTCGCCTCCGCCACCGGGGCGGCTTGACAAATACCGAGAACTCCCGATTTGACTGCTCGGTGAAGCCCTCGAGAACGTACGTTGGCTTTTCTTCAACGCGTGCTTTTATGACTGTGTGTGTGTGTGTGTGTGTGTGTGTGCGCCAGTCAAAGGGATGGAACTGCGTTTTAAAAGAGACGGGAAACTTTCACCCACGTAAGCGTCCTAAATATAGCCGCGCCATTGACCGTGCTCCTCAACACGTGTAGTTAGCCCTTTTCCATCACCTCTATTTGTTCATCTAGACTTACCTGTTGTAATTTTGCTCGAGTCCCCTCAAGAAAAAACAAGTGTCCCAGTGCCCCCCCCCCCCAAAAAAAAAAAAACCCAGACGGTATCCAGGCGCTGACCAAGAGTCGGCTTTGACCTGCTCTTATCCGTAAAGCTTCGTTCTCCAGGACGACGAGGGCGAGCGCAGCGTTCGAGATTGTAACGAGGCCGTCGCCACTACTGGAGAGTGTGGGGGTCCGAGACACTTTGCATATCAGATGGTTTATCCTGCGCAGATGTGGCAGATGTGAAATATGTAGTTTAAAGAGGAACAACTGTATATCCAAGGCTTTATAGCTACGTCACTGTCGGTTTACTGAAGGTTGAGAAAGTGAAGATTTTATCAAACGGGGTGACAAAACACTGATCTGCGCTTTTTTTTTTTTTTTTGCAAATGAAGAAGAGCACTGATAAGTGGAATCTTTCCTGTGGAGGTTTAAACTGGGGCCGATCTCTTTCAGCCCCCCCCCCTTCTCCGCCACGGTACTTATTCTGGCTGAGGGCTAAAAGGCTGTTGCCAACCTCTCAGAAATGGAGCAACTGGATCTTCCTATATCATCCTCCCGCTAAAGAGGATGTTAGTTTTCCCACCCGGCTGTTGCAATTAACAGTTTTTTAGTGGTCACTGTGGCATGAAACAACTGAAAGCAGCATCACGGCAGAAAAAAAAAAAAAAAAAAAAAACGTTACCAAATGTTCACTTGTGTTCCTTCCAGTTTGGATTTCAATTACTTTAAGTTTTTTAAATTTCTCTTGATGAGTATTGATGAATAATATGCCATTTCCTTAATCATATTCGGATTAGTCAACCTCAAACAGTGGTCTGTTTCCCCTCTGGCCTCTGGAGGCTGCCACAAAGTCAAAAGCGTAACCCAAATCGCATATGTGCTGGTTTCGATCTCTGGTTTGGGCCACCGTGGTTGTATTTACTGTGATTAAACCGTTAAATACGTTAGTTTTAAATATGGCACTCGTGTTTATCTGTAATATAACTCCTGTGATTACCTCCTGATATCAGCATCGCTGCATAGACGCGACGGGACCGGTCGCGCTTTGATGTCGAGCTGCAGAGCAAACGTCGCCGCCCTAGTAAACACCCCGTCGACGACGTGAACTCGGTGTCGCTGCTCCAGATGTTGAACATTATCTCCTGGGGTAAAAAGAGAGCAGCATGCAGACGTGTGTGAGAGGAGACAGACGTCCTGGATGTTCAGCTGTCCGACAGAACCCCCCCCCCCCCCATGTTGCTATTAAATGCATTAAATGGCAGTAAAGATAAATTCCGTTATGACGGGGAAGAAATATCAGTGTTCTGTATCCTGTAAGATGATACAAAATAAACTTTGACAGTGCGCCTTTGCAAAGGTCCTTGTTTTATTACTGGGAACAGCAAAAGGGGACAAAAAAAGTTGTATAAATAGTTGCACAAATGTGTCACAAAAGTGCAATGATTTACCACTGGTAAAGGCTTCCTGCTCATTTCTAGGTAAATGTGATGTTATGTGTGATTTCACTGTTTCGACTTGTGAATTTTTCCTTTTTTATGGAAGCTGTGCGCTTTTGTGGCAGGAACCAATATCAACCGGGAGGTACACTCGATATCCTGGAGTGAAATGTGAGGGGGAAAAAAGAAATTATTTAAAAAAGAGACTTTATCACAGCTACAGCCTGTGTGATGGTGGCCTCATTTACAAAAAAAAAAGGGTATTTTTCACTGCATTTGTGATATTTTACACCTCCGCACTGATGGTTGAGGGACACAGCTGCAGACCTAATACTGCAATACACAGCAGATATCTAATAAGGGACTTTTTATTTAGGTTATGTTGATGTTTATTTCAGACAAGTAAAAAAAAAAAGCCATCCCAAAGGAAAAAGCCAAATCAGCCAAAAGTACCAATGACAAGTTTGAGTTTTACACTTGTTTAGTGCCCCTAATTGCCAATCAATCAAAATGTTTCTTAACCTGTGTTTCTGTGTGTTATATGTTATCAGTAACATTAATATCACAATGGTTACTGTCTTTATCATCACTTTTACCATTACTGTCCATATTACATCATCATTAATGTGTCACCACTATTAACTCAAAATATCATACAATTAACATATATATATAACATGTATGGATGTCGTACACTTTCCATGGAATCCCTAAGTTCTACATTCAGACTGTTCTGTAGCCTCACACCAAAAACAGAAGTTCCTTCTCATCGTGGGCACAGTAACCGTTTTGAAATAAGTGTGACTGTGCTGGCGGTCAGACGTGACTAGAATCATTTAAACCACGGGCATCTGGTTCAAGTTCAGAGAAGGAGAATACCGATGGCCATTTTTATTAAACGTGCAGGAGAGTGTGGTCAAGGCAGCGTCTTGTTGCTGGAGTAGGAGCACGTCTTCCTTCTGCTCAACATCAGGCTGTAAAAACCGTTGTGATTCGCTCCTGTAGGGCATCGTCTGCGAGGCGCCATCAGGGTGCGTCCACAGCTCTCAAACCACACGTCTCGCGCGTTTGTCTGTTTTCACTGGTGTCAAGAAGAAGACCAAGAGCGGAGGTTGGGTCAGGGCGCCCAAGGCGGAGGTCAGACGGCGCTGCCGCCGTCATTTAGGCAGAAACGGGTCGCCGCCGTGCTCCCAGCGCCGCCGTCGAAGCCTCCCGCCTTTTCGGTGCGCAGCTTGCTCGACAGGCCTACCTCCTTTTCGTGCGGTGTGTGAGTGTGTGAGGAAGCAGCGTGTGTGTTCTCTGAAGCCTCAGAGCACTTCCTCATCTTGTGCGACTTTCATCACACCGACCCGCAGATAAAAACGTTGGCGGCTCGCAGCTCATCACACGGCGCGCCGATCACACGTGAAACACTTCTGCCTCGCGAACGCTTAGTTTGGCTTTTTTTCCCGCACAAAAACAAGACTTGGTGTGAGTACCTGCACTTTTATTTTTGAAAAAAGATTTGAGTCCACTTTTGGTTTGACTGTTGTAAACAAACCAAAGGGAGATTTTAATAATTTTTAGCACTATTACACATTGTCAGCTGATGTTTATTTATACTTTATATCTACTGAATCCTCAATAATGTGTATTTAGGGCTACATTCGGGCTCCAACTGCGCTTTATTCATGATTATTTATGAGGAAGTTGCTGCAGAGGTCAGACTTGCGGAATGCGGACCCTCACTGTCAAAAAAAAGAAAAGCTGTAATTCACGGGAAAAGGCCGAAATGTTGCAAGACCTTGCTCATTGTTCATCAGACAAACAAAGAAAGGGCACACACACACACACACACACACACACACACACACACACACATCCGATGTGTACACACACACACACACACATCAGACGCACAAAGGCTGAATGTTAGAATCTTTCTGTCATCATACATGAAGTTTGAACGCCACACGGAGGGTCCAGACGTCCTGGAGCAGAGCGGCTGATGTCGTCGCACGGCTGGATTCAGAGTAAAATGAGTAGAATATCGTGTTTGAAATAGAAACTTTAAGTACTTTAACTTTAAGTAACTGATCATCTGTGACCAGTTTCATTGAGATTCGTGGAAATGCAGAATTTAAATTTACATTTTAAGCTCCATTATTTAGAAAAAGAAAAAAAACAAAATTAGTATGTGTTGAATAAAAATCCGCTTTTCCGGCGTCTGTTAAAAGACCTGCTCAGATTTATGCTTTAACTGATGAACATCTCTGAAAGGAGAAAATTCCGACTAACTGACGCTTTTGTTGAATTCTTTCTTCAAAAGACAAAGTCCGACCCCTCCTAGGATCTGACCCCCAACGTTAGGAATAAATTCAGAAACCTCAGTCTTCATCACTGTGGTCTGAAAGCCTTCAGCAGTAAAGTCTCTGGTGACCTGATTTTCGGGCCCAATGGTGTTTTTCGTCTCCCTCCGAAGCCGATCAACGAGCTGACTCGTGCTCACGGCGCTGCTCTGGCGCGGCCCTCTCGTTCCAGTTTAACAGGTGGACCGACTCGAAAGCCCGTCAGCACCTCGTGTCCTGACCGATCAGATCTGATCGGATGACTCGGTTTGAGACCCGTCGCAGGTCTTCGCTCCCTCCGAGATGCCTCGCTCTTTTTTGGTGAAGCGGGGGGGCCTGCACGCCCACCGTCCCCCGGCCAGGAGTCGCGACCCTGAACCGGCCCCCGTGGCCTTTGACCTCACCGGGAACGAGACGGTGTCCTGGGACGCGTCCCTGGGGCGCTCCCGCTCCGCACCGCCTCACCCTGGGACCCAGCTGGACGTCCACTCTGCTGACGGTGGGTCTTCTCTTCGGAGAACACAGAACAGTGCGCTCGATCGCGGTCCCGCGTTCTGCTGAACGCCAGTGACGCGAGCGTGTGCGGGATTCGCCGTCGTTTCTCTTTTGTCCAGACTCTCGCTCCGCCGAGGCCCGCCTTGCCCCCGACTCGAGCGCCTTATTCCCACTGAAGCAGGAAGACGACGGGTCCGGGCCGCGAGTGAGCTCGCCGTCCTCGAGCGCACGGGAAACCTTTGTCCCACCCCCTCGCACCTCGAGGGAGCTGAGGAGCCGCAGCAGCTCAAAGGTCAGCCCCCCCCCCGCCCCCGGGTGTCCA
This sequence comes from Lagocephalus sceleratus, assembly GCA_911728415.1. Lineage (NCBI taxonomy): Eukaryota > Metazoa > Chordata > Actinopteri > Tetraodontiformes > Tetraodontidae > Lagocephalus > Lagocephalus sceleratus. Next base: position 4,295,999 of record CAJVRN010000232.1, on the reverse strand, counting down.
ATCTGCGGTCCCTACGCCCGCAGCCGAACCCGTGGACACGTGTTCCTCTTTCCGCAGGCGTTCTCCTGCCTGCCGAGCGAGGAGACTCGCCTGTGCGGGAGTCACGGAGACGGAGGGGCTCCGTCGCCGGCTGACGTCAGACCGCACAAGACAGGGAGGGGGAAGGTCAGTGACACGATACACCTGGGGGAGGCTTCGGGGGGGGGGGGTACGCGCAGGTTCCAGACGTTTCTGGTCGTTCTAGGAGAGGACGTTTGGCTGTAAAGAGTGCGGGAAGCTGTTCAAGCGCTCTTCCACCCTGTCCACTCACCTGCTGATCCACTCGGACACCCGGCCCTACCCCTGCCAGTACTGCGGCAAAAGCTTCCACCAGAAGTCGGACATGAAGAAGCACACCTTCATCCACACAGGTGCGGCCGCGCCGGCGCGAGAGCGCGCCTCTTCTCCGGGCCCGTCGGGTCACTCAGGCGGTGTTTTGTCGCGCCAGGCGAGAAGCCCCACGTGTGCCACGTGTGCGGCCGGGCGTTCAGCCAGAGCTCCAACCTCATCACCCACAGCCGCAAGCACGGGGACGAGCTGCGGCAGCACCAGCAGCGCCGCTGCGCCTACGGCGGGCTCTGACCACGCGGGATCCTGCCCGCTCACCAGCGGTGAGTTCATTTTCAGGCTTTTTTCCCATGACAAAATGGTGTCACCACTGAACAGTCAGAGAGGATGAAGTCAGCCTTTCCAAAAGGAACTTCTCCAAAATTGGATTTTAAACCAAAATTTTCACGAAGAAGCACACCGGGAGCGCCTCCCCACCCCGTAAATATCAGTTTTTGTCAACCAATTCAATGTTGAGTAAACTGCTGTGGTCTGTAAATGCGTTTTAAAGCGGTCCGCCCTGCTGAGACGCAACAGTTGGACTATTTGAATAATCCCGACCTCACGCTGGGTGTCTTCTCCCATACCACCACAGCCACCTGTGCAAGGACCCGCCGACGCCAAGCTGTCCTCACTCCTCTCACAGAGGAGATAGGTGGGGCAAATACCCTCTGGGGGCGGAGCAAAGACTGTCAATGGGCGGAGCAAATACTGGGCGGAGCTCATGGTAGCTCGTGAGGATATCGAGGGTCCAGTCAAACCGATGTTTTTAGAGTCTGACAGTGTCCGATTCTTTACAGGTTTATTGTTTTAGTCACACTGCAGGAGCTTTTTCACGTCAGACTTTTACCTTAAAAAAAGCTTAAGATTTAAAAAAAAAAAAATCTGACATTTTCTTGCTCTGAGGTTCACAGACTTTGGACAGTAGGACTGTTTATATATGTGTGTGTGTGTGTGTGTGTATACATATATGTACCTATATACATACATATACATATATTAGATCCTGACTTCTTTACTTATCACAAAGTATTCTATCTATAGAGAAAGCTACAGCAGCATGTGTGAGGCTGTTTACTACATTCCTGAACATTCTGATTCTTTAAAGGTTTATTGTTTTAATCACACTGCAGGAGCTTTTTCATGTCAGACTTTTACCTTAAAAAAGATTTTTAAAAAATCTGACATTTTCTTGCTCTGAGGTTCACAGACTTTGGACAGTTGGACTTGTGCGAGCTTTAGCTGTGATAAAAGTGACTGTTTATTGGCGGCTGTACTGTTTCCAAGAACATAAATGTCCAGTGTGCATGTATCACCATGACGTTTGAGGGAACGACGGCGCTGACTGGACGAAAGGGCAGAAATGTCCCAGTGTGGAGACACATTTGCAAAAAACGGATTTACTTATTTAATCTGGTTTATTTAAGCAAAAGAACCACAATCACAAAATTAAGGAATGCAACGAGTTTATTGTCGTCATCTTATTGGCTGTTATTTAACATTTCTTTTTTTTTTAACTTATTTAATATTGCTGAAAAATCTGCATTAAATGAAAGTCTGCACATCAATGTCTGTTTCTATATGATACTCGTCTTGTCTTCTCCCGCTTTATCCGGGTCCGGGTCGAGGGGGCAGTAGCTTCAGGAGGGAGGCCCTGACGGCCCTCTCCCCGGCCACTTTCATCAGCCCCTCCAGGGGGACCCCCAGCCTTTCCCAAGCCAGGCGAGAGACGTAATCCCTCCACCCAGTCCTGGGCTGGCCACGGGGCCTCCTCCCAGTGGGACATGTCCTCTAAAGGGAGGCGTCCGGAAGGCATCCTAACCAGAGGCCCAAGCCACCCCAACTGACTCCTCTCGATGTGGAGAAGCAGCGGCTCCACTCCAAGCTCCTCCCGGATGTCCGAGCTTCTCACCCTATCTCTAAGGCTGACCCCGCCACCCTGCGGAGGAAACCCATTTTGGCCGCTTGTATCCGCGATCTCATTCTTTCGGTCATCACGCAACGTCGATGGCCATAGGTGAGGATTGGGACGCAGATTGAACGGTAAATCGAGAACGTCGCCTTCCAGCTCAGCTCCTTCTTCACCATGACAGATCGGTTTAGCGTCCGCATCACTGCTGACGCCGTTCCGATCCGCCTCTATATTATACTGTGTAATGTTATTAAAGTTTGAATGTAAATGAATTCAGGTTGAAAGAAACATCTGTAGCTATTCTGTCCTTCATTTCACCCATCTTTAATTTTACACACATTACAACGTCACTCTTGCAAATATAATCTCAATATTCAAGAAGCAAAGCAATACATTTCTAATCTATAAAAAGCAAATTTTCCTCTGATGCAAAATAAGAGGGGGGCTCCCCCACCCATCCTTCCTGCTTCTTCCCCCAATGATGGTAAATCAGCAGAGTTACAGCACCTTTCTTTATCTGTGAAGTGGCATTTTAGTGGCCCTCGATTGCTTTTTATTTGTCTTCGGCCACAAACCGCTTCCTCTGTGACTGCCGAGGTCCTCCTGGGTTAAAATCCCATGTTGTTCTTGTACCACTGAGCTCTGGCAACGACATCATTGGAGTAGTCTCCTCCATGTGTGTTGGCATCCACGTTTTCATAGGACTCAACACTATGTTCACCCATGTTGTAGGCAGCTAAACCTCCTGCAGAGACAGTTACGCATGAGAAGGCAACAAACGGTGAGCAGTGGAGATTTGTGTCCGTCTCTCAACAACACCTTTCAGATGCTGGTTTGCATTCCACCTGGGAAATTTGTTCCTCATCAGCTTGATCTTATCGACAAGGATATTGGTGGCCTGCACCAGGTGCTCCAAACTGTCCCAGCCTCCAACCGGGGTATGCCACCTTTTATCAACCTGCAGAAAGCAGAGCAGCAAGGTCTGAAGGTGAAGTCAGCACCTTCGGACGAGTCAGCAGCGTTTTGACTGTACCTGCATCAGCCCCCAGGCATTGCCATGATCTCCCCAGCCGTTGTCCAGCCAACGTCCAGCATTAGACTCTCTGGAGATGATGCCAGCAATGACAGCTGGATCTACGTTGCACCTTGATCCTGCTGTGTTGATGATGGTCTCGTACTTCTTCATTCTCTGTGAGTCACTCCGAGCCGTTTGGTGGGAGGGCCCCCCATCTTTTGTAGGAAGACAAGTAGCACATGGACAGGTTGGAATTTTATATTCCTCAAGTTTCAAAGTGAATCTGGTGATATTCTCTTACCTTCCTTGGTTGTGTCAATATCCATTATGTTTCCGTGAGCTACAAGGGTCCAAATAGATTCACAACATTGTCATTTTATTGACTGGTATTTGTTTTGGAGGATGGACTCACATGTGAAGCTCCAGTGAGTACAGAGAAGTGATCACACCTGCCATAGCAGCCATAGCTGCTCTTAACACAGCCTTCATAAACATATGCACAATGTGAATGGGTGTTGTTGTTTCCTGCATTTGTTTCTAATTTGATTTCACTTATTTATTTATTACAGATGATTTATTACTCCTAACTTGACGAAACAAAGACGACAGATAGCAGTGTGGAAAAGGCACGATTAAAGTCATCTGTACCTTAATTTTAAAGTATAAGGAGAAAAGAGCTAAAAATACTCACGCATCTTTGCGCTTTCCTCTCCTTGTCGTCCTCTTCAAAGCTCAGTGTTGACTGTGGTGCCAGCTGACCGGACACAGCATTTATAGCACTGTTTACTTTCACTTTCAGTGTGATTTTCCTGTTAATTATTTATTTATTTATCTTATTTATGTGTCTTTTTTTTTTTTTTTTTACAGATAGGCATTTATTTGAAACAACCTTCTTGAACCAAACTGAAAGCAAACAGTGAAAAACACTGACCACTCCCACCATGTCGTCAATAAGTGTGTGTGTGTGCGTGTGTGTGTGTGTGTGTGTGTGTGTGTGTGTGTGTGTGTGTGTGTGTGTGTGTGTGTGTGTGTTCTGGTACTTGCTACATACTGAGTACAAAAATCAGCATTTTACTATCAAAGTGAGGACTGGTCCTCACAACTTCACAGAACCGTTTGGGGGTTAAGTCGTGGATTTAAGGTTGAGGTTAGAACTGGGTTCATGTTGGGTTTAGGATAGGAAGGGTAGATGGGATGGTTAAGGTTAGGAGCTGGATAATACATTTTATCTATGGAGGGCCTCACAATGGTAGGGTAGGGTTAGGGTTTGTGTGTGTGTGTGTGTGTGTGTGTGTGTGTGTGTGCGTGTGTGTGTGTGCGTGTGCGCATGTTTTCATTACATGTATATGATGTTATTTCAGTCCAGATTGGATATTAATTCTCTGAACCAGATTGGAAGTAAACCAGTAAACCAGTATCAAGACCCTGAATCAATTCAGCTCACTGATTGTAGATACAAATAATGAAAGTATAAAATAAAGAATGGTCTATCAGTTTTTATATAAAAGCAAAAGTTTGACATTCTTGTACTCTGTTACATGGAATTGCTGACTCTGACCCCACATCCTCAGAATGAAGGTGACAGATCCCATTGTCCTCTCTCTCTCTCTCTCTCTCTCTCTCTCTCTCTCTCTCTCTCTCTCTCTCTCTATCTATATATATATATATATATATATATATATATATATATATATATATATATATATATATATATATAAACACACACACAAATACACACACAGATACACACACATATATATATGTGTGTGTGTATCTGTGTGTGTGTCTGTGTGTGTATTTGTGTGTGTACTTATATGTACCTATATACGTACATATACATATATTAGATCCTGACTTCTTTACTTATCACAAAGTATTCTATCTATAGAGAAAGCTACAGCAGCATGTGTGAGGCTGTTTACTACATTCCTGAACATTCTGATTCTTTAAAGGTTTATTGTTTTAGTCACACTGCAGGAGCTTTTTCATGTCAGACTTTTACCTTGAAAAAGATTTTTAAATAATCTGACATTTTCTTGCTCTGAGGTTCACAGACTTTGGACAGTTGGACTTGTGCGAGCTTTAGCTGTAATAAAAGTGACTGTTTATTGGCGGCTGAACTGATTCCAAGAACATAAATGTCCAGTGTGCATGTATCACCATGACGTTTGAGGGAACGACGAAAGGGCAGAAATGTCCCAGTGTGGAGACACATTTGCAAAAAACAGATTTACTTATTTAATCTAGTTTATTTAAGCAAAAGAACCACAATCACAAAGTTAAGGAATGCACCGACTTTATCGTTATTATTGGCTGTTGAACAAATTTGCATTAAATCAATGTCTGTTTTTATATTATACTGTGTAATGTTATTAAAGTTTGAATGTAAATGAATTCAGGTTGAAAAAAACATCTGTAGCTATTCTGTCCTTCATTTCACCCATCTTTAATTTTACACACATTACAACGTCACTCTTGCAAATATAATCTCAATATTCAAGAAGCAAAGCAATACATTTCTAATCTATAAAAAGCAAATTTTCCTCTGATGCAAAATAAGAGGGGGCTCCCCCACCCATCCTTCCTGCTTCTTCCCCTAATGATGCTAAATCAGCAGAGTTACAGCACCTTTCTTTATCTGTGAAGTGGCATTTTAGTGGCCCTCGATTGCTTTTTATTTGTCTTCGGCCACAAACCGCTTCCTCTGTGACTGCCGAGGTCCTCCTGGGTTAAAATCCCATGTTGTTCTTGTACCACTGAGCTCTGGCAACGACATCATTGGAGTAGTCTCCTCCATGTGTGTTGGCATCCACGTTTTCATAGGACTTAACACTATGTTCACCCATGTTGTAGGCAGCTAAACCTCCTGCAGAGACAGTTACGCATGAGAAGGCAACAAACGGTGAGCAGTGGAGATTTATGTCCGTCTCTCAACAACACCTTTCAGATGCTGGTTTGCATTCCAACTGGGAAATTTGTTCTTGATCGCCCCGATGAATTTGACCAGGATATTGGTGGCCTGCTCCACGTGCTCCAAACTGTCCCAGCCTCCAACTGGGGTATGCCACCTTTTATCAACCTGCAGAAAGCAGAGCAGCAAGGTCTGAAGGTGAAGTCAGCACCTTCGGACGAGTCAGCAGCGTTTTGACTGTACCTGCATCAGCCCCCAGGCATTGCCATGATCTCCCCAGCCGTTGTTCAGGGTATATCCAGCCTTAGACTCTCTGGAGATGATGCCAGCAATGACAGCTGGATCTACGTTGCACCTCGATCCTGCTGTGTTGATGATGCTCTCGTACTTCTTCATTCTCTGTGAGTCAGTTTCAGCCATTTGGTGGGAGGGCCCCCCATCTTTTGTAGGGAGACAAGTAGCACATGGACAGGTTGGATATTTTTATTCCTCTGGTTTCAAAGTGAATCAGGTGATATTTTCTTACCTTCCTTGGTTGTGTCAATATCCATTATGTTTCCGTAAGCTACGAGGGTCCAAATAGATTCACAACATTGGCGTTTTATTGACTGGTATTTGTTTTGGAGGATGGACTCACATGTGAAGCTCCAGTGAGTACAGAGAAGTGATCACACCTGCCATAGCAGCCATAGCTGCTCTTAACACAGCCTTCATAAACATATGCACAATGTGAATGTGTGTTGTTGTTTCCTGCATTTGTTTCTAATTTGATTTCACTTATTTATTTATTACAGATGTTTTATTTCTCCTAACCTGCACTTTAAGGCAGTGGTTCCCAAACTTTTTTTTCACATTTCAATATCACAGTTTTAATGGTTTGTTATGCTGGACTGGAGTGTATCGCAGGAGATCCTTTGACGTCCCCGTGCAGTACCACTGCGCCCTCTAGGGTTATTTACTTGCAGCATTCATAGCACTGTGTACTTTCACTTTCAGTATGATTTTCTGGTTAATTATTTTTGTGGGTTTTTTTTTTTTTTTTTAGAGTTCTTGAATACACCTCTAGGTGCTAGTTGGCCACATCATCAGTGATAAACCCAAGGGTCATGGGGTGTTTCAGGTCTTTGATCATCAAACACCCTCGCTCGGGCGACTCAGCCGGGGGTGATCAGCCCCCGACTTGTGTCCAAGCGGCCCACTACTCCATGGTTCCCCCCTCCAGGTCCATAGCCATCTTGAGGCTTTCTCTGCAGCCTCTATAATGTTCTTGATGGCTCTTCTGCACAGCTGACCTTTTCTCCAAGGAGTTTTAGGGTGCGGGGTAGTGATTGGCCAGCAAAACCCCGGCACCCCACCTCGACTGGTTCGCAGCGGCTTTCCAGCCTTTGCTCCGGCACTCAGTCACCAGCTCAGCGTATTTGGCCCTCTTGCGTTCGTTGGCCTCCCCCACTCTGTCGTCCCAGGGGACAGTGAGCTCGACCAGCGCCACTTGCTTTGTGGACTCTGATGTTAACACCATGTCTGGGCAGAGTGCAGTGGCTGAGATGTGCTCGGGGAACTTGAGCTGCCTTCCCAGGTCGACTTGGAGCTTCCAGTCTCGTGCAGTGGTGAGAAGCCCTCCAGAGGAACTTGGCTGATGTCGGGCCTTCTCCCCAGCTCTGATGAAGGTGCTGGGCTGCTTGGGAGCGTGCTGGTACCTGCAGTTGGTAATTGCTGTGCTGAGCGTGTCTGCCAGAGCCCTGAGGACCTGGTCGTGACGCCAGCGGTACCGTCCTTCCCCCGAGGCCTTGGGCAGCAACTGAGGATGTGCTCCAGGGTGGCGCTCTTCTGGCACAGCCCCAGCGCTGCCGATTGGTTGGACTTGGGAGAACGTCATATGCAGACGGGATGAGGAACTTGATGTGCTGGGGTTCGAGTCTCCAGAGCTCTGGACAGGTGATTTTACGCTGTTTGGCGTGCCCCCACCTCGTCCGTGTCATGATTCCCCGCCTGCCCAGTACTCGTCTGTCCGTGATGCCCCTGAAGGCACCACGCTTTAGAGCCGATTCTCTGCACCTGCTGACCAGGATACTTAAACTCACCCGTTCCTTCTCCTCCCTGCCAGATTGTCCTCTGTTCTTCATGACTCTGCAGCATTTTCCTGCCTTTCTGTCTGCCCGTGTGTGTGTGCGCGCGTGCGTGCGTGCGTGTGCATGTACGTACATATATTACATCCTGACTTCTTTACTTATCACAAAGTATTCTATCTATAGAGAAAGCTACAGCAGCATGTGTGAGGCTGTTTACTGCATTCCTGAACATTCTGATTCTTTAAAGGTTTATTGTTTTAGTCACACTGCAGGAGCTTTTTCATGTCAGACTTTTACCTTGAAAAAGATTTTTAAATAATCTGACATTTTCTTGCTCTGAGGTTCACAGACTTTGGACAGTTGGACTTGTGCGAGCTTTAGCTGTGATAAAAGTGACTGTTTATTGGCGGCTGTACTGTTTCTAAGAACATAAATGTCCAGTGTGCATGTATCACCATGACGTTTGAGGGAACGACGAAAGGAAATGTCCCAGTGTGGAGACACATTTGCAAAAAACGGATTTACTTATTTAATCTAGTTTATTTAAGCAAAACAACCACGATCACAAAATTAAGGAATGCAACAAGTTGATTATCGTCATGGATATTACTTAACATTTCTATTTTTTTTAAACATATTTAATATTGCTGAACAAATCAATATTAAATATTTCTCTCTTTTTATATATATATACATATATACATATATGTGTGTGTGTGTGTGTGTGTGTGTGTGTGTGTGTGTGTGTGTACATATATATGTGTATACATACGTGTATATATACGTGTATATATACATATCCTGACTTCTCACTTCACATTTCAATATCACAGATTTTATGGTTTGTTATGCTGGACTGGAGTGTATTGCAGGAGATCCTTTGACATCCCCTTGCAGTAATTGTAGCACGGTTTACTTTCACTTTCAGTATGATTTTCCGGTTAATTGTTTATGTGAGGTTTTTTTTTTTTTACAGAAGCATTTATTTGAAACGACCTTCTTGTACCAAACTGAAAGCAATTAGTGAAAAACATTATTATCTGACTCCCTGTTGACCACTCCCTCCATGTCTACAATAAGTGTGTGTCTGTGTGTGTGTTCAGTACAAAAATCAGCATGTTACTATCAAAGTGAGGACTGGTCCTCACAACTTCACAGAACCGTTTGGGGGTTAAGTCGTGGATTTAAGGTTGAGGTTAGAACTGGGATTATGTTGGGTTTAGGATAGCAAGGGTCATTGGGATGGTTAGGGTTAGGAGCTGGATAATACATTTTATCTATGGAGGGACTCACAATGATAGGGTAGGGTTAGGGTTTGTGTTTGTGTGTACGTATATACATATATTACACCCTGACTTCTTTACTTATCACAAAGTATTCTATCTATAGAGAAAGCTACAGCAGCAAGTGTGAGGCTGTTTACTACATTCCTGAACATTCTGATTCTTTAAAGGTTTATTGTTTTAATCACACTGCAGGAGCTTTTTCATGTCAGACTTTTACCTTGAAAAAGATTTTTTAAAAATCTGACATTTTCTTGCTCTGAGGTTCACAGACTTTGGACAGTTGGACTTGTGCGAGCTTTAGCTGTGATAAAAGTGACTGTTTATTGGCGGCTGTACTGTTTCCAAGAACATAAATGTCCAGTATGCATGTATCACCATGACGTTTGAGGGAACGACGAAAGGGCAGAAATGTCCCAGTGTGGAGACACATTTGCAAAAAACGGATTTACTTATTTAATCTGGTTTATTGAAGCAAAACAACCACAATCACGAAGTTAAGGAATGCACCGACTTTATCGTTATTATTGGCTGTTGAACAAATTTGCATTAAATCAATGTCTGTTTTTATATTATACTGTGTAATGTTATTAAACTTTGAATGTAAATGAATTCAGGTTGAAAAAAACATCTGTAGCTATTCTGTCCTTCATTTCACCCATCTTTAATTTTACACACATTACAACGTCACTCTTGCAAATATAATCTCAATATTCAAGAAGCAAAGCAATACATTTCTAATCTATAAAAAGCAAATTTTCCTCTGATGCAAAATAAGAGGGGGGCTCCCCCACCCATCCTTCCTGCTTCTTCCCCCAATGATGGTAAATCAGCAGAGTTACAGCACCTTTCTTTATCTGTGAAGTGGCATTTTAGTGGCCCTCGATTGCTTTTTATTTGTCTTCGGCCACAAACCGCTTCCTCTGTGACTGCCCAGGTCCTCCTGGGTTAAAATCCCATGTTGTTCTTGTACCACTGAGCTCTGGCAACGACGTCATTGGCGTAGTCTCCTCCAGTTGTGTTGGCATCCACGTTTTTATAGGAATGGACGCTATTTTCACCCATGTTGTAGGCAGCTAAACCTCCTGCAGAGACAGTTACGCATGAGAAGGCAACAAACGGTGAGCAGTGGAGATTTGTGTCCGTCTCTCAACAACACCTTTCAGATGCTGGTTTGCACTCCACTCTGGATGTTTCTTCCTCATCAGCTCGATCTTATCGACCAGGATATTGGTGGCCTGCTCCACGTGCTCCACACTGTCCGAGCCTCCAACTGGGGTATGCCACCTTTTATCAACCTGCAGAAAGCAGAGCAGCAAGGTCTGAAGGTGAAGTCAGCACCTTCGGACGAGTCAGCAGCGTTTTGACTGTACCTGCATCAGCCCCCAGGCATTGCCATGATCACCGCTGCCGTTGTTCAGGGCATTTCCAGCCCTGGACTCTCTGGAGATGACGCCAGCAATGACAGCTGGATCTACGTTGTGCTTCGATCCTGCATCTTTGATGATGCTCTCGTACTTCTTCATTCTCTGTGCGTCAGTTTCAGCCATTTTGTGTGAGGCCCCCACACCTTTTGTAGGGAGACAAGTAGCACATGGACAGGTTGGATTTTTTTATTCCTCTGGTTTGGAATCAGAAAAGTGAATCAGGTGATATTCTTTTACCTGGCCCATGTCCATCCTGCCTAGCCGTCACAGCTGATGCGCCGGTTGTTTCAATATCCATTATGTTTCCGTGAGCTACAAGGGTCCAGATAGATTCACAACATTGTATTTTTATTGACTGGTATTTGTTTTGGAGGATGGACTCACATGTGAAGCTCCAGTGAGTACAGAGAAGTGATCACACCTGCCATAGCAGCCATAGCTGCTCTTAACACAGCCTTCATAAACATATGCACAATGTGAATGGGTGTTGTTGTTTCCTGCATTTGTTTCTAATTTGATTTCACTTATTTATTTATTACAGATGATTTATTTCTCCTAACTTGACGAAACAAAGACAACAGATAGCAGTGTGGAAAAGGCACGATTAAAGTCATCTGTACCTTAATTTTAAAGTATAAGGAGAAAAGAGCTGAAAATACTCACACATCTTTACGCTTTCCTCTCCTTGTCGTCCTCTTCAAAGCTCAGTGTTGACTGTGGTGCCAGCTGACCGGACACAGCATTTATAGCACTGTTTACTTTCACTTTCAGTTTGATTTTCCTGTTAATTATTTATTTTTTTATCTTATTTATGTGTCTTTTTTTTTTTTTTTTTACAGATAGGCATTTATTTGAAACAACCTTCTTGAACCAAACTGAAAGCAAATAGTGAAAAACACTGACCACTCCCACCATGTCGTCAATAAGTGTGTGTGTGTGTGTGTGTGTGTGTGTGTGTGTGTGTGTGTGTGCATGTTTTCATTACATATATATGATGTTATTTCAGTCCAGATTGGATACTAATTATCTGAACCAGATTGAAAGTAAACCAGTATCAAGACCCTGAATCAATTCAGCTTACTGATTGTAGATACAAATAATGAAAGTATAAAATAAAGAATGGTCTATCAGTTCTTATATAAAAGCAAAAGTTTGACATTCTTGTGCTCTGTTACATGGAATTGCTGACTCTGACCCCACATCCTCAGAATGAAAGTGACAGATCCCATTTTCCTCTCTCTCTCTCTCTCTCTCTCTCTCTCTCTCTCTCTCTCTCTCTCTATATATATATATATATATATATATATATATGTGTGTGTGTGTGTGTGTGTGTGTGTGTGTGTGTACATATATTTACCTATATACGTACATATACATATATTACACCCTGACTTCTTTACTTATCACAAAGTATTCTATCTATAGAGAAAGCTACAGCAGCATGTGTGAGGCTGTTTACTACATTCCTGAACATTCTGATTCTTTAAAGGTTTATTGTTTTGGTCACACTGCAGGAGCTTTTTCATGTCAGACTTTTACCTTGAAAAAGATTTTTAAAAATCTGACATTTTCTTGCTCTGAGGTTCACAGACTTTGGACAGTTGGACTTGTGCGAGCTTTAGCTGTGATAAAAGTGACTGTTTATTGGCGGCTGTACTGTTTCCAAGAACATAAATGTCCAGTATGCATGTATCACCATGACGTTTGAGGGAACGACGGCGCTGACTGGACGAAAGGAAATGTCCCAGTGTGGAGACACACTTGCAAAAAACGGATTTACTTATTTAATCTGGTTTATTTAAGCAAAAGAACCACAATCACAAAATTAAGGAATGCAACAAGTTTATCGTTATTATTGGCTGTTATTTAACTTTTTTTTTTTAACCTTATTTAATATTGCTGAACAAATCTGCATTAAATATTTCTCTCTTTTTATATATATATATGTGTGTTTGTGTATATTTATGTGCATTTATGCAGATATACGTATATGACATCCTGACTTCTTTATTTAACACAGAGTACAAGACATTCCATCTGAAGAGAAAAAATTCCTCTTGTACCACTGAGCTCTGGCAATGACGTCATTGGAGTAGTCTCCTCCAGTTGTGTTGGCATCCACGTTTTCATAGGACTCAACACTATCTTCACCCATGTTGTAGGCAGCTAAAGCTCCTGCAGAGACAGTTACGCATGAGAAGGCAACAAACGGTGAGCAGTGGAGATTTGTGTCCGTCTCTCAACAACACCTTTCAGATGCTGGTTTGCATTCCAACTGGGAAATTTGTCCTTGATCAGCTCGATCTTATTGACCAGGATATTGGTGGCCTGCACCAGGTGCTCCAAACTGTCCCAGCCTCCAACCGGGTCATGCCACCTTGTATCAACCTGCAGAAAGCAGAGCAGCAAGGTCTGAAGGTGAAGTCAGCAGCAAGGTCTGAAGGTGAAGTCAGCACCTTCGGACGAGTCAGCAGCGTTTTGACTGTACCTGCATCAGCCCCCAGGCATTGTCATCATCTCCCCAGCCGTTCTTCAGCGTATATCCAGCATTAGACTCTCTGGAGATGAAGCCAGCAATGACAGCTGGATCTACGTCGCACCTCGAACCTGCTTCTTTGATGATGCTCTCGTACTTCTTCATTCTCTGTGAGTCACTCCGAGCCGTTTGGTGGGAGGGCCCCCCATCTTTTGTAGGAAGACAAGTAGCACATGGACAGGTTGGATATTTTTATTCCTCTGGTTTCAAAGTGAATCAGGTGATATTTTCTTACCTTCTTGGTTGTGTCAATATCCATTATGTTTCCGTAAGCTACAAGGGTCCAGATAGATTCACAACATTGTCATTTTATTGACTGGTATTTGTTTTGGAGGATGGACTCACATGTGAAGCTCCAGTGAGTACAGAGAAGTGATCACACCTGCCATAGCAGCCATAGCTGCTCTTAACACAGCCTTCATAAACATATGCACAATGTGAATGGGTGTTGTTGTTTCCTGCATTTGTTTCTAATTTGATTTCACTTATTTATTTATTGCACATGTTTTATTTGTCCTAACTTGACGAAACAAAGACAACAGATAGCAGTGTGGAAAAGGCACGATTAAAGTCATCTGTACCTTAATTTTAAAGTATGGTAACATGAAATGAAACACAGGTGTGAGGGTCACATGAGGGATGATGCAGGAACAGGGCGGGGCCAGGGACTACAGCCTGCACCGCTGTAGATCACCACCTGGGGGAGACATGGAGAAAAAAACACGAACCAGCACATTTTCCTGTAACACCCCCACCCATAAAGAACAAACCCACTGGCTTTGTTTTACCTTCAAACGTAAATGTCCAGTATGCATGTATCACCATGACGTTTGAGGGAACGACGGCGCTGACTGGACGAAATGGCAGAAATGTCCCAGTGTGGAGACACATTTGCAAAAAACAGATTTATTTATTTAATCAAAAGTTCATTAATAATCATACTTATTTAAGCAAAAGAACCACAATCACAAAATTAAGGAATGCAACAAGTTTATCGTTATTATTGGCTGTTATTTAACTTTTTTTTTTTAACCTTATTTAATATTGCTGAAAATTTTGCATTAAATATTTCTCTCTTTATATATATATACATATGTGTGTGTGTGTGTGTGTGTGTGTGTGTGTGTGTGTGTGTGTGTGTGTACACATATAGGTGTATATATACGTGTATATATACATATATTAGATCCTGACTTCTCACTTCACATTTCAATTTCACAGTTTTTATGGTTTGTCATGCTGGACTGGAGTGAATTACAGGAGATCCTTTGACATCCCCTTGCAGTAATTGTAGCACGGTTTACTTTCACTTTCAGTCTGATTTTCCGGTTAATTGTATATGTGAGGTTTTTTGTTTTTTTTTACAGAAGCATTTATTTGAAACGACCTTCTTGTACCAAACTGAAAGCAAATAGTGGAAAACACTATTATCTGACTCCCTGTTGACCACTCCCCCCATGTCTACAATAAGTGTGTCTTTGTGTGTGTTCAGTACAAAAATCAGCATTTTACTATCAAAGTGAGGACTGGTCCTCACAACTTCACAGAACCGTTTGGGGGTTAAGTCGTGGATTTAAGGTTGAGGTTAGAACTGGGTTCATGTTGGGTTTAGGATAGGAAGGGTAGTTGGGATGGTTAGGATTAGGAGCTGGATAATACATTTTATCTATGGAGGGCCTCACAATGGTAGGGTTAGGGTTTGTGTGTACGTATATACATATATTACACCCTGACTTCTTTACTTAACACGAAGTACAAAGTATTCTATCTATAGAGAAAGCTACATCAGCATGTGTGAGGCTGTTTACTGCATTCCTGAACATTCTGATTCTTTAAAGGTTTATTGTTTTAGTCACACTGCAGGAGCTTTTTCATGTCAGACTTTTACCTTAAAAAAGATTTTTAGTTTTATTTAAGCAAAAGAACCACAATCACAAAATTTGGAAATGCAACAAGTTTATTATCATCTTATTGGCTGTAATTTAACATTTCTTTTTTTTCAACTTATTTAATATTGCTGAAAAATCTGCATTAAATGAAAGTCTGCACATCAATGTCTGTTTCTATATTATCCTGTGTAATGTTATTAAACTTTGAATGTAAATGAATTCAGGTTGAAAGAAACATCTGTAGCTATTCTGTCCTTCATTTCACCCATCTTTAATTTTACACACATTACAACGTCACTCTTGCAAATATAATCTCAATATTCAAGAAGCAAAGCAATACATTTCTAATCTATAAAAAGCAAATTTTCCTCTGATGCAAAATAAGAGGGGGGCTCCCCCACCCATCCTTCCTGCTTCTTCCCCCAATGATGTTAAATCAGCAGAGTTACAGCACCTTTCTTTATCTGTGAAGTGGCATTTTAGTGGCCCTCGATTGCTTTTTATTTGTCTTCGGCCACAAACCGCTTCCTCTGTGACTGCCGAGGTCCTCCTGGGTTAAAATCCCATGTTGTTCTTGTACCACTGAGCTCTGGCAACGACGTCATTGGAGTAGTCTCCTCCATGTGTGTTGGCATCCACGTTTTCATAGGACTTAACGTTATTTTCACCCATGTTGTAGGCAGCTAAAGCTCCTGCAGAGACAGTTACGCATGAGAAGGCAACAAACGGTGAGCAGTGGAGATTTGTGTCCGTCTCTCAACAACACCTTTCAGATGCTGGTTTGCATTCCAACTGGGAAATTTGTTCTTGATCGCCCCGATGAATTTGACCAGGATATTGGTGGCCTGCTCCAGGTGCTCCAAACTGTCCCAGCCTCCAACCGGGGTATGCCACCTTTTATCAACCTGCAGAAAGCAGAGCAGCAAGGTCTGAAGGTGAAGTCAGCACCTTCGGACGAGTCAGCAGCGTTTTGACTGTACCTGCATCAGCCCCCAGGCATTGCCATGATCTCCCCAGCCGTTGTTCAGGGTATATCCAGCATTAGACTCTCTGGAGATGATGCCAGCAATGACAGCTGGATCTACGTTGCACCTCGATCCTGCTGTGTTGATGATGCTCTCGTACTTCTTCATTCTCTGTGAGTCAGTATTGGCCATTTTTTGTGAGGCCCCCACACCTTTTGTTGGGAGACAAGTAGCACATGGACAGGTTGGATATTTTTATTCCTCTGGTTTCAAAGTGAATCAGGTGATATTTTCTTACCTTCCTTGTTTGTGTCAATATCCATTATGTTTCCGTAAGCTACAAGGGTCCAGATAGATTCACAACATTGTCGTTTTATTGACTGGTATTTGTTTTGGAGGATGGACTCACATGTGAAGCTCCAGTGAGTACAGAGAAGTGATCACACCTGCCATAGCAGCCATAGCTGCTCTTAACACAGCCTTCATAAACATATGCACAATGTGAATGGGTGTTGTTGTTTCCTGCATTTGTTTCTAATTTGATTTCACTTATTTATTTATTACAGATGATTCATTTCTCCTAACCTGCACTTTAAGGCAGTGGTTCCCAAACTTTTTTTTCACATTTCAATATCACAGTTTTAATGGTTTGTTATGCTGGACTGGAGTGTATCGCAGGAGATCCTTTGACGTCCCCGTGCAGTACCACTGCGCCCTCTAGGGTTATTTACTTGCAGCATTCATAGCACTGTGTACTTTCACTTTCAGTATGATTTTCTGGTTAATTATTTTTGTGGGTTTTTTTTTTTTTTTTTTTTAGAGTTCTTGAATACACCTCTAGGTGCTAGTTGGCCACATCATCAGTGATAAACCCAAGGGTCATGGGGTGTTTCAGGTCTTTGATCATCAAACACCCTCGCTCGGGCGACTCAGCCGGGGGTGATCAGCCCCCGACTTGTGTCCAAGCGGCCCACTACTCCATGGTTCCCCCTCCAGGTCCATAGCCATCTTGAGGCTTTCTCTGCAGCCTCTATAATGTTCTTGATGGCTCTTCTGCACAGCTGACCTTTTCTCCAAGGAGTTTTAGGGTGCGGGGTAGTGATTGGCCAGCAAAACCCCGGCACCCCACCTCGACTGGTTCGCAGCGGGCTTTCCAGCCTTTGCTCCGGCACTCAGTCACCAGCTCAGCGTATTTGGCCCTCTTGCGTTCGTTGGCCTCCCCCACTCTGTCGTCCCAGGGGACAGTGAGCTCGACCAGCGCCACTTGCTTTGTGGACTCTGATGTTAACACCATGTCTGGGCAGAGTGCAGTGGCTGAGATGTGCTCGGGGAACTTGAGCTGCCTTCCCAGGTCGACTTGGAGCTTCCAGTCTCGTGCAGTGGTGAGAAGCCCTCCAGAGGAACTTGGCTGATGTCGGGCCTTCTCCCCAGCTCTGATGAAGGTGCTGGGCTGCTTGGGAGCGTGCTGGTACCTGCAGTTGGTAATTGCTGTGCTGAGCGTGTCTGCCAGAGCCCTGAGGACCTGGTCGTGACGCCAGCGGTACCGTCCTTCCCCGAGGCCTTGGGCAGCAACTGAGGATGTGCTCCAGGGTGGCGCTCTTCTGGCACAGCCCCAGCGCTGCCGATTGGTTGGACTTGGGAGAACGTCATATGCAGACGGGATGAGGAACTTGATGTGCTGGGGTTCGAGTCTCCAGAGCTCTGGACAGGTGATTTTACGCTGTTTGGCGTGCCCCCACCTCGTCCGTGTCATGATTCCCCGCCTGCCCAGTACTCGTCTGTCCGTGATGCCCCTGAAGGCACCACGCTTTAGAGCCGATTCTCTGCACCTGCTGACCAGGATACTTAAACTCACCCGTTCCTTCTCCTCCCTGCCAGATTGTCCTCTGTTCTTCATGACTCTGCAGCATTTTCCTGCCTTTCTGTCTGCCCGTGTGTGTGTGCGCGCGTGCGTGCGTGCGTGTGCATGTACGTACATATATTACATCCTGACTTCTTTACTTATCACAAAGTATTCTATCTATAGAGAAAGCTACAGCAGCATGTGTGAGGCTGTTTACTGCATTCCTGAACATTCTGATTCTTTAAAGGTTTATTGTTTTAGTCACACTGCAGGAGCTTTTTCATGTCAGACTTTTACCTTGAAAAAGATTTTTAAATAATCTGACATTTTCTTGCTCTGAGGTTCACAGACTTTGGACAGTTGGACTTGTGCGAGCTTTAGCTGTGATAAAAGTGACTGTTTATTGGCGGCTGTACTGTTTCTAAGAACATAAATGTCCAGTGTGCATGTATCACCATGACGTTTGAGGGAACGACGAAAGGAAATGTCCCAGTGTGGAGACACATTTGCAAAAAACGGATTTACTTATTTAATCTAGTTTATTTAAGCAAAACAACCACGATCACAAAATTAAGGAATGCAACAAGTTGATTATCGTCATGGATATTACTTAACATTTCTATTTTTTTTAAACATATTTAATATTGCTGAACAAATCAATATTAAATATTTCTCTCTTTTTATATATATATACATATATACATATATGTGTGTGTGTGTGTGTGTGTGTGTGTGTGTGTGTACATATATATGTGTATACATACGTGTATATATACGTGTATATATACATATCCTGACTTCTCACTTCACATTTCAATATCACAGATTTTATGGTTTGTTATGCTGGACTGGAGTGTATTGCAGGAGATCCTTTGACATCCCCTTGCAGTAATTGTAGCACGGTTTACTTTCACTTTCAGTATGATTTTCCGGTTAATTGTTTATGTGAGGTTTTTTTTTTTTTTACAGAAGCATTTATTTGAAACGACCTTCTTGTACCAAACTGAAAGCAATTAGTGAAAAACATTATTATCTGACTCCCTGTTGACCACTCCCTCCATGTCTACAATAAGTGTGTGTCTGTGTGTGTGTTCAGTACAAAAATCAGCATGTTACTATCAAAGTGAGGACTGGTCCTCACAACTTCACAGAACCGTTTGGGGGTTAAGTCGTGGATTTAAGGTTGAGGTTAGAACTGGGATTATGTTGGGTTTAGGATAGCAAGGGTCATTGGGATGGTTAGGGTTAGGAGCTGGATAATACATTTTATCTATGGAGGGACTCACAATGATAGGGTAGGGTTAGGGTTTGTGTTTGTGTGTACGTATATACATATATTACACCCTGACTTCTTTACTTATCACAAAGTATTCTATCTATAGAGAAAGCTACAGCAGCAAGTGTGAGGCTGTTTACTACATTCCTGAACATTCTGATTCTTTAAAGGTTTATTGTTTTAATCACACTGCAGGAGCTTTTTCATGTCAGACTTTTACCTTGAAAAAGATTTTTTAAAAATCTGACATTTTCTTGCTCTGAGGTTCACAGACTTTGGACAGTTGGACTTGTGCGAGCTTTAGCTGTGATAAAAGTGACTGTTTATTGGCGGCTGTACTGTTTCCAAGAACATAAATGTCCAGTATGCATGTATCACCATGACGTTTGAGGGAACGACGAAAGGGCAGAAATGTCCCAGTGTGGAGACACATTTGCAAAAAACGGATTTACTTATTTAATCTGGTTTATTGAAGCAAAACAACCACAATCACGAAGTTAAGGAATGCACCGACTTTATCGTTATTATTGGCTGTTGAACAAATTTGCATTAAATCAATGTCTGTTTTTATATTATACTGTGTAATGTTATTAAACTTTGAATGTAAATGAATTCAGGTTGAAAAAAACATCTGTAGCTATTCTGTCCTTCATTTCACCCATCTTTAATTTTACACACATTACAACGTCACTCTTGCAAATATAATCTCAATATTCAAGAAGCAAAGCAATACATTTCTAATCTATAAAAAGCAAATTTTCCTCTGATGCAAAATAAGAGGTGGGCTCCCCCACCCATCCTTCCTGCTTTTTCCCCTAATGATGGTAAATCAGCAGAGTTACAGCACCTTTCTTTATCTGTGAAGTGGCATTTTAGTGGCCCTCGATTGCTTTTTATTTGTCTTCGGCCACAAACCGCTTCCTCTGTGACTGCCCAGGTCCTCCTGGGTTAAAATCCCATGTTGTTCTTGTACCACTGAGCTCTGGCAACGACGTCATTGGCGTAGTCTCCTCCAGTTGTGTTGGCATCCACGTTTTTATAGGAATGGACGCTATTTTCACCCATGTTGTAGGCAGCTAAACCTCCTGCAGAGACAGTTACGCATGAGAAGGCAACAAACGGTGAGCAGTGGAGATTTGTGTCCGTCTCTCAACAACACCTTTCAGATGCTGGTTTGCACTCCACTCTGGATGTTTCTTCCTCATCAGCTCGATCTTATCGACCAGGATATTGGTGGCCTGCTCCACGTGCTCCACACTGTCCGAGCCTCCAACTGGGGTATGCCACCTTTTATCAACCTGCAGAAAGCAGAGCAGCAAGGTCTGAAGGTGAAGTCAGCACCTTCGGACGAGTCAGCAGCGTTTTGACTGTACCTGCATCAGCCCCCAGGCATTGCCATGATCACCGCTGCCGTTGTTCAGGGCATTTCCAGCCCTGGACTCTCTGGAGATGACGCCAGCAATGACAGCTGGATCTACGTTGTGCTTCGATCCTGCATCTTTGATGATGCTCTCGTACTTCTTCATTCTCTGTGCGTCAGTTTCAGCCATTTTGTGTGAGGCCCCCACACCTTTTGTAGGGAGACAAGTAGCACATGGACAGGTTGGATTTTTTTATTCCTCTGGTTTGGAATCAGAAAAGTGAATCAGGTGATATTCTTTTACCTGGCCCATGTCCATCCTGCCTAGCCGTCACAGCTGATGCGCCGGTTGTTTCAATATCCATTATGTTTCCGTGAGCTACAAGGGTCCAGATAGATTCACAACATTGTATTTTTATTGACTGGTATTTGTTTTGGAGGATGGACTCACATGTGAAGCTCCAGTGAGTACAGAGAAGTGATCACACCTGCCATAGCAGCCATAGCTGCTCTTAACACAGCCTTCATAAACATATGCACAATGTGAATGGGTGTTGTTGTTTCCTGCATTTGTTTCTAATTTGATTTCACTTATTTATTTATTACAGATGATTTATTTCTCCTAACTTGGCGAAACAAAGACAACAGATAGCAGTGTGGAAAAGGCACGATTAAAGTCATCTGTACCTTAATTTTAAAGTATAAGGAGAAAAGAGCTGAAAATACTCACACATCTTTACGCTTTCCTCTCCTTGTCGTCCTCTTCAAAGCTCAGTGTTGACTGTGGTGCCAGCTGACCGGACACAGCATTTATAGCACTGTTTTCTTTCATTTTCAGTTTGATTTTCCTGTTAATTATTTATTTTTTTATCTTATTTATGTGTCTTTTTTTTTTTTTTTTTACAGATAGGCATTTATTTGAAACAACCTTCTTGAACCAAACTGAAAGCAAATAGTGAAAAACACTGACCACTCCCACCATGTCGTCAATAAGTGTGTGTGTGTGTGCGTGTGTGTGTGTGTGTGTGTGTGTGTGCATGTTTTCATTACATATATATGATGTTATTTCAGTCCAGATTGGATACTAATTATCTGAACCAGATTGAAAGTAAACCAGTATCAAGACCCTGAATCAATTCAGCTCACTGATTGTAGATACAAATAATGAAAGTATAAAATAAAGAATGGTCTAACAGTTCTTATATAAAAGCAAAAGTTTGACATTCTTGTGCTCTGTTACATGGAATTGCTGACTCTGACCCCACATCCTCAGAATGAAAGTGACAGATCCCATTTTCCTCTCTCTCTCTCTCTCTCTCTCTCTCTCTCTCTCTCTCTCTCTCTCTCTATATATATATATATATATATATATATATGTGTGTGTGTGTGTGTGTGTGTGTGTGTGTGTGTGTGTACATATATTTACCTATATACGTACATATACATATATTACACCCTGACTTCTTTACTTATCACAAAGTATTCTATCTATAGAGAAAGCTACAGCAGCATGTGTGAGGCTGTTTACTACATTCCTGAACATTCTGATTCTTTAAAGGTTTATTGTTTTAGTCACACTGCAGGAGCTTTTTCATGTCAGACTTTTACCTTGAAAAAGATTTTTAAAAATCTGACATTTTCTTGCTCTGAGGTTCACAGACTTTGGACAGTTGGACTTGTGCGAGCTTTAGCTGTGATAAAAGTGACTGTTTATTGGCGGCTGTACTGTTTCCAAGAACATAAATGTCCAGTATGCATGTATCACCATGACGTTTGAGGGAACGACGGCGCTGACTGGACGAAAGGAAATGTCCCAGTGTGGAGACACATTTACAAAAAACGGATTTACTTATTTAATCTGGTTTATTTAAGCAAAAGAACCACAATCACAAAATTAAGGAATGCAACAAGTTTATCGTTATTATTGGCTGTTATTTAACTTTTTTTTTTAACCTTATTTAATATTGCTGAACAAATCTGCATTAAATATTTCTCTCTTTTTATATATATATATGTGTGTTTGTGTATATTTATGTGCATTTATGCAGATATACGTATATGACATCCTGACTTCTTTATTTAACACAGAGTACAAGACATTCCATCTGAAGAGAAAAAATTCCTCTTGTACCACTGAGCTCTGGCAATGACGTCATTGGAGTAGTCTCCTCCAGTTGTGTTGGCATCCACGTTTTCATAGGACTCAACACTATCTTCACCCATGTTGTAGGCAGCTAAACCTCCTGCAGAGACAGTTACGCATGAGAAGGCAACAAACGGTGAGCAGTGGAGATTTGTGTCCGTCTCTCAACAACACCTTTCAGATGCTGGTTTGCATTCCAACTGGGAAATTTGTCCTTGATCAGCTCGATCTTATTGACCAGGATATTGGTGGCCTGCACCAGGTGCTCCAAACTGTCCCAGCCTCCAACCGGGTCATGCCACCTTGTATCAACCTGCAGAAAGCAGAGCAGCAAGGTCTGAAGGTGAAGTCAGCAGCAAGGTCTGAAGGTGAAGTCAGCACCTTCGGACGAGTCAGCAGCGTTTTGACTGTACCTGCATCAGCCCCCAGGCATTGTCATCATCTCCCCAGCCGTTCTTCAGCGTATATCCAGCATTAGACTCTCTGGAGATGAAGCCAGCAATGACAGCTGGATCTACGTTGCACCTCGAACCTGCTTCTTTGATGATGCTCTCGTACTTCTTCATTCTCTGTGAGTCACTCCGAGCCGTTTGGTGGGAGGGCCCCCCATCTTTTGTAGGAAGACAAGTAGCACATGGACAGGTTGGATATTTTTATTCCTCTGGTTTCAAAGTGAATCAGGTGATATTTTCTTACCTTCTTGGTTGTGTCAATATCCATTATGTTTCCGTAAGCTACAAGGGTCCAGATAGATTCACAACATTGTCATTTTATTGACTGGTATTTGTTTTGGAGGATGGACTCACATGTGAAGCTCCAGTGAGTACAGAGAAGTGATCACACCTGCCATAGCAGCCATAGCTGCTCTTAACACAGCCTTCATAAACATATGCACAATGTGAATGGGTGTTGTTGTTTCCTGCATTTGTTTCTAATTTGATTTCACTTATTTATTTATTACACATGTTTTATTTGTCCTAACTTGACAAAACAAAGACAACAGATAGCAGTGTGGAAAAGGCACGATTAAAGTCATCTGTACCTTAATTTTAAAGTATGGTAACATGAAATGAAACACAGGTGTGAGGGTCACATGAGGGATGATGCAGGAACAGGGCGGGGCCAGGGACTACAGCCTGCACCGCTGTAGATCACCACCTGGGGGAGACATGGAGAAAAAAACACGAACCAGCACATTTTCCTGTAACACCCCCACCCATAAAGAACAAACCCACTGGCTTTGTTTTACCTTCAAACGTAAATGTCCAGTATGCATGTATCACCATGACGTTTGAGGGAACGACGGCGCTGACTGGACGAAATGGCAGAAATGTCCCAGTGTGGAGACACATTTGCAAAAAACAGATTTATTTATTTAATCAAAAGTTCATTAATAATCATACTTATTTAAGCAAAAGAACCACAATCACAAAATTAAGGAATGCAACAAGTTTATCGTTATTATTGGCTGTTATTTAACTTTTTTTTTTTAACCTTATTTAATATTGCTGAAAATTTTGCATTAAATATTTCTCTCTTTATATATATATACATATGTGTGTGTGTGTGTGTGTGTGTGTGTGTGTGTGTGTGTGTGTGTGTGTGTGTGTACACATATAGGTGTATATATACGTGTATATATACATATATTAGATCCTGACTTCTCACTTCACATTTCAATTTCACAGTTTTTATGGTTTGTTATGCTGGACTGGAGTGAATTACAGGAGATCCTTTGACGTCCCCTTGCAGTATTTGTAGCACGGTTTACTTTCACTTTCAGTCTGATTTTCCGGTTAATTGTATATGTGAGGTTTTTTGTTTTTTTTTACAGAAGCATTTATTTGAAACGACCTTCTTGTACCAAACTGAAAGCAAATAGTGGAAAACACTATTATCTGACTCCCTGTTGACCACCCCCCCCATGTCTACAATAAGTGTGTCTTTGTGTGTGTTCAGTACAAAAATCAGCATTTTACTATCAAAGTGAGGACTGGTCCTCACAACTTCACAGAACCGTTTGGGGGTTAAGTCGTGGATTTCAGGTTGAGGTTAGAACTGGGTTCATGTTGGGTTTAGGATAGGAAGGGTAGTTGGGATGGTTAGGATTAGGAGCTGGATAATACATTTTATCTATGGAGGGCCTCACAATGGTAGGGTTAGGGTTTGTGTGTACGTATATACATGTATTACACCCTGACTTCTTTACTTAACACGAAGTACAAAGTATTCTATCTATAGAGAAAGCTACATCAGCATGTGTGAGGCTGTTTACTGCATTCCTGAACATTCTGATTCTTTAAAGGTTTATTGTTTTAGTCACACTGCAGGAGCTTTTTCATGTCAGACTTTTACCTTAAAAAAGATTTTTAGTTTTATTTAAGCAAAAGAACCACAATCACAAAATTTGGAAATGCAACAAGTTTATTATCATCTTATTGGCTGTAATTTAACATTTCTTTTTTTTCAACTTATTTAATATTGCTGAAAAATCTGCATTAAATGAAAGTCTGCACATCAATGTCTGTTTCTATATTATCCTGTGTAATGTTATTAAACTTTGAATGTAAATGAATTCAGGTTGAAAGAAACATCTGTAGCTATTCTGTCCTTCATTTCACCCATCTTTAATTTTACACACATTACAACGTCACTCTTGCAAATATAATCTCAATATTCAAGAAGCAAAGCAATACATTTCTAATCTATAAAAAGCAAATTTTCCTCTGATGCAAAATAAGAGGGGGGCTCCCCCACCCATCCTTCCTGCTTTTTCCCCTAATGATGGTAAATCAGCAGAGTTACAGCACCTTTCTTTATCTGTGAAGTGGCATTTTAGTGGCCCTCGATTGCTTTTTATTTGTCTTCGGCCACAAACCGCTTCCTCTGTGACTGCCGAGGTCCTCCTGGGTTAAAATCCCATGTTGTTCTTGTACCACTGAGCTCTGGCAACGACGTCATTGGAGTAGTCTCCTCCAGTTGTGTTGGCATCCACGTTTTCATAGGACTTAACACTATTTTCACCCATGTTGTAGGCAGCTAAAGCTCCTGCAGAGACAGTTACGCATGAGAAGGCAACAAACAGTGAGCAGTGGAGATTTGTGTCCGTCTCTCAACAACACCTTTCAGATGCTGGTTTGCATTCCAACTGGGAAATTTGTTCTTGATCGCCCCGATGAATTTGACCAGGATATTGGTGGCCTGCTCCACGTGCTCCAAACTGTCCCAGCCTCCAACCGGGGTATGCCACCTTTTATCAACCTGCAGAAAGCAGAGCAGCAAGGTCTGAAGGTGAAGTCAGCACCTTCGGACGAGTCAGCAGCGTTTTGACTGTACCTGCATCAGCCCCCAGGCATTGCCATGATCTCCCCAGCCGTTGTTCAGGGCATTTCCAGCCCTGGACTCTCTGGAGATGATGCCAGCAATGACAGCTGGATCTACGTTGCACCTCGATCCTGCTGTGTTGATGATGCTCTTGTACTTCTTCATTCTCTGTGAGTCAGTATTGGCCATTTTTTGTGAGGCCCCCACACCTTTTGCAGGGAGACAAGTAGCACATGGACAGGTTGGAATTTTTTATTCCTCTGGTTTGGAATCAGAAAAGTGACTCAGGTGATATTCTCTTACCTGGCCCGTGTCCATCCTGCCTAGCCGTCACAGCTGAGGCGCCGGTTGTGTCAATAGCCATTATGTTTCCGTAAGCTACAAGGGTCCAGATAGATTCACAACATTGTCATTTTATTGACTGGTATTTGTTTTGGAGGATGGACTCACATGTGAAGCTCCAGTGAGTACAGAGAAGTGATCACACCTGCCATAGCAGCCATAGCTGCTCTTAACACAGCCTTCATAAACATATGCACAATGTGAATGGGTGTTGTTGTTTCCTGCATTTGTTTCTAATTTGATTTCACTTATTTATTTATTACACATGTTTTATTTCTCCTAACCTGCACTTTAAGGCAGTGCTTCCCAAACTTTTTTTTTCTCAAGCCCCCCTTTGATGGTATAAGAACATTGTAAACCCCTCCCCTTACTGCACCCGATCCCACCCACCCCAAATCATTCATACCTTCTTTGTTTTGAATAAATTCAATGTTATATAAACGCTATATAATTATGTGGTCTTCATAAAATACGTACATCTCACTTCACATTTCAATATCACAGTTTTTATGGTTTCTTATGCTGGACTGGAGTGAATTACAGGAGATCTTTTGACGTCATCTTGCAGTACCACTGCGGCCCCCCTAGAGGACGAACCCCCCAGTTTGGGAACCACTGCTTTAAGGGACTGCACCCGTTTTCGTTGTACTTGTGCAGTGACAGTAAAGACATTCCATTCCACCTTGTAAAGCAATCTTTTAAAAGATGTTATGACAGTGAGCGTGTGCTTTCTCTTAAATGTAGGCACAAAGACAACAGATAGCAGTGTGGAAAAGGCACGATTAAAGTCATCTGTACCTTAATTTTAAAGTATAAGGAGAAAAGAGCTAAAAATACTCACGCATCTTTACGATTTCCTCTCCTTGTCGTCCTCTTCAAAGCTCAGTGTTGACTGTGGTGCCAGCTGACCGGACACAGCATTTATAGCACTGTTTACTTTCACTTTCAGTTTGATTTTCCGGTTACCGGAGGCATTTATTTGAAACGACCTTCTCGCACCAAAATGAAAGCAAATAGCTGTGTGTGTGTGTGTGTGTTCTGGTACTTGCTACATACTGAGTACAAAAATCAGCATTTTACTATCAAAGTGAGGACTGGTCCTCACAACTTCACAGAACCGTTTGGGGGTTAAGTCGTGGATTTAAGGTTGAGGTTAGAACTGGGTTCATGTTGGGTTTAGGATAGGAAGGGTAGTTGGGATGGTTAGGGTTAGGAGCTGGATAATACATTTTATCTATGGAGGGCCTCACAATGATAGGGTAGGGTTAGGGTTTGTGTGTATACATATATGTACATATATTACACCCTGACTTCTTTACTTAACACGAAGTACAAAGTATTCTATCTATAGAGAAAGCTACAGCAGCATGTGTGAGGCTGTTTACTGCATTTGACGTTATTTAGGGCCACAACATTTCGGTCTGGGACCATTCCTAAAAGAAAACATCCACTCTTAAACTAGCAATTCAAGTCCAGCTGTCCTTCAAAAAACAACGGGAATATTCCAACACCGTCAGATCCACGATCTTCTAAAACGAAGAAAGAAATTAACATGTCAGATATTAATTACAAAACGTGACTCGTGTGGTTTAATGGTTATCTGAGGTATAGACAGTGCAGGGTCAACTCGTATTTAATACACTGAAAGATATTACTTGAGACATATTTAATTGAAAGCACGGGTTCAAATCAATCCCTGAAGTTCTCCCAGCTTTGTATTTCTGAGAAGAAGGCATCTCCGGGGCAGCTGGTGTAGTTCACCACCTGCCGGTGTCCGTGGATGGTGAAGTTGGGCGTCAGCCCTCCTCTGTCTACCGCGCAGCGGACCAGGCGGCGGCTCAGCAGGTCCATGGCATGCCGAGACGGCAGCGCGGCGGTGTAGTTCCCGATGATTGACACGCCGTATCCTAGATGGTTGCGGCCCCTGGTGTGTGAGCCGTGGCTGCTCCAACCTCTGCCTTCGTAGACGTAGCCGTCGGAGCCGACCACAAAGCTGAGAACGCAGAGTAAGATGGAGGAAGTTCAATGAACGATGTGAGAGAACATGAAAACTAACTAAGGAACTGAGAGCATCTAACAAAGAGTATCTAAAGTGTCCCGCAGCCTGCAGCATAGGGGTGATGAAGACACTTTAACTTTATGTGATCACACGTGGTTCCAACATCACCTGTAGCCGATGTCGTTCCAACCACGGTCGTCCTGGTGGAACTGCTGCATGGACCTCATGTCCTTTGAGCAGTTTGGGAAGGAGAAACACGGCGAGGACGGCTCATATGTATGGTGAACATAGAGGAATGGGAGGGGCAGAGACAATGGCCTTGGTGTACCTCGGTAGGCTTTTGCCCCCCACTGACAACGAGGGATGATCGGAGGGCAGTCTGTGGAGCCAGGGAGCGGGTAAAATTATCAATGTTAGAACTAGTGCAGGAAATACTTTAGATCAGGGGTCTCCAAACTGTTCCCCAAAGGGCCGTGTGGCTGAAGGTTCTTGTTCCAACCAGTCCAGCACACCCAGTTTGACCAGTCAGCTGTTGAAGACTCAGATGAGTTGATGAAGTGAGTCCAGTCTGGTGCTGCTGCTGCTGGATTGAACAAGAACCTGTAGGCACACCGACCCTGGAATAGTTTGGACACCTCTGCTTTAGATTATACCCCCAACATTCCCACCGAGACTTCAGAGATGAAATAGACTCAGATTTTAAAACTCACAGATCGCCACTAGAGGGCAACAAGCACACACGTCTTATATTTCCCCTCTCTTTCCAACGTTTCACACAGAAAAGGTGTTATTCTTCGAAAATCAACACTAACGAGTGTTTTGTTTTTGGTTGGTTTTTTTATAGCTCACCCCAGTACTTGTGCACAAATTCTTGCAATCCGCCTTTCACTGCCTCTCCCACGCCTTTGTCCAGAGCGATCCATTCCGTTCTCTCCAACTTCCAAACCAGCTTGAGCGTGGCCATCACCAGACTGTAAAGATCAAGTGGCTTCAGGATGGACTTGGAAACTTCCCTTCGCCTCGGACTGATATGACTGCGCACAGCATCGAGACCCTGCCCTTCATGCAGAGTAAAACTATAGTAGTCTTTTAAAATCTCACTGAGAGCCTGCTGGTCTGCTGAATGGTTGCTGAGGCCCGTTCCTAGTATAAGCCCATCCATGCCTCCGTTAATAATGGAATCAGTAACCAGAGTTGCCGGCTGGGTCAGTTTAAACACTTTGGGGTGCTCCACGTTGTCCCAACAACCGTCCGGTCCGAGGCGATAAGATGGCGGGATGTCCTGGAGGCTGACGAAGGACAACCCCAGCCTCCTGCCCAAGGTGAGGGGAAAGATCCCAGCGGGCGGCGTGCCGTCCGTCCTGGCTTTCAGTCCCGATTCGATCCCAAGGAGTAAGGGCGAAAGAGCCACGGTGGTGCCATCGGGCGTGAGGACCACCCCTCTTTCCTCCCCAGAATCCGTCACAATGTGGTGAATGGCCTTGTCAAAAAAGCTGAAGGAGGAGGCATTGAGGAGGGCTGTGTCCAGGGCCTCGTCGACACTGAGATGGTTGGAAGAGCCCAAGAAATGGACGGTCATCTCATTGTCCTGACCGGCAGTCCTCCGCAGGGCCCGGACCAGAGCCAGGGGAGACAGACCCGGGTTGGAGTCTTCCACCTGCTTGACAGCTTGGATGAATCTCTCCATGTTCCGCAGAGAGCCCGTTACTGGCAGGGAGAAGAATTGGGAACAAAGCGAAGCACAATGAGGTCAAATGAATAAACAAATGAAGGCTTTTTATTTTTTTAAATTCCACAACAAATGAGTGGCATCATGAGGCAGTGACGAATCCAACTTGTCCCTTAAATGTAATTTTTTATATTCTGTCCAATAAAGCATTAAGGTTAAATGTTTTACATATCTTAAAAAAAGAATACATGTATTTTTTCTTACCTGTTGGTCGACTGTGGACAGCAACGAACAAAGACAAAGACAGAAGAAAACATTGCGATCCGGATAAAATCATCGCGCTTCCAAAGCAACACTTGTGGTGCCACAAAACTAAACCCGGAGAATTCGTTCGGAGGAAGTCTGAAAAGCCACACGACTATTGGCCATGGAGAAAACATGAGTCTGATGCTGTGTCCCAGAGGTCAAGAGGGCTGTTTGCGCCCTCAAATATTGATTCAACCTACATTGAGTTCAGGTCTGTCGCGCAAACAAACTAAATCTGGGAAGACTGACTCACATTTTATTAAAAAAAAAAAACAAACTTAAATTAATTGTGCATTAGGGTTTTGTAATTTGCCTTTGATGTCTTTTTTCTGTCACGACTGAGGTGAAAGAGCCAGTTTGGTGGTCAGTGCGGGCCAGCCTTTGTCACGTGTTCGGATTTTCAAAATAAAGTTCCGTCGTCGACGCGTTCGCAAACCGGTCCGCTAAATAGACATCGAGGAAAGTTACAAACAAACACCTTCCCGACGCCGTAGGGGGGTAAAACCATTAAACCGCGAAGAAGCGGAATAATTTAGCGATTTTTTTTAAAACGCGTTGCCGGGAGATCACGTGACAGGAACGACGTCTCCCTAAACCCGGAAGTCGAGCACTAGTAAACAACCGGGTCGAGCGGCTAAATCGCGATTAAAAACCGCTTTAATCGCGAAGACAGCCCGTCCAAAAAGCGCCGCCGACGCACGGCGAAGCGCACCCGCGCCCGCGCCGTCCCCGTGCGTGCGATCGCCCCCCCCCCCCGGGCCCCGTTGAGGATGGAGAGCCGCTTCACCAGGGGCAAGTCGGCCCTGCTGGAGCGGCCCCTGAGCAGACCCAAGACCGAGGTGAGCGTCAGCGCCTTCGCCCTGCTCTTCTCCGAGGTGGTGCAGTACTGCCAGAGCCGCGTGTACTCGGTGACGGAGCTGCAGGCGCGGCTGGCCGAGCTGGGCCAGCGGGTGGGCGCCAGCCTGCTGGACGTGCTGGTGCTGCGGGAGAAGAACGGCAAGAGGGAGACCAAGGTGCTCAACATCCTGCTCTTCATCAAGGTGCGCCTCAAGGGGGGGGCGGGTGGGCTTGTCGGGCTCCGTCTGGGTTCAGGTTGTGTGGAAGCGTCACCGGGAGACCTGAAAATGACTTGGATCCGTCCATCCATCCATCCATCCATCCATCGATCGCTTTCGTCCACTTGGTCCTCCTCAGAGGGTCGTGGGGGGGGGCTGGAGTCTACCCGAGCACACTGGGCGAAGGCGGCGTGCACCCAGGACTGGACGCCAGTCGGTCGCAGGGCTGACACGCGGAGACAAACAACCACTCACGCTCACACTCACGCCTACGGACAATTTAGGGTTTTCAATTGACCTATTCCCCAATCATGCACGTCTTTGGACTGGACAGTTTTGTGTCTCCAGTTGAACTAATGTTCTCCCTGAGCCTGCGTGGGTTCTCTCCGGGTACTCCGGCTTCCTCCCACAGTCCAAAGACATGAACAACTGGGGATCAGGCTGATTGGAGACCCCACCTTCGTCCAATGAGCTGGGATAGGCTCCAGACCCCCCCCCCCAGCGACCCTCAGTGGAGGAACCAGCGGCAGAAAGCACTAATAATAATTGAACTGATCCTCCAGTTGTTCATGTCTTTGGACTGTGGGAAGCAGCCGGAGGACCCGGAGAGAACCCACGCAGGGAGAACATGCAGACAGACCCACAGCCTCCATCCCACCTGGGATCAGAACCCGGGGCCCTCTCGCCGACGCCACCGTGCTGCCCTTGAAAATGAACTAGTTTAATATTTAAATCCACGGACAGCAGCATCGCCCATCTATATGCAAACGTGTGCGGTAGATATTTTCGAAGTGTCTTTTTTTTGTGACGTGAATGTTGACCTTTCGCCCTCTGTGCTCCGCAGGTTTCCATCTGGAAAGCCCTGTTTGGCAAAGAGGCAGACAAGCTGGAGCAGGCGAATGACGACGACAAGACCTACTACATCATTGAGAAAGAGCCCCTGGTCAACATGTTCATCTCCGTTCCAAAGGAGAACAGCACGCTGAACTGCGCGGCCTTCACCGGGGGCATCGTGGAGGCCATCCTCACCCACAGCGGCTTCCCGGCCAAGGTCACGGTCCACTGGCACAAGGGCACCACGCTCATGATCAAGTTCAATGAGTCGGTGATCGCCAGAGACAAAGTGCTGGAAGGCCGATAAAGCATCGAAAACATGTAAAAAAAAAAAAAAAGTGGTGTGTTTTATTGTCTTAGCGCATCTTCAATGCATCTGTGTTCTTGAATATCACTCCTAATCATTTATAGTTGGAAATAGTCATTGATTACAAACATAAAAAGGATGTATTCCTTTACTTGTGTTACATTTCAACACTCATTAAAGGTTCATGTTGAAGATGTGTGTTGTAAAAGCAGGATTCATTTCATTTCTGTCCGATCAATTCTAGAAAACGGGCGTGGGTCACACTTGAATCGGGTGTTTCTGAGGGCGAGAAGTCGACTGCTGTCACCGCAGCAGAGACTGTCACCCGGAAAATTCCACGGTACTCCAGCATCGTGGATCCTTTGAGTTCAAATGTGTGATTCCTGGAGCTTTTCCCCTCAGGGGTCACCACGGAGTCGTCGCCTCCCCGCCCTCTGCTTGTTCTGCTTTCACACCGACTGGCTTCACCACCTCCACCAATCTGCTCTTTGGTCTCCCTGGCCAACCTCGACATTCCTTTACAGATATATTCACTAATCCCTTCATAACTGGGAAATGCTGGCCAAGCTCCGAGTCGTCCCCTACGAGGGTTTATTATTCAGGCCTCATCGTTGTGATCTCTGTCGCCGCACACACACCCAAACGTGTTCAAATTACATCTACATCAACCCTCCACCTTCTACTTTAAGTGCTTTAAATGGAGCCTTAATGAAACTGGGTTTATGGATGCATATAGCTAACTATATGGATTTATTTTTACAATCAATGACCTACTATAGTCACACACAAACTTTGCAAACGAAATCCTGCTTCATCGACTGAGCTACTATTTTAAAGCCCACGGTCATTGTGGTCAACCAGGGCAACAACTTTCGGTCGTTTTCTTCAAAGCTGAAAGTGACCAGGAACCTCAGAGAAATGATGAAAGCAGGAATATTTCTAAAATGATTAAACACATTAATGGGGAAGAAAAAGGTACAAAGTGGGTGAATGGGCGGAGCATCGTTTCCCATTAAATGCGTCCATTTTCTTCTTCCTGAGTCTATATCAACATAGAAAGCCTACATTAACGTAGGTTATAGGCCGATGTTGACTTCATTTACCAGGTTTATCGACAAAAAAAACAACTTAGATCAAAAATCGCAAACCCCCGCGGAAAAACGGGTCTCGTGGCGTGCGGAGCCGCGTCACATGACCGGTCACATGACCCAAGAGGAAGCCGGACGGCGGCTCGGTCCGGTGGTTCCACCCGAACACTCAAAGTCGTTCCATGGCCGCGACAGGACCTGAGCTCTCTTCGGGTAACGTATTCTCCTTTTTTAAGAAAATCCCCCCTTCTCATCTTTGCCTTTTTTAAATTTCTGTGGTCTGTTGTTTACTTTGTGTTTGCGGTCGCTGCTGCGGGTGCGACGTTCAAAACACTCCGCTCATCTTGCGCCGCTTCCCTTTATTATCTTCATTATCTTTATTCCCTTCACCTGTTGGCGTCGTTCAGTGACAACAACAACAGCAAAAGACGCGTTTTAAAACGGAGCCCTGGTGATTTGAGGTGCTCTTGAGGGACCAAACGTTGAGTCTTTGTTTTGGAAATGAGAGTCGGGGGGAAAACTACCTATTTTTTAAAAACCGTTTGTATTTGTCGCCTTTCACTTGGGTTTTGGAGCTTTACTCTTGGCGAAACAAAAGGGGTTTGGACAAAAAAAACAAAAAAACTACCGTTTCCAAACAGGACGCCCCTTGTTGCTGCGGGGGATGGAACCCATGACCTCCTTTCTGTGAGGCGATGCTGCAGAACTGCTGCACCGTGCTGGCGCAGAAAACGCTGTTTTGCACGTCAGTTGTGTGGTGACTCGAGACGATTAACGGACATTGTATGTTTAGGGATGTTGGAGGTAATCATTTGGAGGCCGTTGATGTCACTTCTTCTTCTCCCTCAGCATTACTCATCCTTTCAGGCTCCAGGAGCTGTGTGTGGCCAGACCTCGCACCGTCTTCCTAGATAGATTGTCACGCTGATAGCATAATGTCACAACAGGTCTTTGACTGGCAGGCACGCCAGCATTGGGTTCTCCGCCCCTGCCCCTGCACGCGACCCTGAACCTGAAGAGCCAGATTATTTCCTTTTTTTTTTTCTTCCAAAGCTTGACTCGGTTGCCGACTGCCCGCTGACGGTCGACGGACTCCCCTGATAGAGAAACTGTTGCGTCTTCGTGGATGGTGTCACCAAAGCATGCAGCACACTTCCCTTATTATTTCCATGTCACAAAAGCGCACATTTGTCTGTTTGCAAAGGTGGAGTGTCCATAAGCCGAGTCCGTCTTCCCCTTCACGTCTGTGTGATGTCTATTTTTTATGTTTCAGTTTCATGGTAGAAAATGCCAAGACCTGTTTTTAAAATCAAACACAAGTGGTTAATCTAACCAGTGTGACTTGTATAATGGGCTACAGATGTTTGATGACTTGACTGTGGTAACTCTCGTCTGTCCTTTCTGTCCCGTCTGCCGTCACGTTTTGGATTTTCTTCTGATTGTTCGTCGTACTCACGGTGCAGTTTTAATGTCATTGCCCTGTTTCACTTCTTGCTTCTGATCATTGTGATTATTTCTAACGATCATCTGATCTATTGACCAAGTTTCAGGTTTCAAACTGATTCTGATGCGGCAGCTAATTGAATCATGGTGGCCCTGAATTTATGCCAGCAAATATATCTGCCTAAATTTGACTTTATTGCCAATGCAAAATGTGCAAAAAGAGGAAAAAAAAAAACACGTGAAGGACTCTGTTCTTGTTTTTCTGAAGGTGGAAAGGTACCACCAGCCCGAAGCACATGACAAGCATTAAACCTGATCACCCGTCTTTTATGTTTGTGACTGTTTATGATCCGGTTGATTTTTACTTCTTAAAAACAGGGCACATTTAGTCCTGTTTCATTTATTCTGATAAAATGTTGCAGTGTTAATGATGTTTACGTTTTTTTCCTGCAGCGTGTTATCCTCATCAGTCCATACTGTCTGTCTGTCTGTCTGTCTGTCTGTCTGTCTGTCTGTCTGTCTGTCTGTCTGTCTGTCTGTCTGTCTGTCTGTCTGTCAATATGTCAAGCTGTTAATACATAATTATTTTTAGCCGCCAAATCCGGTCTGGACATACTTCTTTGACGTTGTATGACTCAACTCTCATGTAACCATTCCAAGAATCTGCCTCTCGGGTCCGACCGCTGGTGAACTGTGTGGCAGCACAGGTTTCAGCTGCGACTCAAAGACGTAGCGCAGAGTAAAGTCACGGGTTAAATTGGATTTGCAGATCTAAACTTCAAGATTGTTCAGAAGGTGTTATCGTTTAAAAAAAAAACTGTCAATCCAGTGTAAGAGTTTTTTTGTTTTGTTTTTTATAACAGTGTTAACTGCCCTTGATAGCCCGTGTTACAGGCTGAGTGCAAAAGGGAACACTGAGCAGTCAGGGGAGAAACGGCATCAGACTGAAACAGAAAATAAGCAGAGTTTAAAGACCGTTCAAGTGTGCAGGTTTATGGTGTCCACGGAGAGAAGGTGGAGGTAAAGGAGCTCAGTCCATTTTCATTTCCACAGCACGAATGGCTCAAATGTCCTCCCGTCTTTGTCACTAAATTCAGCAACAAAAGTGCTGCACATTTCAACATTTCTCCCTCACTCTGCGTGTGTGTTCAACTTATGCTGACATTCATAAAGCTCTCCACCAGTTGACTCCTTTCTCTCCCGAACCAGAAGGCCTCTCCTGCCCACCGGCCCAGTATGGCTTCAGCGGGGACAGCGACCCGCCGAGCAGCAACCGCGAGGGCGGCCACAGCGACAGTTGCTTCAATGCGGCGACGACGCCGCCTCACTGGCTGGGGTCACATCAGGAAGAAGAATGCCTCCGCAGGAAGTTAAAATATTTCTTCATGAGCCCCTGCGATAAATATTACGCCAAAGGTCGCAAACCTTACAAGCTGATCCTGCAACTGCTGAAGATCATCATCGTCACAGCTCAGGTGTGTAAACTGTTTCTTCCAGCATTCCATTTTGTGCAAATGGATCTCCATTTGCACAAAATGTCCTGTCTCAATTTTTGTATAATTCACCTATAATGACTAATAACATGAGATTATGGTATAGGTGTATATTGAGACTCTGGGTTTTTAGTCCACACTGCTAGACCCCAGGCTGATACTCACTTCTTCTTTACTAGTACCTGCTTCACCTCTGCGTACTAATATTTGACTGATAGGCTGCACTGAAAGCTTTCAGTGGTGTGTGAGGTGACCTGAACACAGGCTCTCAGGGTTTGTCCTTAGCTGCTCTCTTTCCTCTTCGTCCGACGTCACCTCTAACCCCCTCCTTTGCTGCAGCTGGTGATGTTCGGCCTCAGCAACCAGGTAGTGGTGACCTTCAAGGAGGAGAACACTATGACCTTCAAGCACCTTTTCCTCAAAGACTACGACGAGTCCTCAGGCTCCTCCTTTGCTGTTTATACCCAGGAGGACGTTTACAAGCACATTTTCTACGCTGTAGATCAGGTGCGTAAGGGGGCACCTGCTTCAGTTCTTGTGTTTGATTAAGAGTAAAATAGTTTGATGGTTGATCATTTTTAAGTGTAAATATATAAATAGTTGCTAAATGTAGTTGTGGTGCATTGTCCAGTCTGAAGAGTGAAATAATGCAGTAAATGTCTAAACATGTTTTTATATCAGATATAAATGATAATGTTCTGATTAGTAGCTATCCGGAACCAACTTTTAGGATGTTTGTACCTACTTTAATCTAATCTGATTTATATCGCTCAGGCATTCATTGCGAGCTTTCGCTGTCAGTGAAAACGAAAGGTCTTCATCTGTTACCTCTTCCTCATCCTCTCCTCCAGTATTTGGCCTTGCCGGAGACCACAGTGGGACGCTACGCATACGTCTACGACGTGGGCGTGAACGATAGCGCCCTGTCTCTGTGTCAGCAGTACTACAAGAGGGGAAGGATCGACCCAGCCAATGACACCTTCAGCATCGACCCGCACATCATCACAGGTGCAGCAATCTGGAAATAGCATTCGTTAGTCAGGTTGAGCGCACTGAAATTACACTTTGACCCAATTGTGTGTTTGGAGTTGTTTGATCAAATATGGAGGATAATTCAACAAAGGGGAACAACCTCATATTTTAATGTCATTCTTTTATTACAAATGTGACAAGCACACTGCTAATGCGTACAGATTAGGAATGGTAGGGACCTCAGGAGGTTTGAGCTCTCAGATGACTTTGACCAAGGTATCAGACCTTCACCAGCCTGTCAGGGCCCTGGCTTGTTTACAGTCATGTTAGTAGAGGTCAGCTGATGCAAATTTCAAATCTCCTCTAAACCTTAAGTGGCCTCCAACTCTAAAACTGAAAACTAGCGATGCAGTGGAGTGTTTTCACGTCAGGAAATGGTCTGCTTCCACATCACAAAATGCAGCACCAGAACTGTGCAAAACAGCAGGTCTGATGCTCTTTAAAAACACGTCCTGTAGATAAATGAGGTTAAAGCGAAACTCTTTGGCTGCAGTGAGCAAAGGTATGTTTGGAGAACAAAGGGCAACTCGTTTGGTGAAGGCGCACCTGTCCAACAGCTAAACATGGGGGGTGGATCCATCATGCTTTGGGGTCGTGTTGGAGCATTTCAGAGCTAAGAATGGATTCGAAGGGGGGGCAAATTATGAACCATCTGTAAAAATAGCAGAAGTTGAAAAGAGAACCAACACTTCACATTTGATGGCCCTCGCAATCTCCTGACCTAAACAAGAATGGAGGAAAACTCAACAGAAACACTCTTGACAGTTACAAAAATCCTTTACAAGCTGTGGTACCGGCCAAAGGGGGGCGCTACTGGCTGCTAATTGTGCATATACGTTTTCTGTGGGCCCTTTTTCTTTGCTATTTTTTTTGGTTTTAATGTGGCTGTTATTTAAATTATTAAACTCATGGACAAATTCTGAATGTAGGTTTACTCAGCTTGATTTGTTTCTGCTCTCCCGTGTTTGCAGACTGCATCGGTGTGACCCCGATGTCGGTCCATCCAGTTCAGCTCACAAACAGCTACAAGAACTTTACAGTCAAGTTCCACAAGTAAGGCTTCATTTTTTTCATTCTGTCCATCTGATGGATTTATCTCTGCTGTCTCTGATGTTGATAACATTAAAACATCCTGTCGCTGCTCCTCATGCGTGCACGCGTCTCAGACGACCGCACGCCACTCAACTGTCGCTGCAATGTTAAACATCTTGGTTAATCGCCCATTTTCTCTCGAAAGGCTCATTAACATCACCATAGATTTCCAGCTGAAGGCCATCAACTTACAGACGATCATCAACAATGAGATCCCAGACTGTTACACGTTTTATATAACGGTGAGCAGTCAAGAAAGTGTGTGTGTCTGTGCATGTGTTACAACTGTTGTATAGTCTTGCTGAGGTAAACATTAGTACAGATGCAGTTTAGTAGATCTTACCCAACAAAGACAAACACTAAGTCATGTATCAACTGAATGAGTAAAATGTAATTGGCTAAAATCATTCTGTGATTATTGAGCCAGCAACAGCTTTCCTAAAATGTTTATGATCTGCTTTAAATTTAAGTTGTTTTTTTGTTTTCATTCATCCAAAGAAATATTGTAATCCACTTTTCTGTGCAGTAATTATCACTTATTCATTCCCATAACTAACTTTTATGTCCACGTATGATGAAATTTTATATATTTAGTCTAAAATGTTGCCTCTTTGTTCTTAACAAAGTTAAGAATTATTAACATAATAAATTATTAACATAATTTTGGCCCTGAGCAAATATAATGGATTTAATTATATATTATAATATTATGTTGGCTTTGTCTTCCAGATAGTCATGGATAACAAAGCCCACAGTGGAAAAGTGAAGATCAGTTTAGAAAACCGGGCAACAATAAAAGAGTGTAAAGACCCCAGTGTCTCTGGGCAAGGTGAGGGAATGGATGGGAGGCCATCCATCCATCATCCATTCATCATCCACCCATCCATCCATCCATCACAGCTATAGTGATTCTGTTAGGAGGTTGGGCTGAAGCGGCACAAACCCCTTCTGTCTTTTTCTGTCCCACCTCCAGCTCAGAATTACACGCGTGTAACCTTCGACGTGGCTGTAGCTCTGGTGTGCTTGCTGTCCCTGGTGCTGTGTGGACGCTCCATTCTGAGAGGCATTATCCTGCAACTGGTACAAGACTCTGCCACACCAACCCTATGGAATCCCTTTTTCCTTTTTCATCAAAGCTGTCGGCGTCTCCCAACACCTTGTTGTTGTTGTGCGCTTCTTTAGGAGTATGTGCACTTCTTCAAGGAGACCCTGGACCGTAAAGTGTCCTGGGCCGACCGGCTGGAGTTCATCAATGGCTGGTACATCCTCCTCATCATCAGTGACATCCTCACCATCACTGGCAGCATCATCAAAATCGGCATTGAATCCAAGGTGAGTCACCCTAAAATGCTGATATATTTAAAAGTGCCAACTGAAGTCCGGAAACCTTCACGTTGCGTCAGCAAGTTGTTCGCTGTCATGCAGTGTCACCCTTGTGAAACACGTTCTTCCTTCCTGACAGAATATGTCTTCATATGACTTGTGCGGCATCCTGCTGGGGACCTCCACACTCTTGGTGTGGGTCGGGGTCATTCGTTACCTCACCTTCTTCCAGAAGTACAACGTAAGTGGCACATACCCCGACCGTGTCGGGACGTCGGCTTCAAACAAGAGAAACGCAACGATTTTTTTTTTTCAGACTTTTTTTTTTCGGTGTTGGAGGTCACAGGTGTGCGTTCCCTCTCGGGTTTCCAGGAGCTAATCCTCTCTCTTCCACTCCAACGTCTCCCCACAGATCCTGATCGTGACGCTGCGAGCAGCCTTTCCTAACGTTATTCGGTTCTGCTGCTG
Organism: Lagocephalus sceleratus; assembly: GCA_911728415.1. Classification (NCBI taxonomy): domain Eukaryota; kingdom Metazoa; phylum Chordata; class Actinopteri; order Tetraodontiformes; family Tetraodontidae; genus Lagocephalus; species Lagocephalus sceleratus. The sequence continues at coordinate 4,255,229 of CAJVRN010000232.1, read as the reverse complement.
TGTGGCCGTCATCTACCTGGGCTACTGCTTCTGTGGCTGGATCGTCCTGGGACCATACCACGTCAAGGTAGAGCCACACCTGACGCGTTTAACTCCTTTGTGCTTAAACCTGACATATCATTATTTAAAAAGTTTAGGGATCAAAGGTACCAGATCACAGAAAAATAATAAACCACCCTTGTTTAAACCCTAGTGAACTACATTAGCCTTTAAGCCTATACTTGTTTTTCACAATGCGTGAAGAACCTGCAGGGAAACACACATGCATTTATGTGGAAGCACACACCCTGAACCGGTTTTTGTTTCCCCTCAGTTCCGATCTCTGTCCATGGTGTCGGAATGCTTGTTCTCGCTCATCAATGGCGACGACATGTTCGTGACATTCTCGGGGCTGCAGGAGAGCAGCACGCTGGTGTGGCTGTTCAGTCAAGTGTACCTGTACACCTTCATATCCCTCTTCATCTACATGGTGCTGTCGCTCTTCATCGCCCTCATCACAGGGGCCTACGAGACCATCAAGGTACGAAGTGGCCCTGGCTCAAACCCGGTTGTGTTTCCGCCTTCCCGGCTCTAAGAGGTTTTTCTGATTTCGTCTCAGCAACAAACACAAGAGCCCATCCACATCACGGACCTGCACGCCTTCATCGCAGAGTGCACGGACGCTCCCAGCTCTGGGAAGTTCCGCGCTATGGAGACCTCGCCGTGTTCCTTCTTCTGCTGCTGCGACAGGTGAGGAAGTACGATGGGGAAGTCAGGTCAACTGCATCTCTATGTTGAGGACAGTTGGGATGTGACTTTTTCTGATCATTTCAGATAACATCTGCCTCTGGTATTTCATTGTAATTTTTTGTAAGCCGTTATATTTAAGTGGTATATTATTTACAATATTTATTATACCCTCGTTTATCACAGGGGTTACGTTCCGGAAATAACCTGGGATAGTAAACGGCTTTATTGTTTATTATTTTATTTAAATATATAACTTTTATTATGTGTTTATTATTATTTTACATGTTTTAAGACCAAAAACCCCCTAACCACACACTTTTATACACTTTTCTGACAGGCTTTAACATTTTCTCACAGTCCTCTCTTATTTAAACACTTTCAAAGTTAAAACTTCTTCCTTCGCCTTCTGGGTGCGACCGCAGGTGCCTTTTCCCCTGCAGTTCATCAATCTGGATTCAGAGCACAATAACCTGTAAAAAAAAAAAAAAATCTGCGAAGCCACGAAAAGTGAACCGCGTTATAGCGAGGGTACACTGTATATTATTTACAATATTTCAAGCAGTTTTGTCGCATAGTTTTTGGATATATTTTTCTGAATGTCACCGTTATGTGACGGTAGACAATAATTCATGATTATGAAGTTATACACTGAGTGTATAAATTGGGTCCACCCTTTATTTGATTTCTTTCCCAGAACAACAACCTACGAGGACGTCCTGCTTGTGAACTGAAGTCGACTTCAGTGAGCTCGCTGCGCCCCCTGTTGACTGGGGGGGGCGCACTGCACCACCCTGGCGGAGGTTCAGCTCCAGATGCGTCGCCCCTCAGCTGGTCACACACTGGTGATCGAGCCTGGATTCCGACTGTCGTTATTCCTCTGCGCCGGCCGATGAAGGAGACATTGCTAGCCGATGCAGGACTCCTCGTGGACGACTGGGGCACATTTCACTTTTTGTTGCAGAAAGTTTTTTGTGTTTATGTGATGCACCATGACAAACAACAGGTACCTGCAGTAGTGTTAAAACACCCAAAAGGTTAGGTCAGGATCACTGTTGTGCTGCATAAATGGTGCTGAGTTTTATGTTGTTTTTTTTTTTTCCATTTTAAGGTATTTTGTAGTTATAGTTAGATCTTAATGAAAAGGTTCTGGCCTTAATGTGTATAATATGTAACATCATCTCACACTAGTTTACCCTCTCCCAATGTGACATGAAAATCTACCCCAGAGCAATGAACACTTGAATAAAGGAGACGACTCTCTGCCAGGGCCCGAAGGGGTTTTGAAGGAAAGAAAGAAGGAGTTCAGGAAGGGAAACATTCTGTGTCCAATGAGTTGTTACTATGATGCTATTTGAGTGACTGATCGTAGTTTTGGCTCCTCTCTTATGGGAGCAACCCTTAAAAGCTGCAGTTTGTGAACATTTTGAGGCGCACACGGCGTACAGAGACGTACAGCAAAATATAAACGCAAATGTCAACGATGTCGCCCCTCACCTACTGGTCGTGTTCACAATTCAGAGGCATTTCTTATAGGCAGGATGTCCTTGTCCTCATCTGTTGTTTTGAATATTTGAAGACTCTTGTAGCTTTAAACGTGCATGCAAACAATTTAATATTATTTGGCCTTCCCTTTATTTATTATTGCTGTTATTTTGCTTCTGTGTGTGTTTTTTTTTTTTTTAATTTTAAACCATGCTGCACTTCACTACTTTGCATGTTGCAATTATTTTTGTAATGATCAACACATCAAGGCTCTAAGACTTGAAATGGTGGGAACACGTGGAAAAGTAGCCTGTTTAAGACCCGTTTTTCTACCACTCGAGGCACAATAGTTAAGGCAAAACAAATAAGTGAAGTGGCTCCAGCAGGTTAACATGTAAATGGCCAAACTTACCTGTAGCCTTAACTTAAAAATGATTCTACTTTTACCAGTTGGATCATCGTGGATACTTGAATGTTTTATGTTCTTTCTTGTTTTTGTTTTTTTTGTTTTTTTTTTATTAGGACTTGGTGGCCAATCTAAACAACACTGACTACATCGCGCTGGGTGAAATCATGACCCGCCAGCTCTTATTAGCCCACATGGAGACCTCTTCTAAACTTTGTCTACGGTCCTGACTCTTTTCAGCACATCTTTGTTCTGCTTTGTTTAATGAAAGTGCTTTGCTTTATACAGACTTATTTTTGTATCCTTGTTATAATTAGAGAAACGACATTGTACTTGTCCACCTAAAATTAGCTCCCAGCCCACCTGAGGGATGAGAAAGGCGATCCTGTATAACACAAACCCTGAATGAACTACATTATTTTACCACTTTGTGATTCTCCTCTTTTTTTATTTTCTTTCTCATTTTAGATGCATTGTCTCTCAGCTATTTTACTTTTGTCTGTTAGACTGAAAAGCTGTGTCTTACTCGGTGTTCATGAATGTACATTTTAAAAATGTATGTACATATGTATTAAATCCTAAACCACCTTGATGTGTCCGATTGTATCAATGCGCATGTCTCGACATATACGTGCCCAAATGTATCACAAACGGGTGTTTTGAGCAGATGACGAGTGCGGACTGCGCATGTTTAAACCATTACGAGGATGAAATGCCTCCCTCCGCACTGCCCAGTGTGTTGAGCTCATTTCCTGGTTCCTGAGCCTCTGACGCAGGCCCCGCCGATGATTTAACACTCTGCTGCCCTCAACCCACTTAACCTAATGTTGCCATGGATCATGTTTGCTGCCTCTCCGAAGGTGCCTGATGGCTCCCGTTTGTTTGAAGGAAAGGCGTGGCCTGCGATGATTTGTACTTTTGAGGCGTCCGTGCCCCCCCCCACACACACACACACCACGACATCTTAAATAACCCTGTTTGTGTTTTCAGGCTTGTCGGCCAACCCGTGTGTATTGAGAACACAAAAGCGCCCGTATGAAAACAGATAGCGGTGAAGTGTGGTTTCAGTCGACGTTAATGGCGCGTTAACTCCTTCCAGTTCACCAGCCCGGTGCCCTGGTCCCTCACCGCTCGACGTCAGGGGCTTTATCTCGGAACAAAAGGCCTCGGATGAAAAATGGAAGCCTGCAGCAGCAGCGGGAGGCTTCCATCTTATATAATGAGCTGTGAGTTCGTGCGTCCTGGGCCAGCGTGTGCAGCTGTCCCGGCGTGAGCGCGCGGGCCTCGGTGGAGACGCGGACTCGAACGCCCTCCCCGACACCCACGCCGGCGGTCGGCCCGTTCCAGTTCAGCCAGTGCTGCGTTCTGGTTTCAGAGCCACACCCTTGCGCAACAGCCTTGGCAGGGTGGAGGGGATGAAGTCGCCTTTTCAGCTCCCAGATGGATGCTGGGAAATATTTTAATCACCACACAAGTGCAAATAAAGAAAAAAAAAAAAGCTTTGTTTCTCCAATACATTTGCAGATTGAACTGGCGTCGTCGGCTGAGTTGACTTGATCTTTAGGGTTTTCCCCCTGATTCTGGAGCAGGGCCCCATTACTGAGTGGAAATGCTGACATGCTGCTGATGAAACAGCTGCCAGGACCCTGTACAGAGAAGGGAGAGGAGGTAAAGCTGAGACGTGACTCACACACACACACACACACACACACACACACACACTCTGTCTCTCTCTCCGCGTCTCCACTGGACAGATTTGAAGCGTGTGCGCTGACGAGTCTGTGGTTAAAGATTTCTGGTAAACCTTCATTCCTCCCACTCTGGGAGCGTTGGATCCTTCTTCTACCCGCTCATGTCAGATGCCTTGACCCATTCAGTCCCCTCTCCTTTTGAGCCGGAGCGGCCTTTGTGCTCCTTCTCCCTTTTCATGGATTACCACTGTGAGCCTTGCAGCTGCGGCTCGATGTGATGAAGAATGGAAGTTGCAGCTATTGTGGCCTCGTAGCACGAGGAAGTTGGAACTGTGCTAAACTCAGAAAACGCACATGACAGAGACTTTTCCTCACACTGACTCAACTGTCTCAGAAGACAGAGAGACCTTTGTAAAGAAGACTTCTGTAAACATGTTTCACTTGAGCGATAAAGAGTGAAATGATAGACGATGTGAACCTGTGTTGTCATAATAAATCACTCCATTTTCTTAAATTAGCAGTGTGTGTGTGGTTATAAACAGCTGACATTCTAAATTAGATCCAACTTTGAAGCTACAGTTGATTGATATGAATGTTAACTAAACTTTACACTTGGAAAACTCGATCATGTTTGTGCAGCTTTTAAGCAGATATGTGAAATTCCTGTTTCCATGTGTGTTAATGAACGAGCTGCAATAACGGTGACAAAGACCTGAAGCCAGGGGACTTTAGTTCAAATGAATGTTGCACATACAAAAACACAAAATGAGTTAAAAAAAAAGAAAAGAAGAAGTACTTAATGACATGAACTCTTTCCGGTACACATTAATATCTCGGCCTATTTAGATGACGTCACACGGGTCCCTCCGTTAACTATCGTGATCGTCGTCGTTCCTCAAACTCGTCCACAGCTCGTTTTGACGTCAAAGCTTCTTTGAATAATCCCATCGGCGTCTGCCCCCCCTCTCATTGGTCCTTCTCTAGGGTTTAATCCGCGCCTCCCCCCCCACCTCGACCACCGCCGCTCGCCCTCGATTTGCCGCCATCGCCGCGTCCCTGGCCCCGCCCCCCTCGCTCCCTCTCGGCCCCGCCCCCCTCCATCCCTCACGCGGGGGGAAGGCGTCTTCCTCCGCCGCCGCCGCCGCTGTGATCAGTCGCGGAGGGAAGGACGCGGAGGGCGACGCTGGCGGCTCACCGGCTCTCTCCATTGTTACCGCTGCGCCGCTGACGGTCCGAGCCCGGCCAGGCTTATCGCTTTAAAACCCCGGCGGGGGCAGCCGTCGGCTTAACCAACAACCCCGGGAGGCAGAGTGCGGAGGTGGGTGGAATATGTCCTCTTTTTATTTAAAAAAAAAAAAAAAAAAAAAAGCCTTTCACTTTCGCCTCATTTTGGCGCTCGTTTCCGCGCCGCGTCGGTTTTTTTTTTTTTTTTTTTTCCGGGCCGGGCTGGAATGTGTGATTTAGCGTGCAGGCTGGGTGATGACGACGATGATGAGGATGAAGATGATGATGATGATGGTGGTGGTGGTGGTGATGGGAGGGTAAGGCTAGCGTGGTACCCAAAGACTGGGTGGGGATCCCCCCGAGGCCGGAGGCTCCGGCGGCGACACCCCGCTTCGGGTGGACGCGGGGCGGCTCTATTTTTTTTTTTTTTTTTTTTTTTTTTGTCGTGGCGTTCGGGGTTAAACGGGTTTTCCTGTGCTCCAGTAACATTCCCACCACCCACTTGTCTATTGTTCTTAGGGCGATACCGGGCCTTCTGCTGACCCCGGGGACAAACGGCATTACTGAAGCTTCATTTGAGGCTTTGAAAAGCTCATAAAACTGACCATTAAGGTGCTGCCCCCCCCCCCACTCACACACACACACACACACTTAACAGTGGGTGTGTGATCACCAGAAATTGTGCTATGACAAGCTGCTGTGTGATCACTCCATTTTGTCTCTTTCTGTTTGCACTGGTCAAAAGGAGCCGCTCATGTTAACATTTCAGGTGATTTTTTTTAAAACTCCACGTCACTCCACGTCAGGGACGTCGCCCAGGCCTTCACGCCGAAGGCGGTGTTCTTCTGCTTTACAGCTGCGATAACGCTCCAGGTGGTGCAAGGTGCTGGGGAATAAACGGAGGATTTGCAGTCACGCCGCAACATGTCACGTCCTTTTTCCTGGATGTGACGTTTGTGGCCGGCAGTGGTATCGGTCCGATTCATTGAAAGCTGCGAAAAGAGGGCGGTGGGGATTGTGAGAGGTGTTCACGTGCTGGCGTAATGCAACAAAAATCTGCATGCTCCACATGTCCCCGTTAGACTAAACCTTGATCTCATTAAGACTTAATTCAGAGCAATCAGAAAATGTTTACGTGGCATTATCACCGAGCATGAGCTCATTTGATTTAATACTAATATTGCTGTGCATGTAGCTGCAGCCATTGCTGAGTAAGGAGGGAATCGGCTGTTCTCCCAAACCCACTCTATCATCTTTAATATTTCAGAGATTGCTGTGAGTTGGCTCCGGCTTGGGCGTGGTTGGCGTCCGTGAGGGGAGCTATCCTCCGTTGTAGGATGGTGTCTGACTTGGGAGGGCGGGTGAGCGGGTTTTTTGTCACAACCTGAGCGCAAAACAAAGTCTTAAATTGTTTCATGCATGCTCCCCTCATCCACCCCCACATGCCTCTAGCATATTGTAGCACTGCTGATGTTCTGTCCTATTTCAAGGCCACAAAAGCCTCTTTCAGGCGTACTTTAGAGGGCACCAGCCGTGTTGCATCTTGGTAGAAATAAGAGGCAGACATTTACGTTGATACATAATTTATCCAGGGTACGGGGTAGCTGTGGATTTCGTAATGGTTTTGAATTTAGGGCAAGCAAGTGGCTCTTGTTTAAAGCTACACCGGGCTTCCTGTGCCGGGGACCCTGTCCCACATCCCTGGCGTGAGGGCTCAGTCGAACAGCTGAACGTTCTGCACAACTGTCGTGCCGACGACAGCTTTTGCACCTACGAGGGAGCCTGGCTGGCTGTCCAAAGGCGCAGCCAGTGTCGCACCCGCGGAAACCTCATCCCCGCCCGCCTCCCCGCGACCGTTACGGGTGAAATTTAATCTCCGTCAATTTACTCGTTCTTCAGGTTGGTTGTGCATCTCCCGTGTCGGCTCCTGGCTGCTCGGCTGTGGGCTGCGTTGCTGCTATCCCTCAGCTCTCATCGATGTGCTTTGTAGGTTGACATTTTCCATTCCACTGCTTTTTCCTGCCAAAATGCTGGTGTTGATCTATGGATGGGAAGTCAGAAGTTTGGCGTGGCTGTTCATCTTGAAGATGTCCAGCCTCCTAAGCTTTTAAATTTACTGAATGGCTCTTGGTTGTATTCTTAAGTGAGGTGTAATTCGTGCCTCCTGTTTATCTGCATGAGTCAGTTCTGTGTGCTCAGTTGGGCTGACACCGTCAGTGTTGTGGGATCAGTGTCCATCTGGCCTCAGTTCACCCTGCTCAATCAGAGGCATAGAAGCTAATCTGGCCCTCAGGCCTGCCAGTACCCTATTGACTGGTTCTTTCGCTGCATAGTCATGTAGCTGGGGGTGTATTAATGACCGTGATGTCGAAAGTTCTTTTCTCAGCTGTAACATTGTCACGTCAGTGATGCGTTCCGCGGGGATACTTTTAATGTTGGCATTCCTATGTGTCCCATAAACACCCGCTGAGTTTCATCTGGCCTAAATATCCAGATCACAATGTGATTAAGCATCCACAGGACACAACTGAAGCGTGGATCTTAGCCTGTGAGACGAACACGCGGTGTACCCGCGGTGAAGGTGGCGCATCTGTGGATCACATTTGTTTTGTCTTATTGAGAAATTGGAAGTTGGAGACGTGGTCATGGACCCTTTGGCTGCACGTCCACCTCAGGGGATTTCCACAAGCATCGATCAGGAATGTGGCCAAGTGCACAAAATAAATAGGGAACTGCACAGAACCCATGTGCCCGCATAAATCCAGCAACAGACTATTTAGCCACTCTGTAGAATTTATTCTTGCAGTGTCAATGCTGAAGAAATGATGCATTAATAACACAAAGCGCCTTGAGACTGTTTGGCCTTTGGCTTTACTTTTTCATAAATACTTTCCCACTCTAGTGTAATCAGGATTTCTGTGTACTTAGGGTGAGGTTTCCCCTCTTGGTTGCTTCTGTCTCGTTGCACAATTTAATCCGCACAAAATCCACCCCCACGTTTCACGGTGCAGAGTGCAGACAATGGGGGTTTTCTGCCCACCCCCCACCGCGGAACCATAGTGTTGCACTCACGCATGCAAACACTTATGGGCATTTATTGTAGTTGAACGGACCTAAATACATCTGCACAGATTGCTCATCTTTGGTCGTTAATGCCGTGCTGCCACTGCCACACTCTTGGCCTGGCCGTTCTCATTCGGAGTTACGATGCCAGGATTTCTGGTCAGAACAGCTTGTAGCCCATTTTCCTGCAGCCTTTTGGGCTTGGCTACTGCTCGTAGCTACGAGTCTGTCCTGTTTTACCTCCTTTCAGGGTAACTGGCTTAGATCACTTAGCACGCGGCCACATTTTTACCCGCCTGTTCTTAAACATGGTGTGAGCAATCTAATCAATAAAATCATTAAAAGTGTTATTAGCATATAGATTAGTTTTAGTTAGACACAGGAACTATCTGGATGTAATGTAGTATATTTGTCTATTCACGATAAGCTTTCGGCCTTGGCTTGTCACGTTCTGTATGGAGCGTTTGGACAGATAAAGAAAAGCCCGGCAGTAAAAACCATCGAGGCTTAACAGTTGTCTGTGTCATTCATCTTGTTGATAGCTTCCTGCTGCTTGGTGATCCGTTAAAAAGAAAACATGATATTAGAAAGGAAATGGAACACAACCGTAAAAGATGCCATATTTTAGTGGATGCACCTCGAATAAAAAGGGATGATGTAAAAACAAACTGCCCGACTTTCAAGGTGGAGCTCGATATTGAGGGTGGAGAAATGTTTAATGTTGGCTTTGATACTTATTATATTCTTAGTTTGCATGAGTGCATATCCCATAATTCAATATGCTGACAAGAGGAGGAGGTAGGCAATCGTGTCACAGTCTCACCTCATCCCTTAGCAGTGCATATTTGCACACGAATATGGAAGAGGAGCTTATTTTAAAAGCAATACAGTTTATTTGGATTTCTCTGTGGGTGTGTTCTATCTCCAAACCCTCCGTGTGTGTGTGTGTGTGTGTGTGTGTGTGTGTGTGGAGGGGGGGTCCATCTTGGGTACAACTGTGGTTGAACTTGTAGCAGATTTGAATGGAGGGGTAGAGTCGTGATAAGGAAGGCCCATATTTTTATGAAGCAAACACTTGTTGATTCAGCATAAAATGACACCACTGCCTTGTATGGTCAAATGGAGGAGCACATCTTCTCACTCACACACACACACACACACATTCACATTCAAAGGACCGCCCATTTCAGTTTCTGATGACTTACTTTTCAGACTTTGAGCTTGGCGTAAAGTCCACTTCTGTTCCCAAAAACGGTTGGAGAGGGAGGGAGCGCACATGCTCAGTTTTGGTTTCCTTTTTTCCTTCTGTAAATACAGTCTGTCTCATACATCGGAGCAAAGTAAGTGCGCAAACTGAGAGCCTCCATGTTTAGAAAGACCGTCTTCCTGTCTGCTGAACTCTTCCAGACCTTCTGTTCACCAGGTCAGCTGTAGTTTACAGGTGTGGTTCTAGAAAGAATCTTGAAAATATGTTGCGCATTTATTGTTGTGCATAATTCACACCCATGCGCACTTTAAAAGGGGACTTTATCAGATGCATATGTGCACATTTTTGGGGGGTTTGCTTGGAAATGTCCCCTCCCGGTCAAGCTTCTCACATGCAAATAAACAGATAGGACCAGCTGTCGCTAAAGGGTGGCGGCAGAGCTGGAATGTAGATGGGTTAGATGTGCTCTTGAATACTTTCGGCATGCATTTTCTCGTGTTAGTCATCCTGGAACAGATGCAACATTGATAAGAACCTTCAAAAAAGACTGGAGCATCAACTTAAGTGGCTTGAAACTGTGAAAACAAACAGCCTTGAATGCTGGCCAACACCAGTGCTTCCTGAAAGTGAAAAATTCCGGATTGCAATGGGTGATTAATTTTTTTCCTTCCGCATTTTCATCCGCTTGTGTTTGTGTCACACGGTTTTTCTTTGTCCAGATGAGTCTGTTCAACCCATCTTCTGTCATAATGAACATCATTAATTTATTGTATTGTACCCTCATCTAACTCTGTGCATGGTACATTTCTAAACACACACTTAACTCTGCTCAATCCTCATTCGCCAGCGGTAGACAGGGTATTAAAAGTGACCCATTTTGTCAGCCACAGGGAGAGACCAAGAGATGAGCTACGACAGATGTATTTACATCGACTCAAGGCAGATGTAACGATGCATGTGGGCTTTTTTCATTATTAGAAGAAAACGTCTCAGAGGCCAATGGGTTTGTTCTGTCTAGACAGATTCCCGCAAACAGTTTGACAAAGACAGACTCTTTTCCCATTTTGGCGAAGCGGCTATTACTGCTGTTGCTTCAGCCTGTGTTGATCCTTCTTCAACGTTAACGCTTGCAAGTTGGCACATATTGCAGTTCTTCCCTTAAAACTTGCAGTCTCGTCCCGGTGGTGTGGGGTTGGAAGAAAGCATTTTTAAAAAAAAATGCTTTTTAAGCTTCTTTCATATCTGATTTGTACTGCAAATGTGCACAAAGGGCAGACAACCGACACCATTTTGTATTTCATCACAATGGGTCAGCCTTTTGTCCTCTTGGCCACATTAAAAGCATGTCTGGGTTTGGTTTGCAGACATCTTAATGTAAGAGCCTAACGGCTAATCAATATAAAGATGGGTGAAAAACATTCTTAAAAAAATGGGTAACCTGGCTCCAGTACTGTACTAGGAGCTTCTCAATAATTAAACAATCATATCCACTTTGCATGTGTGGATGGAAACACATTGATCCATTCATTTCCTCTGTGAAGCTGGTTCACATATGATGCTCTCCCCCCGAAGGGGATCATCACATGAGAAATGTGATTCGCTTTAGTGCTGCAAAGCTCCACACTGCTTGTTCTTTCATTCTTCTCCTGCTTTTTCCAGGGATTTTCCAGGGTAACTGAACTTTAACTTTGATTGTTTTATGTTTGCCAATTCACCTAATGGCTTGAAATGGTTCCAGTTTGTGTAAATTAGGTGATACTAATGGATCTTATCTGCCAACACATTAGCTAATCGGGGGAGGCAGAGATAAGGTGTCATGTCTTTTCCAGAAGAATCAACATTCTGAACATCTTGAAGATGAGTGCAGATACTTTCCGTCCATCCCTTCCACTTTTATTCTCACTTTGAAAGAGCTTCCACTTTTTGCAAAAGGTGGATTTGACAAAGAAGCCAGGAGGTATTTAGAACTGTTTACAGATTCCAGATTCTTGTAGATTCTAATATATTTCTCATTAGTACAATCAAAATGGGAAAACAAATACCTAAGTAAACACATGATGACAGATTCATCAGCTGGAACCAATTTTCCACTTTTTTTCCTCTTTCTATTGTAAGCTACTGGAAACTTTGCAGTACATTCATAATCTGTGTTTGCTCCGTGCCCATGGCACGGAATCTCAAATTCACATGAGCAGAGTGACTGAGTTGTGTTTGTTGTCATCTCCCACAGTCAACTTCCTCTTTATTAGAGTCCTCCCCTAAATTCTTCTGTGGCCCCTTACCATAAATAGCATTTCCTTTTGTTGACGGTGACATGTTTCCATAAGACTTGAAGCACTTGTCTGTCATAAGCATGTGAAAAACTTTGTTTTAGTTCAAATCTTTAATAATAATTAATCCTTATTGTTTGTTTTGTTCTTTTTACAGGGTGTCAAAAGTAAGGAACTGCTATCTGAGGAGACCTGAGCGCCTTTATCCCGTGAGAAACATAAATATTGATTCTAAAGGAGGGAATGAAATCGGATGGGGATGCCATGGAAACCACAGAACCCATTGAAGCTGTACCAGAACTCCCTTCCACTCAGGAACCCACACTTCAGGAAGCCCCATCACAACCAGAACCCGCCAATGAGGTGGCACCCGGGACTAATCTGAAGGCTAACGGCAAGCCGTCGACAGCAGATCCCAAAACCAAGGCGAAAGTCGCTGTAAATAAGCCCATGGCAAAATCCACGGGGGCATCTGCGAGCAACTCGCGGCCCGGCACTGCTCAGCGCAGCGTAAACGACGTTAAGCCACTTAACAATGTTTCGATGAAAAAAACGACAGCAGCTGCAAAATCCTCCGCCGCAGCTGGGGCCGTTCCGAAAAGGCCGATGGGTGTAGCAGCAGTTTCCACTGCGGCCAAGAGCCAAACGAAAGTGCCTGAGAAGAACCCTGTTGGACAGGGCAGGGCCGTGCCGCTTTCTGCTGCCCCCATCACCAACGGTACCAAACCAGCAGCAGTTAACGGATCGACCAGGACCAGACCAGGTTCTGACGGCGCCAGAGCCAGAACCGCAGGTAAATCGGAGCGAGCTGAAGAAAGACGCTGCTCCCCGTGTGGGGATATTCCGTACTTTTGAAACGAGTGGATGTCACGTTGGCTCTCTCTCCTTTTTCCTTTTTGCAGCTCCCAGCAGACCCGCTGCAGCATCCTCTGCCCCCAAGCCCAGCAGTTCAACCGCAACAAAAGCTGCTGCGGCCGCCTCTTCAAAGACCAACAAGTACGTGTGCCAGACAACCGAGACTAGAGCAGCAGCCACGCCGTGTCAGTTGTGCACTTTGGGATTCTCTTTTATACTGCTCGTAATACTGCCTTTGTGATGCCGTTTTCCACATGACATCATTTGGTACGCACACATTCCCATCTCTGAGATCAGAACTTTGTAATTCCCCTAAATAACGGAATGACAGGGCATCTTTATTTACCCAAATGCCCCAAAAGAGCAGTGGGTCACAACCACTTCCATTGTGGTCTTCGGGCCATGACTGAGTCAAATTTCTGTTTCAAACTATGAGTCAGTGTAACCGAAATAATCGGGGACAAGGACCTTAACAGACATGGTGACAATAAAGAATTACTGCTTTGTTCTGCACAGAACACTCTGCAGAAAGTGGCCCAGACCCCCCCCAGGGTCGAGAGCTATTGACTGAAATCATGACCCCCCCCCCCTCTCCTACTGAGATAATGGAGTGGACAGGGACTGAACTTACAGAAGCTCAGCAGAAGCTCATTTGGGCTGTTAAAAAGATTTAATGGTTTGAAATCTGATATCGGTGGTGTGTCCAGTGATTGGGAAACCCACCCCCCACCCCGCTTAACTCCCGTCTTGCCTTTGCTGGAGCAGCAGTGTTATCCAGGCAGTGACACAGGACGACTGTTAAAGTCAAATACCCGCAGGTGTTTTCATTATTCGAGTCTTTTTCTTCACTCTACGACAAAAGAGTGAATGTGTGTATAATTACACAAAGATCCCGGAAGAAAGGGGGATATACTGGTGACAATTGGGCCAAGTAAAGAAGTGGAAGTGATGCACGGGTAATTAAGGTGTGCAAGACAGGAAAGTGTGGGCCATGAAGCAACACTTAACGCACCCCGTGTGTGTGTGTTTGTTTTGCCTGTTTACCGTATTATGTAACAAAGGAAAACAGGCCCGCGTGAACAGCTGAAGAGCAGCAGGTTCCGTGGCTGTCCCACGGGCTGTTGGGAGAAGAGCGGGATTAGGATCGAAGCCAAAAGTGCTGAAAACCGAGCACCTGTTTGACTTTAGTCTTTGCTGAATCTGCCATTGTCACCGAGACACTATTTTCGCATCCTCGCTGTGACTGAGCGGTCTTTGTACACCCCCCCCCTCTTTCAGACGCCCCTTCTGTCCTCCTGTCTGCAGGGAACAGTACCGGGCACGGGGCCAGGCTCTCCTCAGGCCCCCCTTTCAGTCCATCTTAAATCAAGTCATCCCCTCATTTCTGATTTATTCATCATTACGGAGCCTTCCGGAGCCAACTCGTTTCTGCAGAGTTGGAAGTCGGTGACATGTCCACCAACTCCAAGATTATAAATATTCAAACGCTCACCATCTGCTTCGATGACTTTGGCTTTGTTTCGTTTTGGGTGTGTCTGTCTGCCCTCCTGATTACTTCCCTGTTGACTTCTCGCTTCTCCTGGGCAGCCTCGCAAAGGAGCGGGATAATCTGCCGAAGGCTGGGAACACAATAGAGGGTTTTTTTTTTTTTTTTTTTTGGGCCTGACTCTGTGCCCGCTTTGCTCCTCCAGGCGGTCAGCGGGCGTGGCCACAATCCGGGGGCCCATGGGCCGATTATTTGCCCATCCCTCATCCTGGAGTGTGTGGTGTCAATACAATTACTTGGCTGCTCCAGAGCGCGTCGGGGCAACCAGACGTGGGCCGCGCGTGTTTATCTTCTGAGCGCGCGGGTCGCCAGGGGAGCGGTCTCTCGGTCCCACCGAGCGTTCCAGTTCGGGCCTTCGGAGTATTTCCGCAGTTGACCGTCTGCCGTTTTAAGGTCGGTGAAGGGCTGGAAGTCCTGCAGCGTGTTCCCAGCCTCACGGGAGAGCCAGAGCATCTATTACACTGACAATAGGTGCCTAGCAGCCGACGCCGTCTGCCATGTTATTGTTAGGCTGCGCCACTTCATCTAAACACGCCACTGACTTGATTCATTGCGCCACTTCTTATTGTCGGGGAGATGAGGGAAAAAATGTAGGCGCACGTACTTTTTCTCAGAAGGAACCGAAGCAGCTACTTTGGCTAAAAGTCAGATGAGGCATTGTTCAGGTATTCCATTTCCTTGAGGTCATGAGCGGTTTTTTTATGATAGGGGAGGTATTGATTGAGCTCAATTCAGCAGAAAAGCTTTTTGTTCTGAACAGGAAGGAAGCAGGAACTGTGCTTAGATTGATGGGGCAGGTGCGGCTCCAACTTCGTTTGCATCTGAAGTACTGACCAAGGAAACATTCGCAGGCGCAATAATTCAGCTATGATGCACATGTTGGAATAAATTCATAGCCTCGCATTTATTTATTGAAAACCTCCTCGTCCCTCTGATGGATTTATTTGTATTGATTTTGACTTTGTAGGCTGGGAATTGAATCCATATTAATACAGCAAGAACAAACACCAGCCACCGCCCACATGCGGTGTTTGGACTGCAGGCTCGAGTCTCTCTCTCTCTCTCTCTCTCTCGCTCTCGCTCT
Organism: Lagocephalus sceleratus; assembly: GCA_911728415.1. Lineage (NCBI taxonomy): Eukaryota > Metazoa > Chordata > Actinopteri > Tetraodontiformes > Tetraodontidae > Lagocephalus > Lagocephalus sceleratus. The sequence continues at coordinate 4,239,672 of CAJVRN010000232.1, read as the reverse complement.
CGCTCGCTCTCTCTCTCGCTCTCTCTCTCTCTCGCTCTAAATCAGTTGTTACAATATATGCCTTAAAAAAAAAAGCCACAGTGGGTGTATTATATGGTCGCGGAACATTTTCAGTTGTCTGTGCTGTAAGTAATCGCCTCCCTTGTGGAAACGTTCTGTCATGAACATGTGTTAAGTATGTGCACACTGTCGTCTGTGGTTAAATGTGCGTTTTTTTTGCAGTTATGTCTGTCACTTCAAAAATCACATTTTTCACCGTGTCATTCTTGTTTCTCGGGACACCGAATCGAGCGAGTTGCGGTTTAACTGCCGCAGTTACCTGTTCGTATGCCTCCTCACCGCGCTGCTTCCACGCAGGCCCGCTGCTGGTCCCCCAAAGCCGCGACCTGCAACCGCACCATCCAGGCCCGCCACAGCGACGTCCAAGGCCCCGACCACCGCAGCCCCCAAGACCACCACTGTCAGAGCGACCACGGCGCCCTCTGCTGGCAAGACTGCGGCGGCACAGCATCTTAAAACTGCTCCTCCAAAGAAAGGTTTGACCTTTTTTTTTTTTAGTTTGTCTTTTAATTATATCATTGGGGACTTTGATTGTTAAGTTGTTAAAAAAAAAAAAAAGCAACAAACTGTCTCTGGACGACAGAGATTTTATTTAAATGACTTAAGTTGATTTTCCTGCCACTACAAAAGCTTGGCTGACACCGAGTGCTATAAAAAAAATCCCGTTTTATTATTTGTTAATCTAATTGAAGAACAGATTGGAAAATTTTGTGTGTTTTTTCTTCCTCCTTTTCCCCTTTGCAACAGATGTCAGTCGACCACTTTCCGCTGCAGCGGCTAAAAAACCCACAGGTGCTGCCGCTCCTGCTCCTGGTGCTGCTACCAGAAAACCAGAAACCTCTAAACCCACAGCGCCCTCAAAATCCAACTCTGCATCGAAGCTGTCCACAACGCCAAAGGCCCCAAACAACAAGGTGTCGCAACCTGCAAGTCAACCCGGTAACTCGACTCCGAGGAAGAAGTCGGCGACGACGGTGTGCTTCCCCGCCAACACCAAACCGCCCCTTGGCCGAACCCCGCCCGCGTCCCCCGCGTCTAAACCCACCGCTCAGTCCAAAGGCGGCCTCAAACCCACACAGGCCGTGCTGCCGTTGACCGTGGCGAAGAAGGCGGGCGCCAAAAACGCCGCCAAGCCAACCGCGCGGAGTGCTCCCGATGTGCCGTCGCCTGCGGCCCCGGCGGCAGACGCGCCTGCGGAAATGGCGAGAGAGGCCCCGGCGTCCGAACCAGAACCCCCGCCCCGCGAGTCGCCCCTTTCCGCCCCCGCGCTGGATGCGGTCATCCCGGAAGCGAACGCAGCTGCGGAAATCGCCGCGGGAGCCCCGGAGCCCGCGCCTCAGGAGTCGACGCCCGCCGCGTCCGTGGAAGACGTGGTTGCCCCGGTGACGGATGAGCCTGCGGGAATAGCAGGAGACGCTCCGGCGTCCGGACCGCCGGAGTCGCCCCTCGCCGCCTCTCCGGAAGACGCGGTTTCCCCGGAAGTGAATGTTCCCGCGGAAGCCCCGGCATCCGTAACCCCCGAGTCGCCCGTTGCTGCCCGCGTGCCCGAGGAGGCCCCCCTCCCTGCTCAGGATGTCACTCAACAGCTGACACCTGAGGAGGCGTTCCCGACCCACGAGCCCGCGCCCCCCCCCGCGCAGATTCCACTGGAGGCGGCTTCGTCGCCACCCGAGCTCCCAGAAACCCTCCAAAGCGACGCTCCGCCGACGCAGGAGCAGCCTGGAGCAGCTGAGCTTCCATCGCCGCCAGCGGAGTCCCCCCCCGACACCTGCGAGGAGCCGCTGTTGACGGAACAGCCGCCCCCCCCCACGTCAGAGACCCAAGACATGGCGGCGAATACCGCTGCCCCCAAAGTCGCCCCTGGCGCTCCGAACGAGGACGAGGACGAAGAGGAGCGGGAGGGAAGTCAGCTGATATCGGTGTCTGAGATGAGCGGAACCACGCAGCCCACGGAGGATTCCCGGCCCGGGTCGGCCGGCCCGGCGGGGGGCTCCGCCTGGAGGGCCGGCGGCGCTCTGCTGTCCGAGCTGGACTCCGAGGAGGTGAGCGGGAGTCAACAGGGCGCGTCCGAGCTGAGCGCCCCCGGGGTCCTGGAGGGCACCGAGAGCATGGACGACCTCGGGGACGGCAGTCTGAAAGGAGCCATCGACATGGAGGGAGCCTCGGCGGGGTCGCCGGACTTCGAGAAGGTCCCCGACATACCGACCAACGACTTCGAAGACGACGAAGACGACGAGGACGACCGCGTGTGCGACATGGACGTCGGCTCGGAGCGAGCGGACGAGCCCCAGAGACCCAGACACGACAACGACGTCGAGGACGAGGAGGACGAGGAGGAGGACGACGACGTGGAGATGGCGAGCGAGGGGATCACGGAGAGCGGCCTGGAGAGCTACGGGAACGCGGACGAGGACGACTTCGTCGAAGACGAGCGGCTGGACAACTTGAACAGGGCGGGCCAGCACCCGCCCCCCCCTCCCCTCCTGCCCTCCGCCCCCGCCGCTCAGTGGGACCAGCCCAACCCCTGGGCCGAGCCGGCCCGGCGGGACCAGGAGGCGGCCCGGGCCGCGGGAACCCCCCCGGAGGACCCCTGGCAGGCGGACCCCGAGACCCCCACGCAGACGCCCGCCCAAGCCTGGCTGGAACTGGGCTTGGGGTCGGGGAACCGCGATCAGCCTCAGAACCCGGAGGCCCACCTGCACATGGGGGACTCTGACGCGGCCCCGGAGCCCCTCTCGGCCCCCAGGGCGTCTCTGTCGGGCACCCTGAGCAGCAGAAGCAGCACCCCCGACGAGCACCCGCCACAGCCGCAGGCGGGGGGGTTCCCCCCGAACCCCGAGCTGAACTACCGGGAGCTGGTGGCGCAGATGGAGAGGAGGGACGCGGAGGAGGACGAGGAGGCGGAGACCCTGCCCGCCGACGAGGTCTTGGGGGGGCCCGCCACCGCCCCCGCCTCAAACCCGTCCTCCTCTTCCTCGGCCTCGGAGGACGAGCCCAGCGACACGGAGGGAGAAGCCCACCTGGACGACTCCATGGACGGCCCGGGCGGCGACGGCCCGGGTGGCGACGGCCCGGGCAGCGACGGCGACGACAAGCAGCCGGCGTCGCAGCGCTGCCTGTCGACCGTGGAGGAGGGGGAGGAGGCCGACATGGAGTGCGCCGCGGAGGACGCCGCCACGCCGCCGTCCGCCACCTCCCTGGCGTCCTACGGCTTCGACACGGTCACCACGGCGTCCAACTCCAACGCCCACTCCGCCGGGGAGAGCTGCATCAAGAGCCCCGGGATCTTCTCCCTGGAGGAGCTCCCCGACGAGCCCAAGAAGCCCGGCGAGGACGCGCTGCAGCCCCAGCCGTGCCTTTCAGAGCAGCGCTACATCGAATGCGGCAAGCAGGAAGACGAGCGCGAGCGCGCCGCTGAAGGAGACCAGGGTCCGGAGGAAGCGCTGGAGCCCTCGTCGGCCCCGGGCGTTTTTCAGCTCCCAGAAGAAGAGGCCGAGGATCTCCAGCCCCCCTATTACTCTGCCATCTGTGCTAAGACTGAGAACTCTTTTGCAGGTAATGTATAGTTCAAACACCTTCCCTGCGACTTTAGCAACGTCCCCTCTCTCACAGTTGTAGTTCTTGTTTGTTACTGTTTGTCTTGAAATACCTGGGGGTGGACCCGATCAAAGGTAAATGTAAAAAAAAAAAAAAAAAAGAAAAAAAATTATAAAAACAGAGAGCAAAAGGAAACAAAACCGCGATTAACAGTTGCTTCTGCTATAACACTTTCGTCCCGATATATGGCTTAAATTCCTGTATGTGCAATAGCTACTACTATTTAGTCCAAACGCAAGTTGCTGTTTTCTAAAACATAGTCGTCCTGATCTAGTATGGATTTGGTTTCTTTGGGGGGGGGAACGAAGAATTGAATGGCAAAAAAAAAAAAAGAAGTATGGAAATAAACTGTAAAATGTTCATGTGTATTTATCCTAATAATTATCAGCAACCCTGGTAAATTTCTTTTCATTGTACGTTCTTGCTCGCATCCGTTCTGTTACGATGTCATGATACTAGCAATTTTATTATGCCCAACTACACTTTATTCCTTCTTCTCGCACTTTAAATTGTATTGAAGCCCCCCCCCATGTGTTTATACATCTTTTGGAGTAATGACCCTTGAAACTTTAAATAAAGAGATTTTTTTACCATCATGTATCCTGTTACTGTTACAGCCTTATTGAACTAACGGTTTGGGAGTGACGTTTAAATGGAAAGAGAAGTCCTTAACTTCTACTTTGATGAGCGATGTGCGTTATAGAGAGCGCATGCACGTAAGGGGAAGCCTTTGAGAAGCGGTGCGCTCTGAGGCCTCAACTCGAAGGTCTTTCATGGACTCGGCCTGGAAAAGACTTCCTCCTCCCTCGACGGCAGAACCTTCAGCCGACCTCGACCCGGAAGTGACTTATCATCCAGCAACAAGAAGCTCTGCCACAGTGGGTGGTTTGCTGTTTTACCTCTTCTGATACTTTTTTTGTTTTTGTTTTTGTTTTTTTGAAAACGCATCCTCGCTGCAGAATTTTTGTTTTTGTTTTTTTGAAAACGCATCCTCGCTGCAGAATGGACCTTGGTCTCGTGCATGACGCCGTTGAACTCCCATTCACGACCGGGCGTCGGCCCGGCCCGAGAGCTCGGCTTCTGGGACGGGGGGCTCGCCCCCCCAAAGCGAGGCGGGCTGTTTTGCATGGTGGGCGTGTGCATGTGTCACTGGTCGACTAACAACCCAGGGGCGTTGACTTTAAGTTTGCATTCAGCTCTTTTGTGGTTTTCACTAGTGATTGCATATACAGGAAGTGGGCTGCTTTTATCTCCAAAGTTTCTTTTTTTTCTTTCTTTTTTCTTTTTTTTTTTTTGTCTCCGTGCTATAAATAATGGAGGGAAACGGGTCTAATTTGCACATTTTGCTCTCTGCACAAATTCTCTAACCCACGCCACAGTCACCACCCCCAGCCACCTCAGACACGGTCGCGTATCCGCGGGGGGCAGCGAGCGGGCCGGACCCGCAGCTGCCTCCAGTGTGTCGGTTGTTCATTGTTCAAACGCGCAGAAGTTTGTGCTTGGCTTTGCAGTTCTTCCACCCCCCCCCCCCTATGCTTTAACTCGCACTGCACTTCTGTCACCCCCCCCCCCACCGCTGCCTTCATAACATCACGCTACTGTAATCTTCCTTCCTGCTTCTTTTCACACACAGGCTTCACTGCGCTACCTCACCCGCACCGTCCCCGTCACGCAGCATGCCCCAGAAACTACTGCGACGTCGTCAGACCCTGCGGGGCCGCGGACGGCTCGCCCAAGCTCGACCTCCCGCCCGGGGGCCCCGGGCCGCGGGTGCCGCCGGGCCCTCAGCTCAGCAGGCTGGAGCGACACCAGAAACAGCTGATGCAGCTCCAGCGGGGCTGCCCCCCGGAGGAGGAGGAGGAGGAAGGGGAAGGGCAGCAGAGAGAGGGCAAGGAGGAAGAGGAGGACGGCCAAGGAAGGGAGGAGGCCGAGGAAGGGGCAATGGAGGAGGAGGAGGAGATGAAACGGAGGAGGGACCTGGAGCTGCAGCTGCAGCAGCAGCAGGAGGAGCTGAAGCAGAGGCAGCAGATCATGCAGTGGCAGCAGGAGCTGCAGCAGGCCAGCAAAGGCCAGGCGGTGCTGTCGCCCTCCTCCGGCCTCTGCACCATCTACGAAGCTCTGGAGAACAGCGACGAAGAGGAGGGCGACGGCGGCAACAAGAGGGAGCCCAGGCGGAAGACGGCCGACGCGGAGATGCCCGGCAGAAATGAGGGAAAGGTGACCCCCGACGGCGACCCACCAGAGCGCTCCGACTCCCCCGGGACCCCCAGGAGCCCTCCCAGGGGGGGAGACCGCCCCCCCGAGACTCCGGAGCAGCCGTCGCCCCCGGACCTGGACTGGGGGAAGAAGGTGGACATCGTGCAGCAGCTGATCAACCAGACGCTGCTGCTGAACCGAGAGGGCTGCTCCTCGCTGCTGCTGCTGCCCGGGGGGGCGGGGGGCACCCTGAGCCCCCTGGAGAGCAGCCTGTGGCCCAGCCTGCTGCCCCCGCTCACCCCCCCGTCTGCCACCGTCACCTCCGTCAGCAGCTTCTCCCCGGAGACCACCGGGAGCTCCCCGCAGGAGGAGTGGACGGTGGTGGAGCTGGAGACGCACCACTGAGGGGGGGGGGGCGGCGCCCCTGAACTGGGAGTGCTGGGACCGCTGGCTTTACGCACACGGAGGCCTCAAACCTCCAAAGCGAATCTAAACGTGGACAAAGGCATTATTGAAGTGAGCTACTTTCCTGCTGCAGAGGTTCACGTATGAAAAAAGAAACAAAAACACAACCACGGGATCTCAACTTGCGACTTCTCAATCCTTTTTGCTGTGAAGTTGGGGGCCAACGCGCCCCAGCAGCTGCGTTCGAACCTGAAATGTTCTTGAATCTGTTTTACCGTTTCCGACCCCTCGGCGTGTCCACTAGTTTACCTTTTCACGGGAGTTCGAGAGCCAGGCCCCCGGCCCCCCCCGGCCCAAGCCCGCGGGGCGCGCCCGTTAGTCCTGCTGCTGTCCGTTTTTTCGGGCGAGAACATCTGACCTCGGTCAGCCTCGGGCACCACCTCACGCTGACCACGTCACGCGCCCCCCCTTTGTCTCAAAAGGTCCCGTCTAGGGCGTCAGCTTTAAAACGGGGTCCATGTTGGTGATGACACGGGTGTTCTGTTTTCTGAAGTCCTTTTTGCTGAAGTCGGACACTGAAGTTATATTTGTGTACGCTATTGTCTTTGAAGATTAAAGACCGACGCCAGTCTCTGTACGGTGGAGAGGAAGGGAAGGTTCGGTCTCACCTTTCGACCGACGGCATCGTTTAACCGTTTTTTTAAATTCTTTTTTGGCCCTGCAGAGTGATGCCTGCTCGTGAGGGAAGGGTGATTGGGCTGAGGGGATATCTGAGTTTATACCGGTACTGCTGTGAAGGTCAGGAGTCACTTTACTGCACCATGCACAGGGAGAGCAGGGACGACTGGGACGACCGGGACGACCGGGACGACTGGGACGACTGGGACGCCCGGACGGTAAAGCTTTACGTCTGTGTGTTTGTCGCGTCTCGGTGTCGTCTCTCCAAAGCTGGAAGGTGCTTTTGTCGTCGCCTGAGTTGAAGAGAACCCGCACATCTGAACCAGGCTAAAATCACTTTGTACTTCTAGAGATTTAGTGTCGCCTAGGCGCGCGTATAGATTTTTAACGAACGCGGAACGAGTCGATAAACTGTCTTTTTTTTGATGTCTAGAGATGAGCCCAACTTTGACCTTTGACCCGAGGAAATTTCTGAGGCAGGCTCGGTTATGAAGTCTCATATTTTAAACATTAATTTATTAGAAACGAAGTAAATTGTCATATTTCTTTGTGGAGCCCAGCAGCACGACGAAAACTAAGTGTTCCAAAATGTATTTTTTTTAAAAGTGAAACATGTTGCCGTGTGTAATGATTTCGCTGCAATGTTTCATGCAAATAAATTTTTTTAATGACTTTTTGTTTTTCTTGAAAACACAGTAAAAATGTTTTAGAACCGACTCCAACGTACTTAAAATCTTTTTAAAACCTTCACACGCTTAATCTGAATAAAGCACCACAGCAAACAGTTGTAACGTCAGACAACAACACACAACACAATATTTACAATGTAAAAAAAAACAACACAAAACCCCCTCAGCCGAGGGCCGATGTAAGAACGCCGGCCTGTGAGGGGAAACGCCTGAAGACGTGTCAGCTGAACTGAACTGGTTTTTACTGTCACTGGAACCAGAGAACGGCCTCATAAGTGCACCAACCCCCTCCTCCCCCCCTCCTCCCCCCCTAAGAGCCGGTCCCGCTGAAGGGCCGCAGCAGCTCCAGCAGCAGGTCTGTGGCGTACCAGCTCGAAGGCTCCTTGTCCAGCAGCAGCACCTTTTTGAAGCTGGCGGAAGGAACCGGGCACAGCAGCCTGAAAGGAGCCAGGACGGGAATCAGCCTGCACCCGCCTCACCTCCACCCCTCACCCCCCACCTCCACCCCTCACCCCCCCCCACCTCCACCCCTCACCCCCCACCTCCACTCCTCACCCCCCCCCACCCCTCACCTCCCTCACCCTCCACCCCCCCCCCACCTCCCTCACCCCCCACCTCCACCCCACCCCCACCTCCCCCCTCACCCCCTCCCCCCACCCACCCCTCACCCCCCACCTCCACCCCTCACCCCCCACCTCCACCCCTCACCCCCCACCCTCCACTCCTCACCCCCCTCACCTCCACCCCTCACACCCCCTCACCCCCACCCCTCACCTCCCCCTCACCTCACACCACCACCGCTCACACCCCACCCTTCACACCCCTCATACCCCCACCCCCTCACCTCACCTCCCCTCACCCCACCCCCTCACCCCTCCGGTGGACAGGCGGCGTCCTACCAGTTCATGATGTCATCAGCGGTGGTGTCGGGCTCAAAGTGCCTCCACAGGCCGATGGACCACTTCCTCACTGGTTCCCCGGCGGCGTCCAGACCGCCACCGCCGCCGTTGTCGCCGCCCTCTGCGCCCGGTTCGGGGATGTCCTCGTAACACAGGAAGTAGCTGGAAAGAGACGTCGGTTAGAGGGAAGAGTGGGAGGACGAGGGCGCGGCGCCCCGGGGCTCACTACTCCGTCAGGCCGAGCTTATCCGCGTCCAGCTCCTCGCTCTTCCCGTCCCACGCCTCGTTGGCCGGCGGCTGCTCGCCGGGCACCTCCACGTTCCAGCGCATGCACTTGTAGAGGCCGGTGTTCACCTGGGCCAGGTACGGCGCCGGCCGGGTGTACACGAAGGTGCTCAGCCTCAGCCCCCTGGCGTCGCTCTGGCCCACGGCGAAAGTGCGACACCCTGGGGGGGGGGCAGAAGGGTGAGCAAGAGTGGGAGGCGGCGGCGGGCGGGTCGGCGGAGGGGCGAGCGCACCCGAGGGGATCGCTGTCCACCAGGGAGAGGAGCTCGCAGCCGGCGCAGGTCAGCAGCAGCTGCTTCAACCGGTCGCACAGCTGCTGGGAGACGTCCATGAACTGCACGATGGAGAGGAGAGACGTCTGGGGAAGGGGGGGCGCGATGGCGTCTGCGTGTGAGGTGGAGTACCTTGACGTAGGAGCAGTAGGGCAGGGGGTTGTGTCTGAAGGGCGCGTCCCGAGCCACCGCCTCCAGCTTGTTGAAGAAAGGTTGGCAGGACTTTAGAAAGTGCTGCACCGCACCAACAACAGCTTCACTGTCGACGTGCGAGTGGCTGCAGGAAGAGGGGGGTGGGGGCGCGGGTGAGGAAACCACAGACACTGCTTTTGTGTGTGTTTAGGCCAGGCCGGGGGGGGGTGTACTTGTTGACGAGGCGTTCCTGCAAGTCGTCCGCCTGGCTCATGAGGGACTGCAGCACCAGGTTCATGTCCACGAGGACGCGCTCCGTCCACACGCCCAGCGGGTCCCGCTCCGTCCAGCGGGGGCCCGCCAGAGGGCCGTCGGTGGGCGACAATGGCTCGGCGAAGCCTGCGGGACCAACAACAATCGATCAACGGCGAAGCAGGAATCGCATCTTTAGGCAGATTCCCATGTTCCCAAACATCAGGTGGGACTTGAAGGTGTGAGGGATCAGGCCCCAAAGGCGTGGGCGGGCTCCCTCCCTGGGGGACACGACAGGCGGTTCGGACCTTCCTCTGTGAACTGGTAGCAGGTGTCCAGGTGGGCCACGTCCAGGTGCTGGACCAGGCCGGCCAGGACCGCCTCCAGGCCCTCCACCACCTCCGGGGGCACCTCGGCGTCGGCCATCGGGGGTGGCTGCGGCCTCGGCTGCTCTCTCACACGGGGACACACGGGAACAGACAACAGCCCAGTTTCTCACTTTTGAGGACCAAAGTTTCGTCACCGGGGCGACTCATGCTAACAGGCTAGCTGTTTGTTAGCGGCTCGACGGCCGAATTAAATTACTTTATCTGCAGAGACGACGTAAAAAAAGAGCAGCCACGAACAACTGCACATGTTAGTATCGTTATTATAAATGTTCTTTTGTATATTCTGCTCCGGTAGTATGACATTAGGTCGGTTCCGTACCTGGCTGGCTAGGCTAGGCTAGGCTAAGTCCCGGTCGTCCGCGCTCGTTCTGAGCGCCCAGGGGTCAAGAGGTCATGACCCCGCCCCCGGCGCGACCCCCGAACCTGCGCGCTGCTCAGCTCCAGCTCACTTAGAATTCACCAACACATGAATCATGTTTATTGTGTTTCATTTGCCCCTTCGTGATTTAATTTATTTTATTTTTTTTCCCCCGCTGGCAGATTCGTCACAGTTAAAGGGTTCAGATTGTCGCTCCATCAGACGATTAATACAGCTTTAAAATTATACTTTAGTTTATAAAGTTACCCGATCCTATGTTCAATAAAGAGAGAACGTATTTGCCCCCTGTTAAATCAACCAATTACACTGGCCACGCCAAATTTTAGAGTTTAGAGATAAAAATCTGGTTTGGCCAAAAAGAGTGAATATTATGCATTTTTGAAGATTATTGTTTTAGTGGTTTATTCAGAGGGCGTTCAGGAGCAATTATCTCCTCTCTTGGAGTTCATGTTTCACATTTCTTCTTTTATTAATACTTTTTAATTTTTACAGAAAGCTGAAACTGGACTTTTTTGTAAGAGTAAGACTTTTTTTTTGCCTTTTCCTTCATCTGGTGTTATAAAATGTGGTATTAGTGTTGAAATTGCTTCACAGAGGTAAGTACGCTTGTTTTGAATTTCATGTTGAATATAACCTGTTTTGCATTTCCTGTATTATTCAGAGTACGCTACAATTGGTCTTTCACTACTTTGCTGCGCCTGCTGCATCAGAGATAACCTTTACCCGAAGCACCACGCCGCCGCTGCTATCTCGCTTCCTTCCCGTTGTGCGTCCTGGTGCACACACACACTCGGCCATCCACCTGAGTTCAAACAAAATGTAATCCATTACACCTGGCCCACCATCCACCGACAGCTGCAAGATGCTGCAAGTAATAAGAGTAACAGTGACCGTGTAAACATAGTTTTTATTAGCTTTAGATGGCTGAAACAAAGTTTATAATGTGCACATGTGACAATATAACAGCAGGCAACAACTAGGAATGAGAGCTCTGTCCATGATGGATGTGGACGGATCAGACTTCAGCGTGTGTTTGCAGGGCTGTTCATTTGTCCAGGTGAGCCGTCGCCGCCCGGCGAGGCTGCGCGCCACAGCGGAAGATCCCTTTATCGGCCCCCAGAGATGGTTGTTTTAACCCCGAGGCAGCTGCCCTGGACAGAGGCTGCCGGGCCTTCGGTGGAGGGAGGGGGGGGGGGTCTGGTGCCTTGCTCAAGGGTGCCAGCCCATCTTCCAACAGGTAGATGAACAGGTGAGTGCAGACCTGTAGGGCAGGGGTCTCCAACCCCCCCCCCCCAAAGGGTCGTGAGGCTGCAGGTTCTGGTTCCACCAGTCCAGCTCACCCAGTTTGACCAGTCAGCTGTTGAAGACTCAGGTGAGTTGATGAAGTGAGTCCAGTCTGGTGCTGCTGCTGCTGGGTTGGACCAGAACCTGCAGCCTCACGGACCTCTGGGGGGGACCTGGAGACCCCTGGTGCAGAGTATCCTCCTTGGGGACTAGAGAAGTGGCAAACGTGGACAATATAAGTCGTTTTGAGACCCAGTCTGAACGTCCCCGAGTGTCCACGTCTCCGTTGCGTCCCTGTGACGTGATAAAAAAGACAAGACGGCGACAGCGCGTCCCTGCGTCCGCCCCACTTCGGACACGCGTCCCCGCCGGGAGACGCGTCCAACAGTTGGCCCGCCTCGCGTGACGTCACACATCCGGGCGCGCCCCCGGACCAATCAGCGGGGCCCCCCCCCGGCCGGGTCCTCGGGAGCGCGCAGGCAGAGCCCGGCGGAGCGGCGGCCGCGCGTGCCCGCCGGTTCCCCGCTGTCGGAGCAGACGTCCGCGCCCGTCGGCGCAGCGCACACCCGGGCTCGTTTGCGCCTTTTTTTTTTTTTTTATTCCTCCTTTTTTGAGCGAAGTTGGCGGGGCCGGTGTGCGTCTGACGGACGGAGGGGTTTTTTGTTGTTTTGTGTGCGTGCGTGCGTGCGTGCGTGCGTGCGTGTGCGGCATGTGATACAGACGAGAGACCGAGGCGTGTTCGCGTTACGCGGATGTGACCAGGAGAGGAAGACGGAGCCGAGGGGAGACGCGTTTTCATTGTCTCACGCCGTCTGCGGGCTTCGGGGAGCCTTCCGCTACCGCCGGCTGACCAAAGGATGAAGGGCGACTCCGGAGCTTTGTTCCTTTGATCCCACCACCTGACATCTGTTCTTCAAAGCGTGCGGACATTATAGGCGCCTGCGAGCTCTTTTTTTTGTGTGTGTGTGTGTGTTTTTGGTTTTTATTTGCGTGTGTGTTGGTGAGGCGAACGTAGGGTTTTGAAATAATTGAAGGGGGCTGAAGGGAGGTTGTGTTCAGGCGCGGCCAGGCAGGACAACAATGGGGATTACTTCTTGACTGTTTGCCTTTGTGTCGATACACCGAGTGTCGGAGGTGCGGTAACATCCCCGGAGGACACACCACCCCGGCTGTCCTGTGGCTCCTGTTGCCTCCAGGAGGGACATTGGACGCCAGCAGCAGCAGCAGCAGCAGCAGCCACATGTGCGCAGGCTGTCCGTGCGGGTGATTCGCGGAGAGCAACAGGGACGACCATGGCCAACGATTCCATACAAGTAAGTGGGTGCACTTGAACGTCTCACGGCCTCGTTGGACACTTCCCTCGTTGGACACTGTCCTGAGTGCTGGCTGTTGTTTTTTTTGACCTGGTCTCGCAAATTTGTCCGTGGACGCTTTAATAAAGTAGTGATCCCTAATCACATGACTGTGACCCTTAAGGGGGGGGGGGTTCATTCATGCATCTATGAGAATGTTTCATCCGTGTTTTGGACATACTGGTTAATGCTCATTTTATGAAGGAGCCACTGGATTAAGCCCCAGATTAGGGGAGGGATTGACAAGTGCTGATAAAACCATTTTGGAAGCACGGCCCATCACTGGGGATAATTGGGTATAACGTTACGAGGCTTTTACCAGGGTTTCTAAGTGCATCCTCCTGGGGGTCGGAGGTGCGACTCCCCGTTTCCTCCTGCACCTCGGCTGACCCACAAACCCCGCAACGACGAACCTCGATCCACTCAGTTCAATTGGAAATGGATACCTTGTCCCGTGTGAATAATGGATGGCGGGACACTTTATGGATGGGGCTTGATGCAGGAAGAGGGACCGGCGCTCGGTCACCTTGGTGTCACCCTGCATTGTGTTGGCCACGCCGTCCTGACTTTGTGTTGCTCTGTTTTGTGTGTGGATGGGGAGAGTAAAGGCAGGCATAATAGTGGCGTTTGCTTTTAAAAGACACACACACTACAAATATGGCCGCCATTGTGACACCCACCAATGTGTGGTCACAAGTGGGGCACTTTATTTGTTTTAGTTGAGGGACCTGTAACACCCCCTCCCAGCTGGTTTTGCTTCTCCGTGAGCATCTGGAGTCACGACACTTGCTTACTTTGCATTTCGCTGAGCTCAAACGCCCACAGTTTCCTAATCGATGTTTGCTTTGCTCTTTTTATAGTCCCCAAACTTTGAGTCGTTCTATCAAGTAAACAGCTATCAAGTGGAGGCAGCCGCTGGCCGGAGTTCGGTGCGCCGGGGTTTGGCTCCAGATGCACGTGTTGACTTGCAAATTCGAAGTTGCATGCTGAAATGCAGGTGCGAGTGTCGTCATGCAGGCAAAGCAGGTGTATGCAGCTCACCTGCTCTGCAGCCGTGCAGTCATGTTTGCACTGTCGTAACTCCGGTGTCAGTCAGTGGAGCCCTGGCGGTGAAACAGGAGAACATGGACGATACCTGATATTAGGAGGTAGCAAATGAATGCACAGTAAAACTAGAAATAAAGCGAACCCTTTTGTAAATCAGCAGTTAAAAGCTGCCGCTCGTGATTATAGTTGGCTGAGATACTTGGGTCATGAAACAACCTGTAGAGTTGATGCGGCAAAGGGTGATTGACTTTTAATCCTCATAATTGTTCTCTCCTTCAGGTGAACTAGGTCAGTCTTGTATTGGAGAATGTAACCTGTTGGAACGGTTGCAAAGCACCTGATTTATTTCAGCTTTTATTTCTTCATCGCATTCCCACAGGTTCCGGGGTATTTGGTAACATCGCTACTATTGGGTCAAATGTTTGGGTAGCCTGTATTAAGCTCACAATAGCTTGCTGTCCCAAATGTCCTGACAGAACTGGTGTAACAGAATCAGGCTTTTAGACCTTTTCTGTTCAACCAACTTAGTTTCTTTTTGACAGCTTTAGAGGTCATTCCCACCTAATTTTAGTGCCTCTATCTATCTATCACTCTATCAGTGTTTATTGCATGTCATTTTCTTCTTGAGTCTTTCCTTGTCTGATGTGACGCTATAAGGGCAGAGAATGTTGTTGTGCTCTCACCGGCCAAAGGGCCAATCCGGTGACATGCCCTCATGAATATTTATGAGATTCCCAGACATCCCCTGCAGTAAAAAAGCAGGTCGACACCAGTATTCACCTGGTTCCCCTGGTGACGCAGTCGTCTCCCGGGTAAGACAGAAAAAACCCTGCTAGACTACGGCCCTCGGGGGACTGGGTTCCCCACCACCACATTCGAATAACCACAAACCAGGCTTGGTTGCTAAACAGATACGAGGTAGCAGGTAGCTTTATCAGTAGCCGAAGGTAGATTTGGTTTGCAGGTGAGTGAGCCGGTGTAAGACGGTGACGTTAGCAACAACAGTGCTTTTGCGTCACTGATCAAAATGTCTACATCTGAGCTACGCCACTGACCCTATAGCTTGATATTGTTGATATCCCAAGGTCGACACACTTTGTTGTGACTTGTATAGAAGTGACGCACTCTCTCAACTATCAGGACATAACAGACAGGGGGCTTCAAAGCCTGTCTGACATTTTAGGTTTAGCTGCAGGAGGTAGCTTCTGTTGGCCAGAATCTCTGTGGGATTGTGAACAACAGAGTTCCCCTTTAAGCTTTCATTTTTTTTGTACATGTGAGGCACGCTGTGCCGTACTAATCTCTCCCATGGTGTGCCCTTTGCATACCCCCACAGGAAGAAAATATTAAGCATCCACAATAGAAAGCTAAATCAAACCCTTCACCTTTCTTCTTAAATTGCAGGCGGCACTAAAGGAGGCAGAAACGTGTCTGTGTGTTGGATTAAGGGATCTATAGTGGACTCGGCTGTATGGTGGGGTGTGATTCTCTCTGCTATATTGTCCCAGACAGCTGAGCCATACCCGACCGGCTTCCCAAAATATCTACACGTACTCACGAATGCACTGATCCGACAACAGGCTCACCAGGGAAATGGCAGGGTTTCTTCCCATCGAGCTCACCATGACGTAAGGAGGCAGCTATGTGCACAAAGTAGGTTTTTCTCAGCATTGCCCTTCAGGCATGTAGACCGTCTGAAGCCACATG
The DNA here is from genome assembly GCA_911728415.1 of Lagocephalus sceleratus. Lineage (NCBI taxonomy): Eukaryota > Metazoa > Chordata > Actinopteri > Tetraodontiformes > Tetraodontidae > Lagocephalus > Lagocephalus sceleratus. The sequence continues at coordinate 4,224,049 of CAJVRN010000232.1, read as the reverse complement.
AATCCATCAAGGAACAACTGGAGACTTTGAGAGACAGTGCTCACTTGAGCAGGACCCGGTTCCAGCTGGGCTTTTTGTTCCCAGTCATATGATTTGATCTCCAACGTGACTTTGTTCTTATAGCGCATAATTATCTCACACTGGCCACTCAGGCCGAACGCTGTGTGTTCTTTTCTGACCCTTTGAGACGATTGTAAAATTCTTAGGCAGCTGCTATTTTAAAATGCTCAATACCACTCGTGCATTTACTGCCCTCACCTCTTCTGTCCTCCATTTTTGGAAAGGATCCACAGCGCTGCAACCGCACCAGCCGATGCTGCATCTAAGTATTAAATGACACATTTAGGGCTCCATGCTCTTCAGATTGTGTCTACATTACAGGCTTTACCAACATCTGTGCCTCAGTACATGAGCCAGTAAATCCATCATCATCTCCCACTGGACGATTTACAGTAGATGTACTTGTCACTCTCACAGATTTGTTTATTTCCGAATCTGCAAAAATGCACTACGGAAATAATGCGGCCGGGGGCATAAATATGTAGGGATGGCGTGTCTAAAACAGCATAGCTTTAAAAAAAAAAGACTAAATTTGACAGACTGAGAAATTCACATTGGTAACTTCGCCGTGTCAGTTTGACTCGTGTTGCGTAAAGCGGTGCACTGTAAGGTTGCAACAGGTAAAAAAAAAAAAAAAAAAAAAAGGCATCCTCTGATGACCCTGTGGTCGGTCCACGGTCCAAAGCTGGCTTATTGTTGGTATGGCTTTCCTCGCGCCAAATGGTGACAACACGAGGGAAGGGATGTTCTGAAGGGCTTTATACTGACGATGACTCTCCCTGGCCACTGCCGCCGCACAATGGCTCGAATTGTCCAACACCAGCAACCCAGATGACATGCAATGCACTGAGAGTTCATTTTCCTCATCCTGGTTAGAACATAATCTATCGGAGGCTACACCCACAGTGTCCACTGAACCGCCCCAGCTGCTCGACCGCAGCAAAGAGGGCTGTAAACATAGCTGCTGTTAACGGTGTCTGAGTTGTGGGGGGGGTCAAATCCTCTTTTTTGCTTTATAGTTGGCCCCAGCACTTGCTGTAATCTCATGTTTCCCTTCGTGGATTTAGGCCTGTTTCTTTATCTCCCGCATCTCACTGGCCCTCTGTGCACACAGCCCATAATTCTCATGACCTCATAGTGATGTACCCCTGCATTCCAGCCTCAAATAGACCCCTCCTCCCCCCAGTAAAACACACACACACACACACAGACAACAGAAAACACTGGGCTCACACCCTGTCATGACATCACCTATCATCCTGCTGGGGAGTAAACCACACCAGCTTTCTGGGTGTGCAGACTGGGTCACTCTTTTCTGTGGGGGGATCAGTGGATTACAAGTGGTGAAGTCGTATCTTCTGTAGCTGTCGTGATTGGGCACTTTTTAGTATTCTTGAGACCTTTAGGTGAAAGTGTGGTGGTAATTGTGGCAATAATCAGTGATTCTTTCCTGATACTCTCATACGGGCTCATCAAACCAGCAGCCTTCAGTCCTGACATACCCCAACCCTTGACTCGTCCTCCTCGGTCTCGCATGGCCCCGGGGCCACATGCATCGATCCCAATATCACCAGCCATGCCGTACTCTTTAAACAGCCGCTCAGCCTTGTTAATTATCTCTGCCGCTGTAAAAATAAATGAATGTGTTGTGTTTGTTGTCCTGGTAGTGCTATTTAGAACAGCAGGGGACCAGGAAAACAGACAAATTGCATTAAATTTTGACTTTATGTTCACATATTTAATTGTTTGAGCCTGTCTTTACTTTTTGTGGGCATTTGTTCCAGGGTCGGGTTCAAACAAGGCTATGGCTTGTTTGTATATTTGTAAGTTATGTCTTCCACCTCACACCCTGCTGTACAATGTTCCCATCATTGTGAAAACATTGTCACCAGACATGGTGGTTTAAACCTCGGTACGGGGGTGGCTGGTAAACACTGTGAGAAAGTAATGTCAAATTAAAGTACAGTACAAAGTAGCCATGGTTCTCGTCAGCAATATCGCGATCGTTCTGTGATTATGTGCAGCTTTATGTTTTTAATCGTAGTAAACTCTTAAACAATCTCATTGTTTTGCTTACAATGCAAGATAATCCAAAAGTATTACCCGCCCTTGCTTGGAGTGTTGACTGGCCTCACGGTCGGTTGTCCTACAGAAAGGCTCCGATGACGATAAATCTTGATACATGTGGTTTTGGAAAGAAAAACAGTGTGTACAGTTGTGATAGCTGACTTCAATTTGAAAAAAAGAGAACCCGGTTTACCCAAAACATGTGGCTTTTTTAGAATTTGCTTGCAGTTCCAGAAACGCTGCCAGCTCAGCACGCGTTACGACTGTTGACCTCGGTTATTATAAGAAGTGACCAATTAAGACAACGATTGTGAATGTCGAGTTCTACAGCTGCTGGACGCACAAAGCCTCCTCACAAGAGCGCTCCATTATCTGTTTGGAGTAGTGTGTTTTGAGAAGTGTGACAACAGACACGAACGCCAGTATTTGATCATCACCACGAGTCAAATGATCGTTTATTCAGCAGCAATAACACATGAAAGGTTTAGTTTACCTCGCAGCCTGACTGAAATCTGAGGAATCTGTTTGGGTTCTGAACAATAAATCGAGAGAAATCACTTTATATCGACGCAGCAGGTTAGTTGTTGCAGCATCTACTCAATAATAGATTGAAACTGTTGTTAGAACTAATGTCTAGGAGGAAGTGCAACTCTGAAGAGATGGCATTGTGCATTTGCTTCCTCACTCTGGCATTTCTTGCAAACTTTGACCCCGATTGGTTGCAGACCAGCAACAGTTGAGGGTTTGGATTGATCTTCCACGTTCGGTCCCCTTCTGTTATCTCTGTCATCCAACCATCTCTGCCTCCTGTCAATGTGACACACCAGCTGCTCAGCTCTCTCCCGCCACAGCCCTCTCTCTCTTTCCCTTTTAACTGGGGCTCAATGTTGAGCTTTTGTCCACAGAGAATAATTAGAGATAAAAGGATAAGGGCAAAAAATAAACCTGGTTTCCTGGAGGCGCAGTCCACGCTTTAATCAAAAAAAATTTAGCCCAAGTATCTGCAGATTCTATTGGTTTGCAAGAGCCCATGGTTAATGATATAGAATGTTTGTGGTGTGTGTGGCTGTGTGTCACGCACTGAGGGTGTGGTTAAGATAAATACAAGCTGTGGGTGTTATTAAAGCCTCCCCACAAACAGTCTCTCTCATTAGAATGGGTAGGAGCTGGCATCGTTGTGGTGAACTTTGGTCCACTGGGAGTTTCCTCTCGTGCTGACAAATCCACCATGGACAGAGCGACATGGGACTGGAAAAACACAGCCAAGCGCTTCAATTTAACCTGATAAACATGTACTTTTCTCTTGTGCGTTCTTGTTCACTGAGACTGCAACAGGCCAGAGAGGGCGTCCAACAGTTAGACTGAGGCCAGAGGCTTGACACCCACATCCACGGACTACGGGATGATGGACATTGCAAACAATCCATGTAATATCAGCACCTTTGCACGCTTCCATTAAAGTGGAATCTCCTTGGACGGGGTTTTAGGGCAATTAACTAAGTGTAGGATGAGAATTATATTTGGCAAAGTCATCGCAGATTTGATTGAAACACCTTTCTCCTCCACCTTTAATCAAAGAGTGGTTGAAATTACAGTGGTTGTTAGTCAGTCAGGCCTTCAGCACTTTCCCATTATCCTAAATACATTATATAACCTGATTCAAACGGACCCAAAACACCTTACACTTCAACATAGCCTTATGGCTTCTGCCTCATAACGTAACCTCACCTATTGTGGCTTTATCATCTGCAAACATTTCTTCCTCAGGTAGCTTTTAAAAAGATGATTTATCGGTTCAAACTTATTGTTTATAACCCTGCTTGGCCCTGTAAGAGCTTCCATCGTGTTAATCCTGGAAGACTGACAAATTTAATAGATTAAACTAAAATTACTGCAGGATAATCTAAAATGAAATTAATCCCCCCCTCCCCAGGAACCGCTCTTACACAACCCAAAAGACAGATGGTGAATTAACTTAGGCAGCAAATTTGACATAACAACATATTCCCCTGTCAGCTGGGGCATTAGAACAGTCCATGCTAAGATGCTAACCCCAACCCGTCTGCATCTGCTCTCTGAAATGTGCCCGACCTCCCAGCGTGGTGCCTTCACTGCCACCAGGACAAGTTGCACTCGAACAGTTAAAGATATGCCCAGAAACTTTTTTTTTTTTTAAAGGCGCGGATGTCTTCAGAGCGGCGCTGCTGAATCGTTTGAAAGCACATCCTGCTGTAGGCACGAGATCGAGTCTTGCTGATGCACAAACATAAACCCACAAACCCTGAGGGACTAGCTCCATTGCAGAATGGATTACAGCGGACTACAGACCAGCGTCAGTGGAACGGCACAACAATAGGCTTGTTGTTCCAGGGAGCAGTGTGAGTGTAGCAGAACGTAAGAAGCTGGTTAAAGCAGGACGCATGTCCATGTTAATGAGGTTATGTGTTAACAGAGGCAAGCATTTAGATCTGGGATTGGGTCGGGGAATAAATAGATTTAAGAAAAGGGGGGATAGTGAAACATTTAGCATCTTTGTGCATTAAAGTCCTTGGCATCGTCAGTCAGTGTGTATTTATAATGCATGTTATAACATTATAATGCATGTTATAGCGTTATAATGCATGTTATAGCGTTATAATGCATATTATAGCGTTATAAGGCATATTATAGCGTTATAAGGCATATAATCTGCAGCGCTTCCAGCCTAGCCTAGAAATAAGACTCCTCCCAACATGCTCCCAGTGAACTCGTCTCTCTCTCTCTCCATCTTTGTCCCCTCATACTCCTGATATGTGTGCGTGTTTAGCAGTAAGTCTGGCCTCCCAGCATGCTCTCGTGTGCTCTTTTATTCGCCAGTTGCTTCTTGCGCCGTGGGTTTGCTCCCCTCCGTTTCTCCTCCACCTGTTTCTTTGCCACTTTTGGCTGGCCACGTCTATCTCCCTCCTTCTGCCCCCTCCCTTCCCTCCCTCCTGTTTCTGTTCCTCCTTGTTTCTTCGGGCCGTGTCTTCAGGCTAACAGGCCCGTTTGGCCTTCCTCTGTCTCAAGGGGAAGGGTGGTGAGGTTTGTTTTTCTCTGAATATGAAAGAGGTTCTAAAAATATTTATTCCTGCGGGCGGTGTAGTGTAAAACGAAATGGCCCTAAATGTCCTCCATCTAAAGCCATTATTAGTAAGGTCACTGAGTCACAAAAGGTCGCTGTAAAGGAAGACACGGCCACGATGACATAACAACGAAACTCGTTTAAACAATTCAACTCTGCTGACATGTATGCACACCGCGCTCTGCCATTGTAAATGATTAAAATGAACAAATAGCTCTTGGGAATTTGCAAATAATGAATCCTATCCACCGTTCCTGCATTTTGTATTCATTAGTGTGATTTTGTTCCAGGTGTACAGTCAAGGTATTTCGGTACCTGTCTCCTCATGCCTTCTGTTGACTCTCCCCTACTCATGGTGTGCCTTTGCATCCCTCCCTCTCCTCCACATTTTTCCTGCCAGGTTGGACGCTGTCACCATCCAGGCATCTCAGGAATGCCCCCAGATGTTTTCTTAATGACTCACACCGGGTCTCTTGATACACATTTCCTTTCGAGTGCACATAAATAATGTGAGGCAGACAATGTTATGACTTCATATGGGAGCATGTTTTTTCTAACCTCTGCTCCGAAATCCCTTTTTAATGGAAATATCCGGACCAAACAAGAGGTGCTACCTTCGTGTGTTTTCACATTTGACCATAACTGGACTGATGTTTAGAGAATGTCCAGCACATGCCAGATCCCTTGTGCTAAACCTCGTCTTGCTCTGTCGTTCAGATGTGTGTACGCTCAGGCAGGAGGAAAGGAAACATCGATGTCACTTTTGCAGCTCTGCGGTACCGGTCTGGGCTGATATCTCAGACCTGACAGTGCAATTACCAGAGTCTATCCTTGGACCGATTCATAGTGTAATACACTCACGCACTCAATCTAATACACCCACAGCACCAACAAGCTTCTCCTCCATAACATGTACTTATAGAATAACAACCTTTTCTCTTCTGCTGACCCCAGACTGGAATATGAAAGTGTGCACCAGCAGCAGTTTGATGTGCTAGAATGACGTGGGTAGTTTCAGTTCCTGATCTTCAGATATAAGTGCACTTCCTTTTTCAGATGTTGTGATGCAAGTCAGTTTAGTGAAAAAGTAACAGAAAGGTAGTTGTGTAAGTACGCATGTATAGTATAGAGTTAGAGTACAATGGTGACAGGATAGTGCTGCTTTAATCTTCTGATTTTTTTTTTTGGTGCTCTGCTTGAGTTTCGCTTTATCAGGACTGCCGACGGGGACAAAGTGATTTTGTTTGAGCCCATAAAGGATTAGTGAGACAACACTTAACTAAATGACTGCCAGTGCTTGGCTGGCACAGTCCAAGCGCGCCTTTGATCAGCGCTGATTATTATTGCAGTTTCTGTATTTTTCTCGGGGTATTTTCTTTCTGTTTTGTCTGCCTTAACCTTGTGACTCTCTTATCTTCCTCTCTCCTCCCTCTCTTCCTGTCCCAGTCACCTCTTTCTCGTCGCTGCCCGACTCGTTTCTCTACATTCGAATCCATCAAGTGCGCACTTTCCTCCAGAGCGATTTGGCTTTCGCCGTCGTCGGTCTCCTTTTCCGCTCCTGTCTTGGCTGATGCCAGGAGCCGAGGCATTAGAGCAGTTTTGCCTTTATTTATCTGTCCATTATTGTGAGCAGAATCGAAGATTCTCTTTATGGGTTTCTTAAAATTGTGCACAAATATCCGCTCAGGGGTAGCTTGATCTGATGTGAACATTGCTACAGCTGCATATCGATCGTTTTGCTGTGGCACGCCCTCTTCTCTCCTTTCTACAAAAATACTTGATTTCTTCATCCTTCCGTCCAGTGAGCTGGTTTCTGTCCTTAAAAGAAAGTAAATCTTTACTATAAGACCAGTGAATAGGGGTCCAGTGACCGTAGACTGGGGTTGCAGCCCTGGCTCCTACATGTGGAAGAGCATTCCCCAAAAGTTGGTGTTGCAGTTTAAGCAGCGTCCCATGTGGGACCACGTGTGCCCCCCCCCACGGTGACACACGGCTGGAACTGGTGAGGGTTTATTCATTCAGCTACAACGCCAGCTCCTGTCTCGCCCCCTGAGCTTCCAAGTAGAAGTGAGCGCACTCGTTAAGAGTGTCTGTCTGGATGTTCCATTGTGTGTTCAGCCCGTGTCTGTTCCCTGACCTCTTTTCAGGGCGATCGTCACTCGGCATGAAAACTGGAGGCATTGTCCTCCCAGGAGAGGACGTGTTCATTCAGACACACGAAACTGGCCTTGCACCCCTGGCCCTCCGCTGTCCTTTTCTGCCCAGCCTCGAGGCTCCCTGCGCCGCTCGCCCTCCCTGATTAAACTTGTTCAGTGCTGAGATCTATTGAATTAATTTGTCGTTACTTCTCTGGCCGCCGCTGCTGAATGGAGTTCACTGGCACGCTGCTTTAGATGAGTCATTCCTGCCCTGCCCCTCGCTGCCATCTTTGAGGAACGAGGTTTTTTTTTTTTTTTGTGGTTGATTTGTGCCGTGTTCATTTTATTAACAAGTTTCCAGTAATTAGTTATTTAGTTCCAGTTAGTTAGAGTTTGACTGTTTTTTAGGTAATGCAGGAAGGGCCTTAAATCATAAATGATGTTGCTTCATTGGCATTTAGAACACAGTCGGATCTGTAGGGGGGCAGGAGGCTGTGCACAGAGTCCAGGTTTCCTTCAACCTTCCAATATTTAGGATATATAGATATATAATTCAAGTGGAGTCCTTGCCAGCTCCCACCATCTGCTTCTGCCTGCTGTCCAAGCTGCTATAACGGGACCCTGCTCCCCTGCCTCGCCGTGACAGATGTCCACATTTGTTCAAATGAAAGGTGGTGAAACTTGAGGGTTTTGTTCGTCATCTCCCCGATTTTTTTCAGGGCGACACGCTCGGTCTGTCGTGGCTATTTGTTTTTTTTTGTTTGTTTCAGACGAAAGAGTGAATGTTTAAGGAACAGAAACATTCTAAAATCCATTTTTTTGCCTCTCAACGCTGAAACACAGCAGTGAGACCGCCGAGAAGCCACAGCAATGGCAGGAGGAGTAAAGGGAAACGTCACGACTGCAGCGCTGCAACATGTCGGCGTGTCATGTGTGGATCACATGCACGGTGTACAGAGGGACGTGGCCACAGCCTCTGGGAAGCAAACAGCCTTGGAATAAGTGTGCGGTCAGGGTGGTGGCAAGAGAGAAACAAAGGCGAGCGCTGTAACGTACACAGGCTTCGCTTTTATGTTTAGGTTTATGGTATTTTCCGACAGGGTCGTGTCTGCAGAGGACTTATTAATGTGCACAGTGAGTTTGCGGGGGCAAGAGGGGCAAAAATACAACTAAACAACTAAAAGGTGGTTGTGACATGACGTACATAAATCACTTACAATACACTTCCAAACATTATACTAATACAATAAAAAACTCTTGGCAAATGTGCCACCATGTGTGTATAGAATTGATACACAATGTGTGGACACACATGGATACATCAAGAGAAAGTATGCAATGGATTTATTTTCTTGATCAGAAATGAAAATCCAATTTGGACTCGATCAAACTTGAGGCAAAACAAACAATCAGTCTTTACTTGTGTAGCACAGCAACCTCACAACAACCTCATTGGAGCCCAAAGTCGTGCAAAAAAAAGAAACAGGACTAACAAAAGTAAAATTTGCACTGTGACTTAAGTAGGAAGCTTAAAACAAATAAATGGTGAACTATCTGATATAGCTGTAAAATACCTGTTAGCTGATAAACAGCCTACATTTTTGTTATTGTGCCTTATAATCCATTCACAGGGGGGAGGGTGTTGCTTATAGGGGGTTGTAAATGTGAATTTCACTGGAAAAATGTGCCACGGTCTCGCTGTTTGGCTCTGAGCCATTACTTGGAAAATTCATCCTTCCTTTCTTCCACCCCTCCGATTACATCTCTGGCCCAGAGGAGTAAATATGGCTGCCGTAGCTCCATTTATTACGCCAAATCTCCGTTGGCCCAAAGAACGCAGAGTTGGTGTGGGGAGGGTGTTCACTGCGGCGCGTCCAGAGACTAAAACCCAAAACCAGGCAGAATAAGAGCGGCTGCCAGCCTCTGTCCCTCTTTTGTGTCTCAGTCCACTGACAGCAGCAACCCTTGAGGAAACAGGAAAGGCCTGAGCAGCTTGGTGTCGGGACGGATATCCTCTTTGGGAGGCGTTCCCTCTCCTCCCACACTTAACTCTCCCTCTCTTTATCTCTTCATGTCTTCCCCCCTCCCTGCCCAGTTTGCTCTCGGTGTGGCATTGACACTTTGATAAAGTTGGGAAGCGAAGCAAAGATTGACGCGGCGCTGCCTTTTTTTTTTTTTTATTCGCATCTGATCTAACGATGTGCTGGCATGGTGATGAGGAGGATGAGGACAGTGCAGAGGTGAAGTCTTGTTCCATTTCTGTCTTCCTGCCCCGCTTCTTCGGTGCTATTTGTTGATCTACGCGTTTTAAACGATGCTAATTTGCGGCGAAGCTGGAAAGGGATTTTTCTTTTTTTTTTTTTTTTAAATGAGCCGACGCACATAATGAGCGAGCGTTTCTGGGTTTTTGTTTCAAACCAGTCGACAAGGACAAGGTCATGAAAAAACACTCAAAGGCAACAATGGCAGCATGGGAAATGATTTATAATTCACATTCTTGCGTGTATTGTTTAAGTGTCCTAGCTCATTAGTCCTCGTGCTTTATTTGCAAACTGCCCTGGAACCACCAGCAAACGATCAAACAGTCTCTCGTAGACGAGAACTCTGCTTTGTTTTATTGGTTTCGCAGTATTTTGGGGACCTTTTTTTTATTTCCTGACTGTTTTACATCTCTTCTCGTCCGTTTTATTCCTTTTCCAGGAATTCTCGCTCCGCCTGTCCTTAACGCTCTTAACGATCTCGCCGCTGTTTCCTATTTGTCCGTCCAGAGCGACCCGGGTGGGCTGTCGGTTCTGGAGCAGCTTGGTCTGGACCAGAACTCCGACTTCTCTGACTCCGGCGTGCAGCAGCTCCTGGACGAGCAGCGCGAAAAGATCCGCAGGGAGATCCGCAAGGAGCTGAAAATCAAAGAGGGCGCCGAGAACCTGCGTCGGGCCACCACCGATAAGAGGAATGCTCAGCAGGTCAGACCGAGCTTCCCTTCCATCCACCAAAGTACACATGAACCAGGAATGAGTCGGAGCTTTCGTTACATTTGCAATCACAACACAGAATAGACTAAAAGGCAGCGTTATCCCTGCAGGCAGATTTCCTTCTAGATGAGGGCTCCTGTCATTTTAAAGCCACATCTGACTGTTTCACATGCTTTATTTCCTTGTTAGTGGGAAAAGGCTTGCACGAACTGTGACAGATGTGTCGAGGGATGAATATTTATTAGAAAGAAGCAAAGCAAGAGAAAGAATTCCAGGCTCTTTCAATTGCGCTGTTCTGCAGCGGACACATTCTAGCCAAAATCCAGCCTTGCTGGGATACATGTGAAGCTAGGTGGTGTGTCATTCTTGTGTATCAGCCTTCAACCTCGTGTGGTATCAGGATCAGTGTTTCTGACCTTTCTGTGTGTTTTCTTTTCCTGACATCGGGGCTTTCAGTCTTGTCTGTATGGATTCAAAAATGTTTCCACGCTGGAAATGATCCACTTCCTTTCAACCAAAGAAGGCACTTTATATCTATTGACCATATGAAATTCTTTTGAGGTCTGCCCTCTATATTACTGGAAAAACAAGGGTATAAACTCTGGTATGGCGGGATGGCAGAAGCAATAAAGTCCACAATAAATCTCATTTTCTGACATCGGCTCAAAGCTCTTTCACTTTGCCCCTCACAATATGCCTCACGCATGCTTTTGTCTTCAAAGATAACCCTGCGCTGAAATTAGTTTCCTTGCTCCCACAAATCTTATCCTTTATTTCCTCCTCAGGTGGACAGCCAGCTGCGGTCATCTAACCGCAGGTTGGAAACCTTGCACGCTCAGCTGCAAGAGCTGGACGCGCACATCGTGGTGAAGGGAGGAGAAGAGACCAGAGGTGTGATTCTGAACCCGATAAAGAGATTTTAGTCACCATCTCGCCACCATTTTGCATGTAACAACGTGTTAGTTTATTTTTAAATCTCGTGTTTAATTACACAGTGTGACTAAACCAACAACCTGTTATCACTACCTGTAGAGATCACACATGAGAATTTGATTTAAAATGCAAAGTCTGCACAGTGTTTGCACAGTTCCATCCATGTTAAATACTCATACACACTCCTGTTGTTGTACCATGTTAACAATTGTTTGCTCTTTTTCATGCCCCCCCGCCCCTATATTTACTGTTCCCTCCACAGAGGAGTGTCCTCTCTCTCCTGGGACAGACAGCCGGACATCAGCCCACAAGGACCGCATTGCTGCCCTGGAAAGGCAGCTAAACATAGAGCTTAAAGTCAAACAGGGCGTCGAAAACATGATCCCCATCTACTCGAACGGATCTACCAAGGTACAGATCAAAAGATTCAGGCCACACTCGTCATTTATCAAAAAGTTGATGCGTTCCAACAATTCAAAAAGTGAACCTCATATAGCTTCATCACACACACACACACAGATATATTTCAAGTGTGTTTACCAGTAAATTCTAATGATTGTTGCATACAGATAATAAAAAAAATATTTAATTTTGCATCTGACAATATTGTGATATAGTTCAATATTGCAGACTCATGGTGTTGAACTCCAAATAGCTGATTAATTAAAAGTTCCTGTAAAGTTACCTGAGCCTTTAAGTGGTCTCAGTCTGGTTTGTTAGGCTACACAGTCATGAGGAAGATGATCGCTGACGCCCCGCTCAAGGAGGGTTAGGACACAGAAGGTCAAGAAGCTGGCTATTCTGAGTGCTGCTTCCAAGCTCATTCATGGAAAGTCAAATGGAAGGAAAATCTGTGGAAGAATAAGGTGCTCAACCCAGCAAGAAGAACCTCAACCTGGAGAGGACAGGGGGACGGAGCCCATTCAGGAGTATGGGGACAGATTCAGAAGGGGTGGACTGCAGCTGGAGTCAGAGTTTCAACCCTGCACAGACAAATTAAGGGGTCAGGCTTGCGTTCCATTCAGAGTTTAAGGTCCCAGAGCTGGGAGGAAGAGTGGAGATGTACAGAATCCAAGCTGCTGGAGGTCCAGTGTAACGTTTCCTGCATGGCTGCAATAATTCATGCAAAAGCAGCTCCAGCCAAGTACTGAGCGCTGCACCAGTTGGACTTCTCAGAAGTCCAAAAATCTTTTTTTGGAGGGATGTTTATATCTCCATACCTCCTCTGTGCTTCCATTAGGATAAGAAGATGCTTCAGACGGCCCAGCAGATGCTGCAGGACAGTAAAACCAAGATTGATATAATTCGCATGCAGATCCGTAAGGCGATGCAGGCCAACGAGCAGAGTGACGACACACAGGGTGAGTGGTTGGCTCATGCTTCTTCGTTATCTCTGTGCGATTTGCAAGTTTATTTGTTTTGTTTTTTAATACAGTCGTGAAACCGTAGAAGGCAGAGCGTCACATGGTAGTCGATGAAACCTGACCTATGACTGACTGAGTCACTTAATTGTGTCATGGGTTTATAAAATGCTACATATTCTAAAGTCTTAGACATTTTAAAACTTTTTAGCTGACAATTGCACCGCAAGCAAACTAAAGCTTTTCAAGCACGTATAATTGTAACTTGACACGACTGACCGCTGCTCAAAAAAATAAAAGAAAATGTACTTCCTTATGTTGAAACTTTACATTTATGATTTCACTGATTACGCAACACCAATCCCATGAGTCTCTCTCTTTGGAACAGTTCTCACCACCACAAATCCGATTTAGGAGTCGGGGAGGGTGATGGGGGGGGGATGCGCGCGTACAGATGTGCCCATGAAAGGAGCTGCGTGTGTGGCATCGCCAGCGTCCCTCTGGGCCAGAGCCGGACTCAGGAATCCTCACCTGTGCTGAGGAAGGAGCTCGCTTTGGAGATTTAGGAGAGAGTCCACGCTAGTTTAGGGCTGGGTCACTTTCCGTTACAGTCAAGTACCACCTCAACGTGGGTGGGGTCTCATGGCGAGGCAGCCTTAACTCCAGCTGACGCGAGTCGTCAGTGACACAAAGGGCACCGATGCTATCCCCGTTGGGCCTCGACGTCTCTGATAAATTTGCACTCTTGACTCTTTTCCCTCCCGTGTTTGAACAAACATAGAAAGTCGTGATCATGAGTTAGCGTTGGTTGCTTTTAGGACCCCCCCCCGCTCATCCTGAGGTCACTCACTGTTGCTTCTTCAGCCAGCAAGCACACAACCATCCCACGGTGTTGGTTTGTGTGCACGAGTGTTGGTATTTTGTTCAGAGGACTAAAAGCTTTGTAGCCAGGAGTCTTGTGAATGATGATGTCATTCCCTGATCAGTGATCATCCTTGCATCAACATTTTTCTTGGTCACGTGGAACCCCGGCTAAAGAAGAACCTCGCACCTCGAGAGGAAAACCCAGAGAACTGCATAGTTGGTGTTATAGAAAGAAAGGCGACACACTCATCTGACAGTCCCCAGCTGAACTGACTGGACTGTGTATATGTTGTGAGATTAAAATTAAATATAATGTATAATAGATGTTGAATACACGGAAACATCATTTAAAAAATGAGTTTCAGCCATTGTTTCGCTTGTGCCCGATATGGCTGCGTCATTCATTTTGACCATTATTGTATATCAGATCAGATTTAAATACAATACCAAAGCCTTTGGATGCATTTTACACCCCTACTTTTCCACCGTTTTGAGGAGAACATTGTGTACGTCTGTTGTTTGACAAAGCTCTGACAATGGTACGTTGTGGCTGGTGGATGGTGATCAATCACCAGGGCAGGTGAATGATTTTAGGTTGTGCGGCGAGTACAGTGAGTCATCATGTCCCCAGATGCTTTATGATCAACACAGCGTAATGGGTGAATAACAGCTGGCAACAGCAAGATTAGTGGGAGGAGGAAAAGCACTGGTGTATAACCTCAAGGGCAATTTATCCCTTTAGCTGCGTCAGGCAGAGGGAAATCTAGCAGAAAAATTAAAGGCCTTTCTGGGAGTTGACGGGAAGCCTTTTAAAGGTTCACCTGTTTCTGCATAGATTATTAATGCTCTGAGGGCCTTTCCACAGTTCAGAATAAATTATTAAACAATATTTAGTTAAATATTTGTTAATTATTATTGTCATTAATTACTGTTGTAAAGCAGTCTGCTGCAGTAATTATGCACTTACACCCACAAAGACACAGCAGCGCGTCTGTGCATGAAATAGGATGTGGATTTTTCATCTGGTAGCAAGTCGAGCCATCAAAGTGGACGCCACTGTTTCATTTCAAGTGTCGTAGGACGTGGACTCAAGCTCTTGAAGTCAAAGGGACAAGGTTTTGTTAAACACCCTCTTTTAAACTGTCTATTCCTGACTACAACTGTGGTCTAAAAATCCTTAATGACTGTGTGTGTGTGTGTTGTGTGTGTGTCTGAGTGAGTGTATACATTATGACATAAATAGATAAGATATTGTGTGTTATATTTCGCTGATGATTTACAGATTTTGAATCTTTGTTATTCTTTAGCTCACTCTCTTTCTGTCACATACACACACACACACACACCCCTCACCCCCACACAGATGTGGGATGTGTGTGTAGTGTACACAGACAGTCTCCAGGCACCACACCCGGTGGAGAGGTCATCTAGCTGGGTCTGAGCTCCAGGCAGAACACCTTATTAGGAGATAAAAGCATCCACATCCATTTCCATTCCTGCCCAGCTCTATTCTTTTTCTCTCTGTCTTCTACAACTCATAAATCACGTCTGATGCTATTTTTCCACCACGTTGTTTTGACCTTTTTCCTCTTTTTTTGGTTCATTTTTTGGCCATTCAATAACTTGAGGTTCTTATGTAAACTTAATACAGTTACCGTCCTCTTCTGGGCTCCTCTCATTTCCTGTCTTCTGCTCCCGTACGCCTTTGCTGATTTGTGTATTTTCCCAGTGTGAGAAGCTGCTGCGGGGCCATTAAGCCAACCACTTAGCTGTAGTTGTGCTTCACGGCCGCCTCTCCCCCGGCTCCCGTTTTCCTAAGTGATGGAAGATTGTTCACTCCGTTATTAACGTTTCAGCGAGGCCGCTGCAGCCCACTATTGCGCCGCCATCTAGCTAATGCGATTTCCCCCTTTAAACAATAACCATGTGTTTTTATTAAAGGAATTTTGAGAACTAACTTGATATTTCCTTAAAGATGTAGTTTATTTCATTTTGCTTTATGGCGGGAGGGTTTTGTTTTTTTTTCTAGCTTGAATTTAACAAGGAGCAAGAATTTTGTTGTTGCGGTGGGGAACTGTGGGAGGCTCTCTGCTGATGTTTTCTTTGTCTGGCTCTTGTGTAATGCATGACATGCATTAAGGCATGTCATGCATTACAGAATTCCCAGAGGTGCTCCCCCATAACGCGCTGCTGCCAAAACAAAGGCCGAAGCCTTGGCGGAGCACCTGCCAAGGTCAAAGAGGCGGAAATGATCAGCTGCTCGTTTCCCCACGTTTCAGGTAACCAGGACGTCTGCGGCGTGGAGCTGCGCATCGAAGAGCTGCGGCACCACTACCGGGTGGAACACGCTGTGGCAGAGGGCGCCAAGAATGTGCTCAGGCTCCTGAGTGCCAGCAAGGTCCAGGACAAGAAGGCGCTGTCTGAGGTTGGGCTGCTGACTCCTGCTCCGGGGCGATGGCGTGCTCGGCGTGCCTATACAGTGTACCCTCGCTTATGGCGGGGGGGTCACGTTCAGGAAATAACCCGCGAGAGATTAAATCCGCAAAGTAAACGGCTTGATTTTTTTACAATTATTTGACAGGTTTGAAGGCCGTAAAACCCCTTAACCACACACTTTCATACACTTTGCAGGCTTTAACATTTCCTCACAGTCCTCTCTTATTTAAACACTTTCAAAGTTCAAACTTCTTCCTCCGCCCTTTGGGTGCGACCGCAGGTGCCTTTTCCCCTGCAGTTCGCCAATCTGGATTCAGAGCACAGTAACCTGTAAAAAAAATCCACAAAGCCACGAAAAGTGGACGGCGTTATAGCGAGGGTACACTGTACTGAATACTTTATGATTTCATGTTCTAACCATCGATGCATTTATAATTAAAAGGTTTTAAGATGCGCGTGTGAAAAGGCTACGATATTACGCAATGGGCTGTAGAGCGGAAGCCTCGGCTGGGCTGAGCGCGTGGCGAACGTGCACTAAAGCCTCTCCGCGTCCGCGTCCGCAGGCGCAGTCTCGCCTGAGCGAGGCGTCCCAGCGCCTGGACCTCCTGAGAGACTCTCTGGAGCAGCGTCTGGCCGAGCTGCCCGAGGACCACCCCAAAGCCAGCGTCATCAAAGAGGAGCTCGTGCTGGCCTCTTCCCCCGCCTTCAGCTCCCGCCACGGCGCCCCCTACCTCCACAACCAGTACAGCACCCTGAACAAGCCGTCCCCGCTCACTGGTACGTGAGACAGAGCAGACAGCGATGGTTGGGAGGAGGCTGACGGCCTCAGAGCCGCGTGTTCCTTCTCTATGTTCTTTGCCTGTGGCGTTGTTGGCTGTCCCTCACCCGCTGGCGCGTGTCCTCAGGTACCTTACAGGTGCAGCTGGTCGGCTGCGTGGGGCTGCTGGACGTCGTCCCGGGCCGCAGTAAAGGAACCACCGTCATGCTCCCCTGCTACTGCCCCGGGGACACGAGGTCTTTCATGAGGGGGAGCAAAGGACTGTACGGGCGAAGTGGGTCCGTCAGCGGGAAGACGGCCAGCAAGACGGATGAGCTCTCCTGTGAGTGTGATTTTTTTTTTTTTTTTTTAAACGTGAACGCGGATAACGGGTTCGAAGGCGGGAGGGTTGAAGGCTGGCTGTGGTTCGTGCAGTGGAGGTGAGCGCCGTTCTGAAGCTGGACAACACGGTGGTGGGCCAGACGGGCTGGAAGACTGTCGGAGAGCAGGCCTGGGACCAGACCTTCACCGTTGAGCTTGAAAGGGTTAGTACCCAGGATTCAACTGTTGGAGATGAAATCTTTGTTTTGTTTTGTTTTTCCGTACCAACGTGTTTGTTTGTTTTAGTCGAGGGAGCTTGAGATCGCTGTTTACTGGAAGGACTATCGGTCATTGTGTGCTTTGAAGTATGTGAAGCTGGAAGACTTCCTGGATAACCAGAAACACAGAGTTCAGCTGGAATTGGAGCCTCAGGGACTGCTGCTAGCGGAGGTACGTGTGTGTGCACACACACATCCACACATACAAACACACACACACACACAGAGGGGCCGCCACCCACAAAATGGCCGAATGCAGACATCCTTCCAAACACAAATGCAGTTAAAAGGTTAGGATCACGAAAGCCTGGGTGTTGTATCTGAAATAAACCATGTGTGTGTCTGTGTTTGTGTGTGTGTGTGATGACCAGGTGACCTTCTTCAACCCAGTCATCGAGCGCGTCCCTCGCCTCCAGAGGCAGAAGAAGGTCTTCTCAAAGCAACAAGGTGATGGAGCAGAGCCAGAAAAGCGCCACAATGGTTAAAGTTGATGAAGAGTGTTTGTGAGACGAGTCCACAGATGTCATGATGAAAGTGTCTTCTGAAGGGGAGAAACAAAGGGCGAGGAAGCGACGCGCTTTTTTGATTTACAGCACCACCTAGTGGCGAATAAGGGCTACTACCCTGATATCAAATTGTGCCTTTGGAAACTGACTTTAACTGCTGTTTCTGTTAATTACATCCCATTAGGGCCTTTTAGGGAGAATTAATATAACTAAAATAAAGATATATTACTATATTTTACGTTAGGCCCACTTCAAAGCAACTCATTTCATTGTGAAAAAATAATTTTAGGTAATATAACATGCTTGTGCGTTTGCAGGCAAGGCGTTCCTGCGCGCTCGTCAGATGAACGTGGATATCGGAACGTGGGTTAGGCTCCTACGAAATGCTATTCCCACCGTCAACAACTCAGGAACCTACAGCCCCAACACACACAGCCTACCACTCCACCCTGGGTGAGAAGATGCACGTCGCCAATTCACGCACACACGCACCTGCGCACGCACACACACACACACAGCAAACAATGACTAAATACCTGCAAATGAAGTGATGACATTTGCCAGTGGCTTGTGGCTGAAAAAGCATTTTTGGCATGATTACATTTAAAGTGGCTAAAATTATTACACGATTGGCTGATTATGTTATTGGCTGAGACACACACACACACACACACACCCTCACAAATAACTTTACTGTAGAAACACTCAGTATCTAATGTTTGATAGCTGCCATTCAGATTTGGCTATCAAACAGCAGCATTCCGTGAACCTTTTTCCTTGTTTTTCCTGGAAAAGAACGAAGCGTGTGATGCTTTCAGGGTCCCAGGTCTAACCACCCTTCTGTGTTTGTCTCTGTTCATCTGTCCTGCACTGCTGCGTTTGGTCTGTCTGTCTGTCTGTGTGAATATTTCAGGGAGGTCTCAGTGGAGAAGTTGAGTCTGGACACCGACTCTCCGATAAGAGGCGATTACAAAAGAGACATGGAGACGCACACTCCGGTGAGACAGGCACAGAGAGCTAGTCAGGGGGCGTGGTCGTATCCAGCTGGGAATTTATCCACATCATATTGGGAAGATATAAAATTGCTGGCTATCCACATTATGGATTTAGGTGACATGGATCTTTCCAGAGTTACAGAAGACACATCAGTGTGAAAGTGTGGACAGGCCCAATGAAAAATGAATGAAGAAATGAGTGCAGAGCATTTGTAGTAAATGTAGATATAATAAGAAAAGATTTAGTAAAATCATAAAATGAGGGGCTGGGAAATTATCAGTAATTAGGGACGCAACGATTGACTAACATCTGCCGATGTGGATGATTGCCAATGTATCGTGCATCCTTAATTTATATTTATGTATACAAAATAAAAGCTTTAACCTTGTTAAAATACCAAAAATGGCGACAGAACCAACACTGACCCAAAATATCATCACCTGCATCCCTAATCTATGTTTATCCTAAAAACTATCCCACACACCAGTTTTAAACTACAAAACCATTAAAATGACAACATATCACCACTATATTGTATACCTGTTTTATGCTGGGTGTAGATGTAGCGGTACAGAAGGTGCTGTAGTCTAACCTACAGCTCAGTTCAGGTCAGGTTTGCAGGTACGCGACGCTTCCCTCCCGAACAAACGTGTCTTTAGCGATCGCTTATCTGTCCTCCTGGAGCGTCTGACAGTGGTCCGTAGAGTAGAGAGGACTTTTATTTCAGTGTATCTTTACCACCCTCACACCTCCGGGCATGAACGGCCAATCCTGGTTACTGGAAGTGTCATTGTTGTCACGGCATCAGTCTCACTTCCATCCCGTCGTGTCTCATCTCTCTGCATGTTTTTTGTATTCTCTGTACGTTTGTCTCTTTCCTCTCACATCCCCCGTCAGGAGCGAATGCCCGTCATTGAGCCCTTCTCTCCCCCAGACCTCACCCCAGAGTGCCCTGTCAGAACCCCATCTGTTGGCAGGTACACACGTGCATTTATTTTCTATGTTATCATTGCTGTGGGTTTGTTTTTTTTTCACATTTATTTTTATCGTCCAGGTGCATTCTGATGCGTTGAACAATAAAAAAAAAAATCTATATTTGAGTATCCAAAATAAATGTTATTTTGACATGTCTGTGTCTCTCAAGTAAGCAAAAGAAAGGTCCTCTATCGCTCCAGGATTTCAGGCTGATAGCCGTGTTGGGCAGAGGACACTTTGGAAAGGTGACGTGTGTCTAGTTATTATTGCTCCCTACAACCTTGATGAGCAAAACACATTCATTTGTTTTCCGTGTTTTATTTTGAAAGTTTAAACCTGGTGACCGCCCGTCTGCTCGCAGGTGCTGCTGTCAGAGTATAAGAAGACGGGGACGATGTACGCCATCAAAGCCCTGAAGAAAGGGGATATAATCGCTCGGGATGAAGTCGAGAGGTGTGTCTTTACTCGGTTATCGAGGACCGTCGCGGTGTGACGGGCTGTAGGTGCCTCCTTCAGGACACGGTGTCTGGTTGTGTGCGTTCCTTAACCCTCTGTGTCCCGCTCTCCTCCCTCTCTCAGTTTGATGTGCGAGAAGCGCATCTTTGAGATCGTGAACGTGTCGCACCACCCGTTCCTGGTCAACCTGTTTGCGTGCTTCCAGACTCCAGAGCACGTGTGTTTTGTGATGGAGTACACCGCTGGGGGCGACCTGATGATGCACATCCACACGGACGTCTTCACGGAGCCGCGCGCCGTGTACGCAAACATCCGGGCTCCTCCTGAGAGACTCTATAGACCCCCCCCGTTGCTGCAGCAGGACTGTCAACGTCTCTTTGCTTTGATTCCAGGTTTTACTCGGCCTGCGTCGTTCTCGGACTCCAGTTCCTCCACGACCACAAGATTGTGTACAGGTGAGGGGAAGTGGCTCCTTCTCTCGTTGTGTTTTTAAGGCCCAGACGCGTCGCCCAGTGGAACGCTGCGTCTCATCCCCTGCCTGCGTCTGTGCGTCCATCTTTCAGAGACCTCAAGCTAGACAACCTGCTGCTAGACACAGACGGATACGTGAAGATCGCCGACTTTGGGCTGTGTAAAGAAGGTCGACGATGGCACCACCTCCTTCTGTCCACTTTCATTCTTTTTTCTTTTCCCTCCATCATCCCGCTTCAAACCTTTGCTCCTGTGCAGGAATGGGCTTCGGGGACCGGACCAGCACGTTTTGCGGGACTCCAGAGTTTTTGGCCCCAGAGGTCCTGACTGATACCTCCTACACCAGAGCAGTAGACTGGTGGGGGCTGGGGGTCCTCATCTATGAAATGTTGGTGGGAGAGGTGGGTTCTCTGGCCTCAACGGGGCGTTGCTCCTGAATGAAATTGGTGCTTAAAGGCCGTGAACTGGACTGAATCGCGCATCCTTTGTGTCTCTGCGTAGTCTCCGTTCCCCGGGGATGACGAGGAGGAGGTGTTCGACAGCATCGTGAACGATGAAGTGCGCTACCCTCGCTTCCTGTCCAACGAAGCCATCGGCATCATAAGAAGGGTAATGACACCCAAACATTGTTCCCAAATACCAAGCTTCTGGGAACACTGGGGCGGGGGGGGCAGGGTCCATCCCCAGGTGCTGAGCCGCTCACCGATTGGTTCTTCCCGTTTGTGTCCGCGAGCAGCTGCTGAGGAGGAACCCAGAGCGAAGGCTGGGCTCCGGAGAAAAGGACGCCGAGGAGGTGAAGAAGCAGCCGTTTTTCAAGGTAAGCGCTGCCCGCCGGACGCCATCAATCACCTCTTCCGGCGGTGGATCAATCCCAGCTTCCCGCCTCCCTTTCTCCCGGCAGACGATGGACTGGGAGGCCCTTTTGCAGAGGAAGGTGCCCCCTCCCTTCCTGCCCTCCATTACCGGCAGAGAGGACGTCAGCAACTTCGACGAGGAGTTCACCACCGAAGCGCCGACGCTCACCCCGCCGCGAGAGCCTCGCATGCTTTCCCGCAAAGACCAGGAGAGCTTCCGGGACTTCGACTACGTCTCGGACCTCTGCTAATGGGCCCGCGGGAGGAGGGGGGGGGGACGCTCGGCGAGCCGAAGGAACGTTTGATTCGGGTGGCGCTGAATGTCTGTCCGCCTTTAATTACACTGTGAATGAATGCTGGGGGGGGTCGGCCTGCGTTCGCTTGGGTGGAGGGGCAGGAGACGACCGGGGGAACGGAAGCCGACGCCTCGCGCTTTACCATTAACGACAAAACCCCGAACGCCACCCACCCCCACCCTCTGAAGTTTCCGAACGCGACGCCCGTAGCCTGTGAATCGCGCCGACGTTCGCCGTTGCCCCGCCTCCCCTCCTGTCGCGCCACCGCTCGCTCACCTCGCGGAAAGAGCTCCCGCCGCCGTCGTTGTCCGTCACGGCTCCTCGAGCTGATGCCTTACGTTCGATTTTAATCAGATCAGTGGAAGTAGTGACGTTCAGAAGACATTTAAAGCCTGATCTTCTAACAGATGAGTTCTGAGGTAAAAACCACTGTCTTATCTCTTTTTTTTTCTCTCTCTCTCTCTCTCTAACTGCTTTTTAAACTTCGTGCTGCTTAGGTATTGGGTTGTTTGCAACAGCTGTTACACTTTTATACCATTTTACGGCAAGTTAGTAACGCGTTCTTCGGTAGCCTCCCGTTTTAGTTTGAATCGGATATTAGGGTGTGACTCGGGGTGGGGGGTGGGGGGTGTAGCAGACACGGGGGCCGCACCCGCCGACACCAAAAAGATGTCATCTCCATACGCGAGAACATGTCTGAACAGGAAGGTGTCCAGTTCATCGAGTGTCACATGACCAAATGATCGTGACCGTGAATTCATTTCAAGTGTTCCGAACTGTCTGGAGGCAACAGGCCTGCCTTTTCTGTCGTGACTGCTTGGATTAGATAAGAACTTTGGCAATATATAAAATAAATGTTGAAAAATATGAGCCAGTGGTGTAAACTTCTGTAACAACTGAGCATTTCTGATGACATGAGCTTTGTTGAGAATGTATGGGGGGGGCGGGGGGGCTGGATTTTATTTACCTGGTGTATGACGATATAAAATCCATGTGAGAGTATGAGATGAATTATTTTATAAAGAAAACTTGGAGTGAATGTCGTGTCTGTGTCTGTTATTTTGGAGGTTTCCAGAGAGATGAGTGCTTTTAAAAAAAAGAAAAATCAACTGGAGATAGCTGCGTGACCTTTAACCCCCGCCGTAACGCTGAAGCCGCTGCACCAGCTCGAGTGAAATCAGACTGCTTGGATGCACTTAGAACACTTGTAATCACAGAACCGGTCATTATAACAATTTTCAGTGTACTACGCACGGTATTACTATAGTAACACATCCTGTTACTACAGCAACCGAAGGAGAATCTGTTGGACTGACCCTGCCCTGCGGCTTCGATGCGCAGGTTTCTGCACAGGGCTTCAATTTAAGGGCCTGCTGATGGGTGACGGAGGAGGAGGAGGAGGAGGAGAGAAGGCTCCTTCTGAAGCAGGCCAGAGTGGGTGGAAAGGCCCCTGGAGGTTGAGGTCAAAAGGGTCAAGGGTGATCGGGGCGCCCCAGGCGGGGAGGGAGGCACCTTGAAAGCTGAAACAGAATTTAAAATTAAAAACAGGATGAGATTGTTTTTTGTTTTTTTTCTCTTCTCTTTTTTTTTTTTTTTTTTTTTACAATAACTATATTTTTCTGAGCGGGGGTGAATCGAAGCGGCGTCTCCGGCGGCTGGGCTGAGGCGTGCTTCGGCCCGTCGGTGTATCCGTCCGCCGCTGAGGGGGAGTCGCGAGCTCCATGGTGCTCCGTTTTTCAAGATGTCGTCGCTGGAACAGAGGCTGTCGCGGATCGAGGAGAAGCTCAAGCAGGAAAATGAAGAAGCCCGCCGCCGGATCGACCTCAACATCGACATGAGCCCGCAGCGATCGCGCCCGCGGCCAAGTGAGTGCCCGCCGGGGTGGGGGGGAAGAAACGGGGCAGATTTAGCGGCGGGGGGGGAGCTCGGCGGAGGGATCGGCGAGCTAATCCCTGCTAACAGGCTACATAAACAAACACCCGGCGGCCCCCCCGGCCCCCCCCCGGGCCCGGGACCAGGGGCCGGCTCGGCCCCGGCCGGACCCCCGGCATCCACACCCCCGTCGGAGGGCTGTCACGGCGGTGGTTGTGGCGGTGGAGGGGGGGTCGCGTCCCGACGACCGAGCCCGTCCTGTCAAACGGAGCTAACGGGGCTAGCGAGCCCGGGGGACGGCGGCCGCCAGGCCGGGACACCCCCCCCCCCCCCAAGCAGCCCCGCAGAAACGTGCCGCGGGGGGTCGGCGGGGTCCCGCCTGGGTGTTGATAACCAGGAGGGGGGCTGTTTTTGTTGCCTTTGGGCCGGTTTTGGCTCCTTTACGGAGCCCACACTGCTCCGGGGAAGCTGTCATGAATGTTGTCGCCGATCCGGATCAGATCAGGATCCGGATCGGGGATCAGGATCATGATCTGGATCCTGATCCACGCTTCCTTCTTCTTGTCTGGGGGGGTGGGTTTGCACCCTTGGGCCCCCTGGGACCTGGGCCTGGAGCTGATGCCGTCCAAGATGGATCAACCACGTCTCCACCCCCCCCAGAGGTCGTTTTTTTTTTTTTTTTTTTTTTTTTTTTGTCTTTTCTCGTTTGCTAGACGCCTTCGAGAGCAAATGAGCGAGAGGAAAGGCTGGAGCTTTCCTCGAGTCACCCAAATTCTGGAACACGGAGGCGGCAGGAGTGCGAAGCAAGACAGGGAAGCTCCTGCGAAGTCACAGAAAGTGTCTTCTGTGTGCAGACGTGCTGCAAACACAGCAGGGCCACAGAAAGAAAGCACCCCTGCATCCGTCCGCCCGCTTAGAAACAGATAAAACGAAACCAAAGGGTCACGCCGGATTTGTAAGAGTTGAAAACGGGGGGCTGGCGTCATTGGAAGTGGGCGCCTGTGCACTTGCTCTTGGGTCAAGGCCACGTGAACTCTGTCAGGAAAGTGTTTGTGGAGGAGGGAGTGAGCCCGGACGGATCGGTTTTGCCGGCGTTTTCAGAAGAGGGTCGATTTGTGGCCTCGCCTGCGCGTTATCCAAACCGAGTCTTCAGTTTTGCTTCTCGTCACAGATCCCCATCACGTCTGGTTGAGTTTGATCGGGTTTCTTGGATCGTTTAGGCCCCAACCAGAGAGGAAATCGAAACCCTCTGGGTTGGGTCTCGTTTGTGAAAGCGGGCTTCAGGTTCCAGTCCACGGCTGACCTAGATGTTGTGAACCTCCATGAAATCACCAGAATTCTAAGTAGCTTATCCCACCCGTGGCAGAGACGTTTCTCGATTGTGGTGAGGTTTATTTCTGTATCCGTGGGGCGAAAAACCTAATCTACGTCAGACGCTTCCATTTACACCCTCTTGAAATGGAACAGAGCTTTTGTATATTCATCTGCAACATGAAAATGTTTCTGAGAAACATCTCCACTTTTTTAGGATAACAGTGGCATGTTTGTTTTGTCGTCTGTTTTTATTTTATTTTATTTTATTTATTTATTTTAGTAGTTGACGCCATTGAGCAGGGTGGGAACGTCACATTTTACCATCTTTATGCTTCTGTTTGTTTCTCAGGAGAGCACTTGCATTTTACATGTTTTATTTTCCTGTTTGTTATGAGATCAAGTGCGTGTGTACGTGTGCACATGTGATTGTCCCAACAGAACCGTGCAGTAACGTGCGTACGTGTGTGTGTGTGTGTATTTTCTTTCCTCTGTTTAGTCATCGTGATCCAGCTCAGTCCTGCTCCAGCCCCCTCCCAGCGTGCAGGTATCATTCAATCCATCGCTCTTCTCTGCCACTGCACCTTTCCGCACCCTCCTCACCTCCAACAACTCCGCACAACCCTGCTGCTACACGTCCACTGTGTTCTCATCCGTGTGTTGACGTCGAACTTTCGCCGTGAGCCAAAGAAAGACGAGATTAGACGAGATCCCCACCTGAAAGTTACTTCCACTCTCCACACACTTTTTTTTCCATTAATAAATTAATTTGATTTTAAGCACCTTTGATAGCTGTAACTTTCAGATATGGCCACACATTACTGAGAAGATATCCTTACCCCCCCCCCCCCACAGACACACACCCCCACATACACACACACACAGTACTTCCTCCCACATCAGTGTGTGCTGTTACAGTTGAATTAAAGCTTGAACAGCCAGTTTCCCCTCACATTTCATCCTCATTCCATCATTCCCTCCTCTTTCATGTGTCTGTGCCAGTGGCAGGGCAGGGCTTGTGTGTGTGTGTGTATGTGTGCGTGTGTGTGTATGTGTGCGCACGTGTGTGGACATGCGTTGGATGATTAACCCTCCGTATTCCTGGATGCGTAGAACCACGGTGCATGCGGCTTTTCTGCACGCCACAGTGTTTTGGGTTGCGTTTTGTTTGACGCCGTCTTTAATCCAGCATCCCGACTGGTCCGCCCGCAGGAGTGCCGTGGCCACTCTGGCTTCTCTCACCGCCTCAGTCCCACCGACTGAAACTGACCGACTGCGTCTCACTTCCAGCTTCGTCTGTGCTGCGCACTCTCAGCCAAAAAAAAACACGTCTCCTCCCGTTCTCTCCTCCTCACGTCACCATGTTTGATGTCCTTCATTCTTCTGCCGTTGCCCTCCTTCTTTTGTAGCAGCACTGTGCAGGAGGTGTGCGGCAGTGCCTGCGATTTATCACCCCCCCCTCCCCTTTGCGCTGACTGCCTGTCTGTCCTCCCGTACGTCCATCTGGAGCCAGACTGAAGACATGATCTTTGCCAAAGCCTGCCTGAGTTTAACACTTCCCCTCTAACCTAACCTCTCCTTTCCTTCACTCAAGGATTCTTCCCTTAGAGGCTGATCCGTCCTGTGCCGATGCTCTGGGAGTCCTTCCAGGCTGCTGTTGCCAGTTTTACATGCTGATTTTACCATTTGTTTTGTTTTTTATCTGCTGATTTGAAATGACTAATGGAAGCCAGTGTCTTGACTCTGCATTCAGCTCCCCGAAGGAAAGCTCTTTTGGTGATAGTTACAGTGACATCACTGAGCGCGAGGTGTTCATCCATACAGTATGATGACTTTTTAACTTATTAGAGAGGTTAAGGAGATTCGGGGGGGATAAATATGGATTTAATTGAACCGCAGTAGGAGCTGCGGCAAAACTATTTATTCTAGAAACAGTTCTAAACACGAAACTTTCCCGTTTCCTAGAATGTCTTGGGTAATTGCGCCAGTTTCATTTTCCCTGTGCGGTGTTTGTTAGAACTGGGGTGTGATTCATTTATGGGTCTCTGACAGTTTTAAGAGAATCCCTTTTTGAACAGCAGTTAGTCATTGATATGATTTGGAGCCCAGAGGTCTCCACTATTCCGTCATACCTTTATTTATGCACACACTGATACGTGGATAGAGCATCGGGCAGCTTCTTTTTATATCAGCAAAAGAGTCAAATCCATCC
This sequence comes from Lagocephalus sceleratus, assembly GCA_911728415.1. Taxonomy (NCBI): domain Eukaryota; kingdom Metazoa; phylum Chordata; class Actinopteri; order Tetraodontiformes; family Tetraodontidae; genus Lagocephalus; species Lagocephalus sceleratus. The sequence goes on along the minus strand of CAJVRN010000232.1, from coordinate 4,196,813 downwards.
AGAGCTGAGGTGTTCCTGTCGGCGTTTGGGAGCAGGATAAGGGAGCCACACAGGGTTGAAGGCAGAGATGTCCCAACAGCAAACGTCCTTCTCATTCGGAAAGAAAAGTCTCAGTTTAGGGGACATGAATGCATGAATGAGCACTTCCACCCTGGCGCGCTGGCGTGTGCTGTGGGACCTGCTGCAGCCTTCTAAACCTGTCCACTGTCTTTGATGCCCCCCCCCCCACCCCCCTCCTTCCAGCGCTCCAGCTCCCGCTCGCCAACGATGGAGGCAGCCGCTCGTCATCCTCGGAGAGCTCGCCTCAGCACCACCCTTACCCCAGCCGCCCCCGACACATGCTCACCCTGCCCACGCCTCCGTACGGCCTCCACAAGAGCCTCGAGAAGTACGTGGACACTTGCTGACGCTCGCCTGGGAAGTGGCTAACAAGAGCACGCCCGTCTTAAAAACGGCGGCGCGGTCCTGCCGCAATTCACGTCGTTTTACACTTTTAGTCACGGTTGTGTTAGTACCCACGTGAGCGCAACACACGCCGACAGCGACGAGAGTCGAAGGTCGGCGAAAGGAGAGCGCCGCGCGTTGCACACCATGGCCGAGCGTGGGTAAACGCGGGCGTGTGCGCGGCCCCCTGAGACCGTGTGTTCTGTCCCCACAGCGCTGAGATCGACCAGAAGCTGCAAGAAATCATGAAGCAGACGGGTTACCTGAAGATCGACGGGCAGGTGAGCAGAGCCGAAACTAATTGTCACCGCACTCTTCCCCCTCTTTTACCTGCACCCAGACGTGGTGCAGCCAGAGAACGGCAAAGAATCAAGTACAAGTCGGCTTTAAGCATCCGGATCTAATGTATGCTCAGAACAGTTGATTTTTGGTGGGCTGATCCTTGTTTGGATCCGAAACTGTGTACTTCCTCTCCCCAAATGCACGTTTCCTTCCTCACTGTTTCATCTATGAGAATCCTTACCTCTGATCCACCTGTGATTTAGTATCAAGGTGCAGGATATGCATAGGCGATATTGCGATATTGAGCCGATATTGAGTGCGTGTTTGTGCGTCCTCCTCTGTCCAGCGGTACCCGGCCGAGGTGACGGACCTGATCAGCGAGGGGGAGATCGGCAGTGGCACCTGTGGGCAGGTCTTCAAAGTACGGTTCAGGAAAACGGGCCACATCATCGCCGTCAAAGTAAGACCCCGCTGGTGGTCACCTGCTCCCAGTCTGGTGTTGTCTGGAGCAGTTGCACCCAACAATAACGTCCAAAGCCTCACGGAATACGGTCGATTGTGTCTGTTTTTAACTAAGTCCTCAGGTCCAGGTTAACAAAGCTGAGCCACACTCGTACAATAATTCTCATCAGGTTTCCTGTTTACCAACAGAGGGGCAGTAATAGCTGCACTGACGCCCCTCCCATTTAAGAGACGCAGTAATTGCTGCTCGTCCTGCTGTTTAACAATTAGGAGATCAGGCAGCTGGAAAGGGGGGAGTATCGACTCCGCCCTTGCCGCGGTTCTAGCTCCCACGCGCGGCGGTTCGTGTTTCGCCGAAAGAGTCACGGATGTTCTTGCTAATGTGTGTCTCCAGCAAATGCGCCGCACGGGAAACAAGGACGAGAACAAGAGGATCCTGATGGACCTGGATGTGGTGCTGAAGAGTCACGACTGTCCCTACATCATCCAGTGCTACGGCGCCATCGTCACCAATGTAAGAGTCCCCGGAACGCAGTGCGTTCCCCCGGTGTCCTCCTGCTCCCACATCAGCGGCTCAGCTCGGCGTGTGTGTGTTTGTGTGCAGACTGATGTATTCATCGCCATGGAGCTGATGGGAACTTGTGCTGAGAAGCTAAAGAAAAGAATCCAGGGCCCCATCCCGGAGCGGATCCTTGGGAAGATGACAGTGGCAGTGAGTGGATCGAACTGGGACAGGGAACGGGACGCGTCCTCCCGATACACGTTTTCTTTACTGTTTGTGTGATTTTCAGATCGTGAAGGCGCTGCTGTACCTGAAAGAGAAGCACGGTGTCATCCACCGAGACGTCAAACCCTCCAACATCCTCCTGGATGCTAAAGGTCAGATCAAGCTGTGCGACTTCGGCATCAGCGGACGCCTCGTCGACTCCAAGGCCAAGACCCGTAGTGCCGGCTGCGCTGCCTATATGGCGGTGAGTGAGGGGACCCCCCCCCCCACACACACACACACACACGCTTTGGCTGGAAACGCCTGCCTGTGCTTGATACAGGCCGACTGACGTCATCTGTCTCTGTGTCCTTCAGCCTGAGAGAATAGACCCTCCCGACCCCACCAAGCCCGACTACGACATCCGGGCAGATGTGTGGAGCCTCGGCATCTCTCTGGTACGTGTCCGTGCGGTTTCGCCCGGGGGGGGGGCACGCAACTGGGGGCTCCTCGCCGGTGTGAACTCCTCTACGTCCACCAGGTGGAGCTGGCCACCGGACAGTTTCCCTACAAGAACTGTAAGACGGATTTCGAGGTCCTGACCAAAGTGCTGCAGGAGGACCCCCCTCTGCTGCCTCTCAGCATGGGCTTCTCCCTGGACTTCCAGTCCTTTGTCAAAGACTGGTGCGTACAGACCTCTCTTCACATCGCTCCGTCCCGTTATTGCGAGTGTGTTTTTTTTTTTACAGACTTTGTTAATTACCTCTGCCAAGGAGGTCAATAACTCAAAAAATGATCGATGGATTTTGATGAACTTTTCAGGGTTTGTTGTAAATGTGAAAAGGAAGAACTGATTTCATTTTGGGGGTGATCCAGAAGAAATCCTGGATTCTGGATCACTTTGAAATGTTCGTTAACATTGTGGTAAATGGGGCCAAAAATGTAGTTTCTCAATATCTGTTAATTATTGACCAAACCCCATGAGATGTGACTCAAGGATGGACAATGGGATCCTCTATCATATTCCAAAGGCTGATCCGGATCTGATCCAGAAGACGGATTTTATTGGGATTTATATAAACTTGGCGGAGATCTGCGCTCTCCGAGTGCTTTCTAGTTTAATTAATTTTTTCCTCACGTCTCCACAGCCTCACAAAGGATCACAGAAAAAGGCCAAAATACCATCAGCTGCTGGTAAGACACCAGTTCCTCCCCTCCTAACGTGTGACCGTCGCCCGGCTCGGATCGTGAGTCGGGTGGAGTTCACCTGTCCTGTCTCTTTTTGTCCCCGCCCCCCTCCTTGCAGGAGCACAGTTTTATCCGCCGTTACGAGGTGCTGGACGTGGAGGTGGCGGGCTGGTTCCAGACCGTGATGGATTGCACAGAGTCGCCTCGCAGCAGCCAGTGTTACAACCATCAGCACCAGCTTCACTCGCTCTTCAGCAGGTAGCCGAGCTCGGCCGCAGCTTCGCCGAGCGCGGACTCGGCCTGCCCCGGTCGGGGCCCAGCGTCGAGCCCACCTGTCCATCTGTCCACCGGAGCGCCCGAGGAGGACAAAGAGACACACCCACGACTCTTGAGTGGACAGATGGATGACTAGATGGACCGTAGAGGTGGACGCTATGTCTTTATCATTGCATTTAATGTGGACAGACGGACGCGGGAAGGAGGGGGACGGCGAAGGTGGACACTGTAATTAATTATTGGACACGGTGGCGCCGCGTCCGTCACACTTGCATACTAACCAAGCATCTCGTCTCGCTCCACCTCGCGCTACTTCGCTTGTCCGCCTCCGTCGTCGAGGCGGGATCTCCCGCGCCGACACGCCTCGGTCTCTCGTAGGTCAACGTTGTGGCGCGGCGGCCCGGTGACCCACAGGCGCTCTACAATCACACGTTCTCAGGCTGTATCTGGCAGCGGCCGCCATTTACATCTGTTTACATACCGTCGGGAAGAGGAGCCGGGTTGTAGTCGCGGTTTCTTTTCAGAAACCTCGGCCGATCGTGGGCGCGGCTCGGTTTTATTGACGATATATACGTTTTTAGTGGTATAGCCATCGTGTTTGTAGCGTCAACGAGAAGCGGTTGGAGTCTAACGCTCACTTGAGTTAACACGTGTATTTGATCAACCATTGCTGTATTTAGAAGCTGCGGAGTGGAAGTCAAAAACAGTGAAAAATAATTGTGAAAAAAAATTAGTTGTAGTTCTGTAGAAATCGAATAACTGAAGTCTTTATGTGCAGGTGGTGATTTATTGGGATGAGGGAGTGTCGAGAGAACTGGTGGACCAGGAGAAGTGTTGATGATTGATGATGATTGACAGATTCAGACAAATGGTTGAAATGGGAGGGAGCCACACGTGCGACACACCGCCGCCTAGTGGCCTGGAGGGAAACAACAGCGCTTTTAAAAACGTTTCTGTGTAAGCGGGACTCGTTTTCAGAAGCGTTGCTTTTTCGAAAATGAGAAGAGGAAGCCTGGAAAGTTGTGAAGATGGTTATAAAAGTGAGAGGGGAAAGGCGGTGGGGGAAAGACGGTGGGGTGGGGTGAGGAGGCAGGAGGGGAGCGTCAAGGAAGTGGATCAGAAGGTTGAGGAGAAGTCGGATGTGCTGGAGCTTAAAGGGAAGTAGACAACGGAGGGAGGGAACCTGAGCGAAAACGCCAGTTTTAGTTAGCCTGTTGTGTTTATGATGTTCAAAACAATATTATTATTATTTATTTGCATCGTTACTGCTGCTACTTTTTATTGCTTTAGATGCTGCTGGCACTGGTTTTCCCCAAAGGACAGATACTTTATTCTTCTTTTTTTTTTTTTTTCTTTGAAGCCAAATATGTGAAATGATGCAATGTCAACAGTACCAAAAAGAAGCGTGAGGAGGGGCGGGGCTGAGGCAGGGGCGGGGGGGCGGGGCATGTCAGGGGGCGGGGCCGTTCACGGGCCGAGGCAGAGTCACGAAAACACACCTCAGACCTTCTGCTGCGCGCGAGCAGCGTCGTTAACCATCAGGCCGGCGATGTCACACCAAACCACACCATGTTTATACGGCGAGGGGGCTGCCCGTCTGTCCGTCCGTCCTTCCGTCTGTCTGTCTGTCCGTGTCCATCCACATTTCTGTCCATCCATCCATCTGTCCACGAGTCAAACCACGGCGGTTCACACCAAAGGTGTCCTGCAGCCCAACAGAAACGCGCCGTTGTCGCTGTCGACTATTGTTACTCACTTTAGCTTTCTCCTACGATGTGTGTGAGGAGGTGAAGCGGGAGCGTGGCTGAAGTGTGTGTGTGTGTGTGTGTGTGTGCGTGCGTGTGTGCGCGCGCACCGTATACTGTACCAGTACCGCGCAGCCGTTTAAAAACCGCATCTCCAAAAGGCAAAGCTGGACCGGCGGCCTGCGTGGCGCGCCTCCTCGCACTCGCCCGTCTCCGTCTCAGCCGACCGGGCACCCGCCCGCTGATTGCCAACGTCTTTCGCCGACCTTCGCTTGCACCAAAAAAAAGTGCAAAGCTGACCGTACACGGCAGCGCTTACCGCTGCCCACAGCGGCTTGGGGCTGTGCCAGCTTGTGTGTGTGCGTGCGTGCGTGTGTGTGCGTGCGTGTGTGTGTGCGCGTGTGTGTGTGTGTCTGTCTGTCTGTCTGCGAGATCACGGCGTGCATCTGTGCTGTGCCTTGACACCGGGGAGAAGCATGCGTGTGTCATACACCCATCTGTAATTAAACCAAATATCATTGTCACTATGCAGTCGCTCAGCCCGCGTCAGCTTTGTAAATACCCAGAAGAAGCGAGGCAGCGACGGTGTGTCCTTTATTTCAAGCCCCCCCCCCAGTGTGATTAACATCACTGCCTTCAGATGGAGAGAAGAGCGCCACCGTTGTGTTTGGAGCGAGCTGAGAACTACTTACGGATGTACGGGGGTGGGGAGGGGCCGGGGTCGGTGGTCCGGGTGGAGATACAGATTAATGCTGTAAACTATATTAACTGCATGTTATTGTCACCGTTGTAACCGACATTGTTGTTTTATTTCTTTTTTTTTTTTTTTTTTTTTTTTTTCCTTTAAAGACAATGGTCGATTGGGTCGGGGATGCACAGATTTTATGCTTATTTATGATTTTTACATATATATGTAGTCGTGTTTTGTTTTTCCAAATACGTCGATTTATCGTGTGCTTTCAAAAAGACACTTTTTTTTTTTGCAAATGTACTTTTTTTTTTTTTTTCACTTTGGACCCATCACTCGTCGAGAATGAGGAGCTGTATCTTTATTAGAGGACAGTGTTTAATAGAAAAATGCCTCCTTGTCCTATTTTAGCCTCATTCGTGTATTTTTATTTTTATTTTTTTTAGTTAGCCGTGTGTGTTTGAGCAGAGTGTGTGTTTGTCTACCAAAAGACTTTATTGATGTGGTTTTTACCATCTTTTATTTAGGCCATTACTCTGTTTTAAAACATGATTTACTGTAGTGTTGTTATTATTATGATTACTATTATGATTATGATACTTTTTATTCATTAATTCAGGGCAAAGATGACACCAAATTGAACAAAGAATTGTGCTTCTCGCAGGACCGCTGTGTCCGCCGTTCTTTAGGTGGCGAGGTGGAGCAAAGATTATTTAAATGTCCATTATGCTGTCCACCATATTTAAACAGCCCCTGAAGACCACCTATATTCTGAAAGTCTCTTCATGGATTTATTAGCGTTATTATTATTATTATTATTATTATTACTGCTTTTTTTTTCTTTTTTGATCAGATATCATGATCAGTTAATGTCTTGTCACCCTAGATTGGGTCATAAATTATTTAATTCTCTTCCCTGTTGTCCCCGTTCACAGCTTTTATTCTATTTTATGGTTATTATTTTTTAAATGTTTTTATTTCTCCTGGTTTGTCTGATGCTGTAGCTGCGAGCTGAGACTGATGTTGCACTTGTGATGGGTTTTTATTTTCGTTCTGGTTTTGTTTCGTGTTGCAGAGAAGAGTCGCGTTCCTGTTTTCTGTAACGTCGCAGCAGTTATTTGATCAATCATAGATCTGTGACACAGCAAGCAAAATGATTCTACAGTGTATTTTTTCACTGATATTTATTTATTGGTCATTTGTATGTTTTTTTTTTTTTAAAGGCTATAGCTTTTTTTGTGGAGGGCAAGCAGGACTCAAGGTAGAGAAATGGGCTCTCATTGGCATTTTACCATACAAAAAAAATATATATATTGTATTGGTCTTACTAGCGTACAGTCTATAATGTTAAAATAGAAGCCTGCATCCCAGCGGAGTGTTGCTGCGGATGTCGGTGTTCCCGGTTTATTTATTTATTTTTTTAACTCACTGAAGGCCACAGACCTGAACCTGCTCCTGGTTTAACACTGAGCAGACACAACACGGTGTCACTGAACTATTATAGCGTTTGTTTTTGTTTTGTTTTTTTTTGCGGTAAAGGTCCAGTCTGTAGGTTTTTTTTGGTTTTTTTTTGGTGTTGTTTTTTTGCTTTTATCTGGCCATAATTAACCTTTCTTCCTGTTTTAGAGCAGTTTTTTTTTTTTTTTTCCTGCCTGGTGTTCATGCCACGTTAGACAAGAGGAGGTGCTGAGATATGAAATGACCACTAGGGGGCAGTAAAGCCTACACACTGGACCCGCTGGAGCTCGTCGGTTCTTAAACGTTTGTTTTAGCAGCCAACGCTGAATGCAAATTTGAGGATTTTATTCCAGCTGATGACGACGTCATCGGCAGTGAACTGCATGGCTGGTTTGCAGGGTGGGGGAGGATTCAGCCACAGCTGTAGTTTGGAGGTTTCTTGTATGTTGAACACTTTTTTTTTTTGACTTATTGGTTTGACACTTGAGTCAGCAGCTTTACTGCCACTCTTCTTTTTTCTTTTTTTTTTTTGCCACCCCCCCAAAAAAAAAAGAATAAATGCCATTATATTGTGAATACCTCAGGATTTTTGAAAAAAATAAAACACCTAAAAATCAAATAACTACAAAACATTTGTGTTGTGTTTTTTTTTTTCTACTTCTAATGTCATTTTGTGTTGATCGTAAAATCAATTTGTCTCCAGGTTCTTTTTTGATTTATCTTCAAATCGATCCATGTGATAACGACCACGCGGTTGTCACTTTGTGCGATGAAGCTCTCCATCGATCGGTGATCTTTACCCTGAAAGTCGACTGTTGTGGTTAAAGTTCCGGGGTGAGATAGCGCTGATGACATCGGCAGGCTCCCTTGTGAACAGGCCTTTGCTGATGAAGCATTTTTAGTGAATTCCCCACACAGTGAAGCCCCTGGGCCCCCGGGAGCCTTCTTGTGAGGCCTCCTGATGTGCTCTGAAACAGACAGATGTGCTCCGACATGTCGAGAGGCACCGCTGAAATCCTCTCTCTCTCACTCACACACACTCACACACACTCACACTTTCTCTACACGCTCTCCCACAGGAGTCAGCATGAAGGCTTTTTCACTTCTGGTTTCAGACCTCGTCAGGGCTCAACCGTCTCCTGGGCGAGGAAGTGAAAGGCAGAAAAGTCTCGGCCCTCCCACCCACTACACCCCCCCCACCTGTGACTGCGCCCTGTGGCTGCAAAAAGATCACTGAGACATCCAGACGCTCCTCTTATGTCATTTCACTTTGATTTTACAGCGTTGTTGAAGCCACGCCGGCGCCTTGCGTAGCTCCAGGTTGAAGGCGGACCCTCCCACGATACCAAGGTGTTTACATCTTTTCCCTCTTGTTGTCCCCCCCCACACACACACACACACACCCACACCCACCACACTCATAAAGTTTTATGGAGGCCCTGAGGATTGTTTGCACGCTCGTGTCGGTTAACCTCAGCGGACCAGATCGGCCTGATGCCTCTGACCTGCTCGGCGCCATCTTCTCTTTTTACTTTTTCCTCTTTCTTTTTGACGCCCTCGCCTCTCGGCCCTCGTTGCAGCGTGCAACGCTGGTGTCGGTTCTTCTGTAACGTGGGACTGCCTCCAGCCGGCCTGGGGGAGTCGTGTAATGACAGGGTTCACCACAACAACAAAAAAAAAAAAAAACATCTGATACGCGACAATAGACCACACCTTCCTCCACCTCTCTGCTCTGAAGCCTTCTGGAAATGCTTTTTTCTTCTCTTCTTTTTTCTTTGTGCCTTCATCTCCTCTCTTTGACCATATATGGTAGGAAATTAAAGCTGCAGCTCATTGGTGGCTGGGCAGACTGCAGGTATACGCACTTTCCTGTTTCTCCTCTCTCTGGTTAAACAACAGGGTCATGTGGTTTGCAGTCTCACAAGTGGTTTCAAATGAATAAAAGTATCTTTGCCATTTTATTTTTTTTTTTACCCCAACACACTGATAAGTTGGCCTGCTTTGCATGCTCTTCCTCTTGGCACAGTGTGTGTGTGTGTGTGTGTGTCTGTGTGTGTGTGTTGGGGGGCACAGCCGTGCTCCTGTTGCAGGTACCAACCAGCCTCTGCATTCCACTGCACACACCAGCATGGTCCTCCTGCGTGTCACAACACACACACACCCTCATTTATCGCACCGCACATTCATTATGGCGATTTAAAAAAAAAAAATCAGAAACAAACTGAAAAACACAATAAAAAAAAAGCAACTCTCGATTGAGTTATTTTTTATTTGTTTATGTTTGAGCCTCTCTCTGTCCGCGATCTATTTAGAAGTTAAGCAACACAAAGACACGCCCCCCCCTTCCACCTGAAGCGCTCTTCTCAACCCCCGGTGGTGGTTTTAACGCGAGGCCCGTGAACGCAGCACGGAGGAGGGGGGCGGAGCTTCCGACTTACCTGCGGGACCCGGAGGTGCGGAGCGTCCATCCCGGCCGAGCCACGCCTGAGCCGCCGGACCGCTCGAACGGAGAGGCGCACGGACTGTCTGCGCGTGTGTGCGTGTGCGTGTGCGTGTGCCGCTGCAGAACCAAGCCTCCCCGGAGAAGAACCGAGCCCGCCGCCGGTGCCTGCCGCTGAGACCCAGGTGTGTTTGCCCCCCCCGTCTGAAGGTGAACCCCCCCCCCGCGTCTGCTCCGCGTCCGTCGCTGCTTCTTCTGGGTTTTGTTCGGTTTTAACCTGCGGAATGCGGCGCACCTGTTCTCGTCGCGTTTCCGCTTCGCCTGTTTTTAGTGGATGTGAGCCGTCGGCTGAGTCGCCTTATTTACACACTCGTGTGTGTGTGTGTGTGTGTGTGTGTGTGCGTGTGTGTGTGTGTGTGTTCGGGTTAAAAACGGAGCTTTTGCGTTGCGTTTGCGGGACAAACTTCCGCGTGTTGCGGCGCTCGGCGGCTCCATTCAAAGTTGAGCTTCATCCTCCCGTCGGGCATCAGTTCAGACGCTTTTCCTGATGTTATATGTGCTCATAAAATCCCTCACGCCCTAGTGTGTGTGTGTGTGTGTGTGTGTGTGTGTGTGTGTGTGTGTGTGTGTGTGTGTGCCCTCGGGACACACTCCTGGCATGCGGGGGAGTTGGAACCCTGCCTCCTGTCATTTTGATCATTTCTTGAGTTGTTCTGTTTCAGACAGCGGTGTCACATCTGGGCAGAAAACAGAGCCGTGTTTGTGCCCCCCCAGTCCAGATGTGTATCCCTGTTGCCCCCCCCCCACACACACACACACACACACCCTCAACAGCCTCCTCTCTCACGGGCGGCGGGCCCTGCCCTGAGGGCGGCCGCCCGCCCCGTGTGTGTGCAGACGCAGGCGGCGGAACGCGTGCCCTCGGTTAGATAAGAGCCGGGGAAGCCTGGATCAAGGGAGAGGGTTGACAGGCGGCCAGCAGCAGGAGAGGCCTGGGGGGGGGGTGTGGGAGGGTGTGGGGGGGTGGAGAGAGAGAGGGGAAGAGGGGGCATCATCATCATGTCATCGTGAGTGGTGTCGGAACGGCAGCAACAGTTGGTGCAACTTCCTCAGGAAGTTGACTCACAGCGAACCTGCACACACAAATGTCACAAGCGTTTGTCTCCTGAGAGTGTGTGTGTGTTTGTGTGTGTGTGTGTGTGTGTGTGTGTGTGAGTGAGAGACAGAGAGTGTATGCTGCTTACTCATGGTTGTCCCACCAATGCCGCCCCCCCCCTCCAGAGTCTGAGCACATAATGAACTTAAGAAGAACACAGATGACACCTCGTGTGCTGATCCCTTTATCCCTGCTCTATAAACACACACACGGGATTTGATCACTCTACACACACACACACACACACACACACACACACACACACACACACAGAAAGCAGCTGCCCTGCGTCTCTGGGCTTTGAAACACTTCCTCTAGTGTAAATTAAAACCCGCCGTGTGACCGTATTCGCAGCACGGTTCTGCTCTTGCGTCGGCGGGGTTTTCGGTTGATTTAAAAAAAACCAAAAAACCCAAATTCCCCTGATCTCGCTCAAAGAGTTCGGCGTTCCTCTGGCCCAGGTCTGCGTCCAGGTCGTGGACTTGGACGAGTCGTCCCTACAGGGTGCGGCCGTGATGTAACGGCGTGTCCCCGTCTGCCCAGACTTGCTCTCCACATTCCGTCCTCGTCTCTACCTGCAGCATCCCGCTGACCTCTTTTCTCCGGGCGCAGCCGCTTCTCCTCCTCCTCTTTTTTTTTTTTTTTTTTCGTCTTTTTTACGTAACCTGCGCCAGCGGAGGCCGTCATGTGCTCCCGCCGCTCTTCGCTTGGGAGCTAAGGTCGGTGGGAATGTGTGGAATTCCCAGTAATGAGCTAGTGAGGAAGGAATCTGGGATGGATGGAGGAAAACGAGCGAAGTCGTGCGTCGGAGCAGATGGAAGCTTTGGTGTCCCCCCCCTCCCAGTTTCACCACCTCCGTGAGGCAGCTGCCGATCCCACGGGATCCGGTTCGGAGCGGCGGCGGCTCTCCGGAGTCTGTCGTCACCTCTCTTGAGGACTTCTGCCCTCGCCTGTCAAATATTGATAAGGAGCCTCGCGCCGCGGCTTATCCGCCTCGTGTCAGCTCTGCAAACACACTCGGTCACGGGCGAGCGGGAGGCCGGTCCTCGCTCCCGGCGCCGTCCCCTAACCGCGCACCGTTGCTCTTCCCGCAGCCGTCATGACGGACGCCGACAAGTTCCTGTACGGGGACCGCAGCGGGATGAACAACCCGCTGGCCCAGGCCGACTGGGCCTCCAAGAAGCTGGTGTGGGTCCCGTCGGAGAAGCTGGGCTTCGAGCCCGGCTCCGTCAAGGAGGAGCTGGGGGACGAGTGCACGGTGGAGCTGACTGACTCGGGCAGGAAGGTCGGTGGGTCGGGGCCGTGGGGTGGGGGGTGTGTGTGTGTGGGGGGGGCGCAGGTCTCACGGTGTGTGTCGCCTCTGAATCACAGGTGAAGGTGAGCAAGGACGACATCCAGAAAATGAACCCGCCCAAGTTCAGCAAGGTGGAGGACATGGCGGAGCTGACCTGCCTGAACGAGGCCTCGGTGCTGCACAACCTGAAGGAGAGATACTACTCCGGGCTCATCTACGTGAGTGTGTGTGTGTGTGTGTGTGTCTGTCTGTGAGTGTGTGTGTGAGAGCGTGAGCGAGTGTGTCTGTATCTGTCTGTGTGTGTCTCTGTCTGTGTGTGTGTGTGCGCCTGCATCTGTGTGTGTGTGTGTCTGCATCTGTGTGTGTGTGTGTGTCCTGGTGACACCAGGTCCTCCCTGACTGTGACCCCCCCCCCAGACCTACTCCGGTCTCTTCTGCGTGGTGGTCAACCCCTACAAGCACCTGCCCATCTACAGCGAGGAGATCGTCAACATGTACAAGGGCAAGAAGAGGCACGAGATGCCCCCCCACATCTACGCCATCACGGACACGGCCTACCGCAGCATGATGCAGGGTACCCGCGCCGCTCCACGGACGCCGGCCGCGTGGGCGGGCAATGCACTCACTGGCTTTTCCCGCTCTTTTGTCTCCTAGATCGCGAGGACCAGTCCATCCTCTGCACGTAGGTTCCTCTGCTCTCATCCAGCTCATAATCGCCCGTGTTTATCAGCGGCTTCGGCCTTCGAAAACGCTGAACCTGGGCGCGCTCGTAGGTTTCCTGGCCCGTATTTGGAGACAGAATTAGCTCGTCAGGGTTTTCTAATTGGATATTCCTGCAGGAAATGAGGAAAAGAGGCCAGGCGGTTATTATTAAAGGCTCCGAGAGCGCGGCGTCGACCCTTTACGCTCTGTTCTGTAACCTTCCAGTGGTGAATCGGGAGCAGGGAAGACTGAAAACACCAAGAAAGTCATTCAGTACCTGGCGTATATCGCCTCGTCCTTCAAGTCCAAGAAGGATCAGGTCGGTGAAATGCTCCATTCTCTTCCAGTTCCCTCGTGCCTGATGGTTTTAAACCCCGTTATTCTCCTCCCCACTGCTGTTGTTGTACTTTTATGTTGGTCTGGTTCTCGGTAATGTGTCTGAACAGTTTGGAACCCACGCATTCCTCTTTCAGGCCTCAACACGTCCGTATCACTTCCACAGAGTGACGCTCGTCTGCTGTTCCACAGAAGTGTTTGATCTTGGTTATTTTTACATGAAGTGTTCAATGATTTCTTCATCAGGGGAAGCTGGGGTAGTTTGTCATGCTGTGTGTGTGTGTGTGTGTGTGTGTGTGTGTGTGTGTGTGTGTGTGTGTGTGTGTGTGTGTGTGTGTGTGTGTGTGTGTGTGTGTGTGTGTGTGTGTGTGTGTGTGTGTGTGTGTGTGTGTGTGTGTGTGTGTGTGTGTGTGTGTGTGTGTGTGTGTGTGTGTGTGTGTGTGTGTGTGTGTGTGTGTGCGCTCAGGTTGGTGTCAGATGTGTTAAACCTTCTCATTTTATGCCTCCTCCCCCAGGGCAGCGCAGTTTTATCACATGTGAGTTCCCTCGTCTCCATTTGCATGTTATCTGAACGTAAACGCTCCCGCTGTGCTGATGGGCGTTCTCTTTCATCCTGTCTGGGACTCTGCACTGTAGAGTTGCTTCTCTAACTCCTCCTCCATCCCGTGACGACTAACTCGACCTTGGGAGGGGCGGGGGGCTGCGTTGCTGCTTGTATTTTTAATATACGGCTACGGTAACCCCCGTGGTGGCGGGTTCCAACAGAGGGATCCAGATGAGCAGCAACAGCTGCTCACACCGCGGCGCTGTTGGGCTCGAGTGCAGAAAGTAAGAGGACAAATGCTTCAGTTGGTAAGCAATTAGGCTCTGGGGAAAGTGTTTTATTTTTTTTTCCTTCAGGAGCCTAATCCGCCCCTAAATACTCAAACACAAACCAGCTGCTTGCTGGGCACCAGACGGGGCCTGCAGCTGACCGCGCTGGTGCCCACAGCCACGAGCAGCAGGTCCGATTGCGCAACCAGCATCCCAAATTTGTCTCCGATCGTCGAACGGAACTTCTGTGTTTTGTCTTTGGTTGAAGCATTTAGGCGACGCTATCCGTGAACCCCCCCCCCGCAGCTCCCGTTTCCTCACGCTCTCCTGCTTCGCTCTCGCCCCCCGTGGCCCCTGCTCGGGCGGGGGCCGCATACGGACCCCCTCGGGGAGGGCGGGATTTGCCGGTCCTCGAACCGGCGCCGGCGCTGACGGGCGCTGTCCTGTGTTTTGTCTGCCAGGGGGAACTGGAGAAGCAGCTGCTGCAGGCCAACCCCATCCTGGAGGCCTTCGGCAACGCCAAGACGGTCAAAAACGACAACTCCTCCAGATTCGTACGGCAAAACCGCCCCCCCCGCCCCAAACACGCCCGCGACCTCGCCGGTCGACGCCCACTTACCTGAATGTTCTGACTTTTGCAGGGGAAATTCATCAGAATCAACTTCGACGTGAACGGATACATCGTCGGAGCGAACATCGAAACTTGTATCCTCCCGCTTAAAGCCCCCCCCCGAAAGTTTCACGCGAGAGAGAAAAGGGAGAATCTGTGTTTATTGCCGCTGGCAGGAGTGTCGACCTGGAACTGATAAGGGAGAGAAACGTCACCCTGCCCTCAACATAATGGCAGATAATGAGGGAATTGGCCGGGCCTCTCTTTTCTTCTCGTCTTTATTTGTGTCTTTACAGAACCGGACAAACCTGCCGGGTGGCCCCGGGTCACGAGCGCGCTCCCTCGCCTCATTTTGGCAACAGCAAACCGGTTTGCACGCAGCCGCGCTAAGCCTCCGCTTTCCCTCCCGTTTGTCCTCTTGGACTCGGCAAATTTGTTTACGGGATTAGCACCATGTCGGTTTAATTTCGGCGGGGGGGGGCAAACGTCGAGCCGGGCAGCCTCGCGGCGGCGTTTCTCCTTGACCGAGCCGCCGCCAGATCTGCTGGAGAAGTCTCGAGCCATCCGCCAAGCCAAGGACGAGAGGAGCTTCCACATCTTCTACTACCTGCTGACGGGAGCGGGAGACAAGCTGCGCTGTGAGGGACCCCCCCAACACACACATGAACCCCCTAACACACACACACACACACGACCCTCCCCACCACACACGCCCACACACACACACACACGACCCTCCCCACCACACACACACACAACCCTCCCCACCACACGACCACACACACACACACACACACAACCCTCCCCACCACACAACCACACACACACACACACACACACACAACCCCCCCCACACACACCCCCAGCACTACAGGATAATATCCAGCTCCAACCTGACCTTAAACCAGCTCACCTCAGGAGCCGTCCAAATAACTGAGCCACAAACGGCCGTTTGACCTCGGGACGTTTCGTCCGTTTGCCCAGTAAAATGAGTCAAACAACGCCCCCCCCCCCGAAAGCCGCGACTCCGCCGTCCGCTGACGCCTGCCTCCCTCCTGCTCTCCAGCGGAGCTGTGCCTGGAGGACTACAGCAAATACCGTTTCCTGTCCAACGGGAACATGACCATCCCGGGGCTGCAGGACAGGGACCTGTTCGCCGAGACCATGGAGGCCTTCAACATCATGAGCATCCCCGAGGAGGAGAGAGTCGGTACGGCTGTGGACTGGTCTGGGTTTGTGGTGGGGGGGGGGTTGAGGCGTGGGCTGACCTCCTCTGTCCCACAGGGTTCCTGAAGGTGGTCTCCGCCGTGCTTCAGCTGGGGAACATGAGCTTCAAGAAGGAGCGACACTCTGACCAGGCCTCCATGCCCGACGACACCGGTGAAGCTCCGCCGCCTCCGCCGCGCGCCTCATCTTTTATTCATTCATTTATTTTTAATTCAACCTGAATCCCCGACCCCGATTTCTCACCGCAGCCGCACAGAAAGTGTGTCACCTCCTGAGCATCAACGTGACCGACTTCACGCGAGCCATCCTGTCCCCCAGAATCAAGGTCTGCATCTGTACACACACACACAGACACACACGAGGGAAAGCTTCGCGTCGACCGCCCTTCTGATTTGGAGCCTTGACCTTGGTGCCCCCGCTGGGTTCCCCCTCTCTTCCCGCAGGTCGGGCGAGACTACGTCCAGAAGGCTCAGACCCAGGAGCAGGCGGAGTTCGCCGTTGAGGCCCTGGCCAAAGCTTCTTATGAGCGAATGTTCCGCTGGCTGGTGTTCAGGATCAATAAGGCTCTGGACAAGACCAAGAGGCAGGGAGCCTCCTTCATCGGCATCCTCGACATCGCCGGCTTCGAGATCTTTGAGGTGATTATGCAGCGCAGCTGATGTTCGTTCTGGTTATTTAGTAAACGAACAAAACAAAGTGGGTGTTATTGAGCAGTGTGGAGGAGTGTGTGCTGAAGCATATCAATTAAGGCCGTCTACACAATCACTTCAATAATCTGATAGAGATCAGGTAGAATGTAATAGGAATGCAAATGGGTTCAGTGGCGATTCCGGAGGAAGATCCGAACTTTTCCCCAAACGTCTGTTGAGCAGCTGTCCAAACTGGAGCAAGCGACCCTGAAAACAAACCTTCACTGGTATCCAGAATGTGCAGCGTCTGACTTCTGAGTGGTTCTAGCCTCCACAAGTCACTCTGGACGGGTTTAGAAAGACTTTGACATTAAAGAGTACTCCATAAATTAAACCAAAACAAAATAGAAACTGGATAATTCTGCGCCTTGAAGTCGGGTCTGATATCCAGTCTGTAATAAAAGTGGAGATTAATGGCTTTCCCCCCCCTTTTCTTCTACAGCTGAACTCCTTCGAACAGCTCTGCATCAACTACACCAACGAGAAGCTCCAGCAGCTCTTCAACCACACCATGTTCATCCTGGAGCAGGAGGAGTACCAGAGAGAGGGCATCGAGTGGAGCTTCATCGACTTCGGCCTCGACCTGCAGCCCTGCATCGACCTCATTGACAAACCCGTGAGTGGCTCAAAGTGACCCACGCTGGGGTTTAAAGAGCTGGCCCGTCACCTCTGCTCCTCCTGCTGTCTCAGGCCGGTCCTCCGGGCATCTTGGCCCTGCTGGATGAAGAGTGCTGGTTCCCCAAAGCCACAGACAAGAGCTTTGTGGAGAAAGTGGTCCAGGAGCTGGGGACACACCCCAAGTTCCAGAAGCCCAAGAAACTCAAGGATGATGTTGACTTCTGCATCATGCACTATGCTGGAAAGGTTAGTCATTCTATTTATCTGGATTCATTCAGACCAGACCAACATACCTTTAATACTGCACTAATCAAAATGTAATTATGAATGGCTGGTTTTTTTTTTTTACTGCTCTGGTGCAGGTGGACTACAAAGCAGATGAGTGGCTGATGAAGAACATGGATCCTCTGAACGAGTGTGTGGCCACTCTGCTCAATCAGTCCACTGACAAATTTACAGCTGACCTGTGGAGAGACAGTAAGTGAAATGGTTAATAAGTCCGAATATAATTGTTTTAAACACGGGAGACGAGAATCGAACGCTTTGGTGCCCTCTAGCGGTGCGTCACGGTGGTTGCAGTCGCAAGAACAGTAGTTGGAGCATTTCCAGGCATCGTGCTTTCACGCGCCTGGTTTCTTTCTGTTAATTATTGATGGATGCGTTTATAAAAAAAATCCTTTAAGTGTTCATGATTTGCCCCCCCTCCTTTCTACATCATAGTGGATCGTATTGTTGGCCTGGATAAGGTGGCAGGAATGTCCGACTCCACGTACGGAGCGTTTAAAACCAGGAAGGGTATGTTCCGTACCGTGGGACAGCTCTATAAGGAGCAGCTGGGCAACCTCATGACCACCCTGAGGAACACCAATCCCAATTTTGTCCGCTGTATCATCCCTAACCACGAGAAGAAGGTAAGTGACTGTCGGCACTGCAGCTCTGGAAAGTTTAAAGTTACTTTAAATAGAATGTAGAATTACCATTGGCCTTTGGTACCAAAACATCATTCAAACCTGCAGCCACCACCGGTAACAGAAGCTCAGAAGACCAGCATTTCAACTAAAACACATTTTATGTCCATTCAAGTTTGATTGTTTCTTAGTATTACATGGAAGTCACCTTGATGTGTGAATAATCAAAAATAAAGCACATCTCTTTTTGTCTTCAGGCAGGTAAACTTGAGCCTCATCTGGTCCTGGACCAGCTGAGATGTAATGGGGTCCTGGAGGGAATTCGTATCTGCAGACAAGGATTCCCCAACCGCGTCGTGTTCCAGGAGTTCAGACAGAGGTTAAAAACCTTTTAATGATGCTCAAACACACCTGTGACCCCACATGTTGGAAAGGGCTGATTGATTTTTCTGTCTAATAGCTATAATTCTACTAGTGAAGAAACTCATCTAGTGCAGTGTTTTACTACTCGAGTTGAAGGAATATGCATGCAGGAATAGAAGAATAGTTGACCTGCAGCACTAAATATGTCATCAAACATGTAAAAAGGGAACCTTCAGTAATGAAGGTTCAGTAATGAAGGTTCCCTTTGAATGAGAAAAATTTAGATGAAAATTTAGATGAGTTTGTTTTTTTCATTTATATCTTTTCTCCAGATATGAAATCCTCACTCCTAATGCCATTCCAAAGGGGTTCATGGATGGCAAACAGGCCTGTGTTCTCATGGTAAGAACAGAAAATCACGAGCAGCTGCTTCATTTCTGGCTGTGGTGTTCAGTATTAAGCTGCTCCTGTCTCCATCACCCAAGATCAAAGCCCTGGAACTGGACCAGAACCTGTACCGCATCGGCCAAAGCAAGGTCTTCTTCAGGGCCGGAGTGCTGGCTCACCTGGAGGAGGAGCGAGACATGAAGATCACAGATGTGATCATCAGCTTCCAGGCCTGGTGCAGAGGATACGTGGCTCGCAAGTGTGTACAACAAACCCTGCATGTGCATTCCATCAGGAACCATATTGACGCGTGCATGCTTCACATGCTGAGGGCCGTGCTGATTTAATGTTACATTTAAATATTCCAGAGCGTTCGCTAAGAGGCAGCAGCAGCTGACGGCCATGAAAGTTATCCAGAGGAACTGTGCTGCCTACCTCAAACTCAGGAACTGGCAGTGGTGGAGGCTTTTCACCAAGGTGAGAGATGGTTGAAAGCAGGAGTTTTAATGAACCATAAAGCCCCTCTAACCCTGTTCCACTTCCCCACACCAGGCGCACTCATGAATGAGTCTGGATCGTATGAGCTGAGGAGATAAAATCTGTTCATAACCTTTTTTTATGTCTTCTCTTTTAGGTGAAACCTCTGCTGCAGGTGACCCGACAGGAGGAGGAGATGCTGGCTAAAGAAGACGAGCTCTCCAAGGTGAAGGAGAAACAAGCCCAGTCCGAAGAGATGATCAAGGAGTACGAAAGCAAACAGCAGCAGGTGGGAGTTTGCCTTTAGTCTGAGGTCGGTAGAATTTAAACCTGCGAATTACGCAGCACTCATTCTCGACGATTTCTCTCTGCCAGCTCAACGCTGAGAAAATGGCTCTGCAAGAGCAGCTGCAGGCCGAAACAGAGTTGTGCGCAGAGGCGGAGGAAATGAGGGCGCGCTTGGTCAACAGAAAGCAGGAGCTGGAGGAGATCCTGCACGACATGGAGTCCCGTCTGGAGGAGGAGGAGGAAAGGGCCAATCAGATGCACATCGAGAGGAAGAAGATGCAGCAGAACATTGTTGTCAGTGAAGAGAAAATAATCTCACCAACAATCTCCCTTATTGAGTAGAAATGCAGTCTGCGCATTGATGATGTCGATGATCCAGGACCTGGAGCAGCAGCTCGACGAGGAGGAAGCGGCCAGGCAGAAGCTTCAGATGGAGAAGGTCACCACGGACTCGAAGATGAAGGCACTGGAGGAAAACAACATGATGCTGGACGACCAGAACATGAAGCTCAACAAGGTCCGTCGGAGCGTTTTCAGTGAAGACGACACAAAACACACGACGGTCCACCTTCTAACATGAACGCTTGATAACGAGTGCCCCCAATATTTATCCGTTTGTCCCTGGAATAATCCAACGATTTCACACACATAATTTGATTGCATTTGAGGATTATACTTAGTTTTAAGATGAGTCTGTTTTCTATTTGTCTAAAATTATTGGTACAATTGTATTTAACCACCAGGAGAAGAAACTTTTGGAGGATAGGATCTCAGAGTTCACCACTAACTTATCTGAGGAGGAAGAGAAGTCCAGAAGTTTGCAAAAACTGAAGAATAAGCATGAAGCCATCATCACAGACCTGGAGGGCAAGTATTTTTTTTTTTACACTTTGTTGTGGTCATTGAATTAAGTTGTTGCCTTTAAGAATAAGCGATGGAACATTGAAATGACTGAGTTTGTGTTTATCTGCGGCCACGCAGACCGTCTCAGGAAAGAGGAGAAGATGCGTCAGGAGTTGGAGAAGAACCGTCGCAAACTTGAGGGAGACTCCACAGAACTCAATGACCAGATTGCGGACCTGCAGGCCCAGATCGCAGATCTCCGAGCTCAGCTGGCCAAGAAGGAGGAGGAGCTCCACAGTGCGCTGACCAGGTTCAAGTCCATTTCAAACACTTTTACTAGAATCCAACCACAACAGCGAAACCCTAGGACGCAGTGGGACATTAATGAGATGGATGGCATGAAAGAGGAAATTAAGGGGTGGTCAGAGATGCAGTTCGCATCCTCTCAATCCTCCTGATCCGTTCTGCAGGATGGAGGAGGAGGCTGCGGCCAACGCTGCCGCCCAGAAGAAGATCAAGGAGCTGGAGGCTCAGATCTTGGAGCTGGAGGAGGATGTGGAGAGAGAGAAGGCGTATCGTACCAAGTACGGCCAACGGTGCAAGGACCTGGAAGAAGAGCTGGAGGCTCTCAAGACCGAGCTGGAGGACACCTTGGACTCCACCGCAGCGCAGCAAGAGCTCAGGTAAAGCCCCGTCCATTTGATGGCAGAATTATTCACAGAAAGGAGGAATCGCCTAATTTAAAAATGCTGGCTGTGTGAAAAAATAGAAATCGTTAGATTGATTGTCAGGAGGGTTCATTGAGCGTTTTTTTTTTTTCCCCCAGATAGGCCTTTAGGGGACATCATGATTGCGCAGTGATGTTTATTTTGCCTTCTAGTTCTGTTTATTTATTAAATTCCTCCTTTTCTTTCAGGACCAAACGCGAGACCGAGGTTGCTCAACTGAGGAAGGCTCAGGAAGAGGAAAACAAGATGCACGAGAGCCAGATAGCCGAGCTGAGTAAAAAGCACCTTCAGGCGTTCAATGAACTCAACGATCAGCTGGAACAGGCCAACAGGGTACGGAGGGGGGCTGCGGGGGGATGTGGGCGATTCCGGTTAACGTGCAACTTAAACACATTTGACGCACCTGCAGAACAAGATGTCGGTGGAGAAAACCAAACAGGCCCTGGAGAGCGAGTTCAACGAGCTGCAGATCGAGATGAAGACTTTGGGTCAAAGCAAAGCCGACTCGGAACACCGCCGCAAGAAGGCCGAGTCTCAGGTCCAGGAACTCCAGGTTAAATATGGAGACACCGAGCGGCAGAAGCAGGAGGCGGTGGAGAAGGTGGCCAAACTGCGGGTAAGACATGGAAGTGCACTGCAGCACTGTGGAAGGAGGAGTCGGAGGGTCTGGAGATGATCCTGAGAGGACGGACAGCTGCGTCGCCTTCTGAAACGATCTGTCATTCTGTCGATAGGCGGAGCTCGAAAATGTCAACGCCCTCTTGAGCGAATCGGAGGGAAAGAACACCAAATCCAGCAAAGATCTGTCAACTCTGGAGTCCCAACTTCAGGACTCACAGGTACCGCGTCTGATCCCACGTGAAGCGATGAGGCCGTCGTCTGAGTATGGGCTCCTACGGAGGTGTTTGATCATATCGCCCGTTCGTCCTCGTCGCTGCAGGAGTTGCTCCAGGAGGAGACCCGTCAAAAGCTGTCCCTCTCGAGCCGCTTGAGGCAGATGGAGGACGAGCAGAACAACCTCCGGGAGATGCTGGACGAGGAGGAGGAGGCCAAGAAGAACGTGGAGAAGCAGATCTCCAGCCTTCAGTCTCAGGTTGGTGTCTCACAAGTTGTTTTAATCTAAAAGTAGGAGGGGCCTAAATGTCTCAAGGTCATGAGGCTATAAGGGTCACATCGATGCGTCATGAAGAGGAAAAGAAAAACCTGTAAGCACGTGACTCTAAATCACAAGACCAGCCAAACCATGGCAAAAAAGTTCAACTTGTAATCTGGAAAATAGGGTAGATGGGTTTTTGCAATTTACAATTATAATTAATTTTTCCAAAAACGGCCCTCAGCTGGCGGACATGAAGAAGAAGCTGGAGCAGGAGGCCTCGTCCGTGGACACGGCGGAGGAGAGCCGCAAGCGACTCCAGCGGGAGTTTGACACGGTGAAGCTGCAGCTGGAGGAGAAGGAGGGAGCCTACGAGAAGCTGGAAAGGACCAAGACCCGCATCCAGCAGGAGCTGGACGATCTGTTGGTGAACCAGGACAATCTGAGGCAGCTCGTCAACAACATGGAGCGCAAGCAGAGGAAGTTCGACCAGGTAAAGCTTGCAGTCGCGCTTTTCCCCAGTTTTGAACCCTGCAAGTTTGGCGACTCGACGGGGGTTCCACTTTAACACTTCCCTACCCTCTTCTTTCCACAGATGCTGGCTGAGGAGAAAACCATCTCTACTCAGTATGCAGATGAGCGGGACAAGGCCGAAGCTGAGGCCAGGGAGAAGGAGACCCGAGCGCTCACACTGACCCGTGAGCTGGAGACCATGACGGACCTGAAAAACGAGCTGGAGCGGACAAACAAGCAGCTCAAGGCCGAGATGGAAGATCTGGTCTCCTCCAAAGATGACGCTGGCAAGAACGTAAGGGGCACTCGAGCTCTCAAAACCATCACAGAGCGAAGGCGAGCCACAACACGGGTCACCACTGAAGGCATGTGTTGAACTCGCAGGTCCATGAGCTGGAGAGGTCAAAGCGGGCCATGGAGCAGCAGCTGGAGGAAATGAAGACCCAGCTGGAGGAGCTGGAGGACGAGCTGCAGGCCACAGAGGACGCCAAGCTGCGGCTGGAGGTCAACATGCAGGCGATGAAGGCCCAGTTCGACCGAGACCTGCAGGCCAGAGACGAGCAGGGAGAGGAGAGGAGGAAACAGCTGGTGAAGCAGGTGCCCTTCCTCGTCGCTCCCGGAGAAAAGATCACCCCGCCTTGTGGCCTCGCTTGTCTAAACGCCCTTCTGACGGCAGGTGCATGAGTTTGAGGCCGAGCTAGAAGACGAGCGCAGGCAGCGCTCCCAGGCCCTCTCGGCCAAGAAGAAATTGGAGCTGGACCTGGGGGAGCTCGAAGTGCACATCGACGGCGCCAACAAAGGCCGCGATGAAGCCCTCAAACAGCTGAAGAAACTCCAGGTAAATACAGCAGAAGGTGTGAGTCTGAAGGTGTGGGAGAAAAAGACTGTGTAGCCACCAAATGTTGCAACAAACCAGAATCTAATGGCCACGAACCAACAAATTCAGGCTGCTTATCGGAGGTGGAGAAATAACTGTCGTAGCCTCTGCTCCTGATCAGAGCAACAGGCCCGAGTGAGTTAGTAAGGGGCTTATTGTGAGCTCTGCTTGGATTTTCTTGCCCTCTGCAGGCCCAGTTCAAGGACCTGATGAGAGAGTCTGAGGATCTGCGGTTATCCAGAGACGAAGCCGTGAACGCCGCCAGGGAAACCGAGAAGAAAGTCAAAACCATGGAAGCGGAGGCCTTGCAGTTCCAGGAGGTATTCAGATGGGGACGCTGTCTTCTGCTTTTGTGGGTAATGTCCCCGAGTACTGTCCGGCTTCACGCTCTCCGCATCCTCCCTCCAGGACCTGGCCACTGCGGACAGGCTTAAGAGACAGATTCAAACCGAGAGGGACGAGCTTCAGGACGAGGTCAACAGCAACAGTACCAAAAGGTAGGCGGCCCGCGATCTAAAGCCTCCTCCACTGTTATGAAATCATTTTAAAATCGGTTCAAACAGTTCCACTTATTGGTTTATCATTCATTATATATTATTTCTAATAAAATGTGCTGTTTTAAAGAGTAAAAGTAAGATTTAATCTTGATTCATTCATGGAAATCGTCTGGTTTCGACTAGTCTAAGAGGTATTTAGTTTGGTTTGCAAACAGGACTGATTAATATTCTTCATCCTTTTCTGTGCTCGTCAGTTCCTTGCTGCAAGATGAAAAGAGGAGGCTGGAGGCTCGCATCACCCAGCTGGAGGAAGAGCTGGAGGAAGAGCTGCTCAACACTGAGATGGCCAATGACCGTTACAAGAGAACCGCCCTGCAGGTACACACACACACACACACACTACTGCACATTCACCCCCAAATTCCAGTGTACAACTGCACAGCTCATCCTCCGGGGCTCCACCTCCACCTTTCAGGGATTGTTGGGTGCTGATGGCCCACCGGGGTGCTGCGGTTCGTATTTTGAGGCTGAGCTGTGACCTCTGTGCCCTTTAGGTGGAGCAGCTGAACACCGACTTGACCTCGGAGCGCAGCACCTCACAGCGGCTGGAGGGGGCTCGCTCTCAGGTGGAGAGGAAGAACAAGGAGCTGAATCTGAAGCTGCAGGAGCTCGAGTCAACCATCAAGTCGAAGTACAAGTCCTCCATCACTGCCCTGGAGTCCAAGGTCGCCCAGCTGGAAGAGCAGCTGGATACAGAAATGAAGTGAGTGGCAGTGAAGGAGTGAATTTCTATCAATGGTGGTTGGTTGAATGAATGAAGTTCTAAACACAAAGGCGTCGTCTCTCTGGGGCGGGAACTTGTGCCAAACGCACACAGGAGTCAAAAGCGCTTCAGCAATCAAAGATTTATGTCTAACGTTGGAGGAAAGGATGATGGCGTGAACAGTTCTGTGGGAAGCAGCGTGACTTGAATAAGACCACAGATGGATGTGAAACCATGAATATGTGAGCCTGGCGCTGCTCAAAGGGACTTTGTTCTGGTTTCTGTGTTTAACTGCGCTCTATAGATATATCTATATAGATATATAGATAAATACATATTATCTGTTCTTTAGCAGAATTATTTTAAATTGCAGCTTTAGAGCATCATGTCCACTGATGGTGCAGACCATCTTTTGCGGTAGCTCAGATGTTCTTATAAATCCTGTAGTGTTGCTGAATGTTGCTGCATTTCTTCTCCTTTTTAAACTGTTTTCAGAGAACGCCAACAGGCGTCCAGAATGGCTAGACGAACCGAGAAGAAGTTTAAGGAACTCATCCTTCAGGTTGAAGACGAGAGGCGCAACACGGAGCAATACAAAGACCAGGTGAGACCCAGCTTCGGCTCAGTCCGCAGGGGAGAGCGCCATCAACGGCCGGGCCGCTCCCGGTTTAGCCGAGATCCCTGCGCAACGCAGGCGGTTCGTTTTCCTTCGGCCTTATGCGACGCTCTCCCCGCAGGCGGAAAAGCTGAACAGCCGAATGCGCCAGCTGAAACGTCAGCTGGAGGAGGCGGAGGAGGAGGTGACCCGAGCCAACGCCTACCGCAGGAAGCTGCAGAGGGAGCTGGACGACGCCACCGAGTCGGCCGACGCCATGAACCGAGAAGTCAGCACTCTGAAGAGCAAGCTGAGGTGGGGCCCTTTGGTCTTCACACATCAGAGGGCAACTCTTGCAGAACCTTCATAGTAATGTCGCTTGTGCCGTATTTGTGTTAATTCTCTTTTTTCTTCTTCCTCTTCCTGTTAAAGGCGCGATGTGCCGTTCAGTATGCGCACGTTGAACCGCTCTGGCCTGGAGAGTGACGACGAGGTGGCCGCGCCGGCCGAGACTCCCGAGCCTGCAGCAGAATAAGAGTTGGGGCGAAGGGAAATCCCCACAGACGCCATGCAAACAGCAATATTATCTCAGGATTTAGAATCACGCGCCTGACAATGATCTTATAGCCTTACTGCTTTATTTTCTTATGCATTTATATTTGGCCAAATATCCACACTCATCTAAGTGACTGTTATATTTTTCTACAAAGACTTTCTTTCCAGGTATCTTTAAAGTGGCTGTATCCTATAAAAAAATGTTGCCCTTTACATCATTCGTGCTCGAGGTTAATGTGCTGTTACAAGTTTTGGAGGGGAAACGCTTTCTGCTTGTTTTGCACATGAACGCGGGTCTCTGGGGAGTTTCCACACAGTTGTCCTGTGTTCAGAATACGCTAGTTTCACGAGCCTCTGTATTTTCCTCCCCCCCCACTCACTGTTAAGCTGTAGTGTTTATTTTACCTCAAACATTTTTGCACAGTGCTAAATTGCTCAGTACATCAGGGTGCTTCAATCGAGCGACAGCAGTGTTGGTGAAAGTGTTTTTGTTTTTTTTTTTTTGTACCACGTAGGTCAGTTTACATCTCATCTTTACTACGTTTTTACGCTCCAGTTCGTGGTGGTGGGTCGCATTTTCACACTTTGTCGCGCTTCTTGTTGGGGGAATCCTATTGGCACATTAGCTTCGGAATATTTTATGGAATAAACTTAAACATTCAAAGCATTCCCTGCCTCATCTGTCATCTGGCCAAGTCTACTTTAGGATTCAGAGGTTATCGTTTTTGCTGTAACATGGCTTTAACTGCAAACACCAGTGAAACGGTATTACAGTGGAATAATGCATTACTTTTTTAATACCATTAGCCGTTGTATTTGGGTCTCTGCTGCAAGAGTCTCTCGGCTGCTCGCCAATATAATCTGCCTACGCCCTCATTCCTGAAAAGCAAAATTCCTCAAATGCAAACGAGCGTCTCTGCAGTTGTTTTTCATGTGGTTTTCTTTTCTGCATTTGAAAGACCAGTTGAGGAATTACTAAATACATACTCATCAATTAATAAAGTCATTAACACATTATGAACAAACAATCTAGAAACAAAACAATATAGAGTTATCCACAATGTAGGTGTGGTAGGTTTTCTTTTTGTTTTGGATGGAATTTAGGTTTCTACTTGCATTGCTTGAGTTTCAAAGATGGCGCTTCTGTTTAGATTTTATTTCTTCTTCCTTAGTTCAAGGCAAGTTTATTTCTATGGCATAAAAGATGTTATATAGCAGCTCGTATCTACTAAACACTTCAAATCAAGGAAAGAGCATAAATTTGTTTTTTTTTTTCTTTTAGGACATACACTAAAAACAACATTCAAAAGTTTGGGGTCACTTAGAAATGTCTTTATTTTTCAAAAGAAAAGCAGTTTATTTTTCAATGAAGATAACTTTAAACTAATCAGAAGTACACTCTATACCATGCCGTGTGGCTGCAGGTTCTTGTTCCACCCAGTCCAGCTCACCCAGTTTGACCAGTCAGCTGTTGAAGACTCAGATGAGTTGATGAAGTGAGTCCAGTCTGGTGCTGCTGCTGCTGGGTTGAACCAGAACCTGCAGCCACACAGACCTTTGGGGAAGAGCTTGGACACCCCTGGTCTATACATTGCTAATGTGGTAAATGACTGCAAATGTCTATGTAGGTGTGTAGAGGCCCATCTCCAGAAACTATCACTCCAGTGTTCTGATGCTACAATGTGTGTGCTCATTGTGTCAGAAGACTAATGGATGATTAGAAAACCCTTGTGCAATCATGTTGGCACAGCTGAAAACAGTTGAGCTGGTTAGAGAAGCCTACAGCGGTGTGTATTACACAACAAACCAGCTCTAACCAGAGAAAGAGAAGTGGG
The DNA here is from genome assembly GCA_911728415.1 of Lagocephalus sceleratus. Taxonomy (NCBI): domain Eukaryota; kingdom Metazoa; phylum Chordata; class Actinopteri; order Tetraodontiformes; family Tetraodontidae; genus Lagocephalus; species Lagocephalus sceleratus. The sequence continues at coordinate 4,168,957 of CAJVRN010000232.1, read as the reverse complement.
AGGCCCCGCTGCACAACTGAGCAAGAAGATAAGAACAATAGGGACTCTAGTTTGTGAAATAGATGCCTCACAGGTCCTGAGCTGGCAGCTTCAGTAAATAATGCCCTCAAAAGGCCAGTGTCAACATCTGGAGTGAAGAGGGGACTCCGGGATGCTGACCGTCAGGGCAGAGTGACAAAGAAAAAGTCATATCTGAGACTGTCCAATAAAAGAAAAAGATTAATATGGGCAAAAGACCGCAGACATTGGACAGAGGAAGATTGGGAAAATAAGTGTTATGGATGGACGAATCGAAGTTTCAGGTGTTTGGATCACACAGAAGAACATTTGTGAGGCACAGAACAACTGACAAGATGCTGGAAGAGCGCCTGACGCCATCTGTCAAGCGGTGTCTGAGGTGTGCTGCTGCTTGGAGCTCAGCAAAGAACCTGCAGGCTGATGTCTTTTTCTGGTTAGCAGGATCTTCGCTGCTCCTCCACTGGAAGAAGACGTCCTCCTCAATGGTTTACATTTCTAACAAACAAACAATTTCAGAGAAGATCTGCAGAGACACAAGACAGAAACGTCAGCACTGACGCACAAAACTGATGGGGAACTCCATCACTCCAGTCAAGAAAGAAAGAAATGGAAAAAAAAACAAAACAACTTTGCGTGCCTTCACAGTGTGGTCAAGGCTTCACATCTGTTTCACTCAACAGGTTTTGTGTAGTTCCAGTTGCATGAGAGCTCTAACAACCCCTTCACTGGTTTACCTTCCCTGCTGTCCTGTGAGGTTTGGCGCCCCCTTCAGGCAGATCAGTAACACACGCTCACGTTTGGGGCGCTCCACGCGGGCCTTGAGGTCCTGCAGGGTGTTCAGGGCCTCCAGCTGCTGGCGGTGGTCTCCGCACACTTGTGAACACCACCTGAAACCACAAGTGCTCCTCATCACACCTCGGCAGTGGAACCAAGAACCTTTAGTCAAGTACAAACGTAGACAATCTCTTGTGAAGCTGTCACTGATTGACTGGACATTCAGTTCAACCCTCTAGGCAGCGTTCAATCGTGACACTAACCTGTATCAATAAAGGATTATAAGTCAAAAGATATAAAAAAAAAAATAATAAATGGGAATGTGAGTTACCCAGGATGAACATACTGTCCCTAATATTGATAACAATCCCATGCCCGGTGTGGCTTAGAGGGGTTCAGTGTGCTTTATTGAACAGAAATGAATGCACCACCAGCAACTGCAGATACCAATAAATAAATGAAAACACATCTACCCATGACTAATGTTAATATTTTCTCATTTGTGACGTGCCCCGAATACTAGAAATAAACATTTTGGAAAAGAAAAACGTTTGGCCTTGTCCCTCGCTGACAAATATTGCTCCTTATTCTCAAAATCTTTAATAGCATATCACACGCTGTAAATGGTTTGACTTTAAATGTCTTTAAAGTCAAACTTGCACTGGGACTTTTTTTCTGAAAGTGTTGCACTTCTTTAGGTTGATGAATCTCTGCTCATCTTTACAGCTGAGAGGCCATGTCTCTGAAATGTTTTATTTATTATAAATTATTATTATTATTTTAATATATTAATTCATGATTTTTGCATGTGTGGAGAATTAAAATAAAACCACCCCGACACCTTATTTTTGTTAATGCCAGTGTTACATCGGGCAGTGAGAGGCAGTCTAGGTGTAGTTGCCCATTTCCGTCACCAGGGGGCGTCAACCCCAGAATGAACCCCCCGTTGAGCGTCTCTTGGTCGGGAGATTCTGTGACAGAATTGCACGAAAGTACCCGTCTCATGACGAATATGGGATTTTCTGCCATGTTTGATATTGAATTAAAATAAATCCTGCCATAAGCCCAGGATCAAACCGATATTACAGGAATATCTGTGCATGGTCGAGGAAATACTTTTACTGTGTACTTTTAGAGAAAAGTATAACTCCAATCTCTTGACCCCCTACCCACAAGGTCTTGTACATGGGCAAGAGTGTATTTCTCGATTTATTGGTCATGGTAGCCATGCAGTGAATACTACAATATCAGTTTGAATCTGGACTTATGAGAATATGTCATTTTCAAATATGACAGAAAAGTCCCATTTTCAACACGAGATGGTTACTTTAAGAGTGTATTTCTCGAGCAGTATGCAGTAAAAGTACTTCATATTATTGGTGGTCGTAGTCGACTGTGTTGTGGTTACAACAACATCGGTTTGATTCTGGAGTTATCGCGTTATTCTGGCAGAATTTTTTATTAGTTTGGTGGAATTTCTGTTTTCTGTTTGTTTTTTTCATTTCAAATTTTCAATGTCATTTTTATTATGAGAGCATAATTTAAAGATCAAAACATCAAAACTAAGTGGGATTAAATCAAAACATAGACCACAGGTGATTACAGAAAAGCCGCAACTATTCGTGCATTCCAAAATGAAGAAAGACTCGTTCGATCAAATGGAAAGGACGGCTCATTTGACCACAGAAGTCATATCCTAAAAACAACGAGGAAGTGAGGTGTTTGAAATTTCCGACTGTTCTCTCTTGACATGGTAAATAGTGGGGAATTTAGGTGTTGCTCCATCAAACAGGAAGTGGCTCCAACTCAAACGTACACTGTCTATTTAGGCTCTGGGCTCACATGTTTATGGTCAGATTCACTTAAAGCGTCGTGCTTTGATCGTCTCTCCGTGTGCTGCAAGACGACGAGCAAATGTTTTGGATAGGCGGGGGCGTATTCCTGTTGTGTGTGTCACTTCAGGAAAATGACATTTGCTTCAGCAGGCAGAGGACAGTGAATGCACTCAAACCCTCAACCCCCCAGTTTCTCAGTAATAATGGTTATAATAATGGTATATATATTTTTTTATAATATTGTTCCACAACAAATCCTATTAAAATCATAAAAATGCCTTTAGTCCACCCAGGGTCACTCGCTCGCTGTTATTTTATGTTAAATCCTTTATGTTACTGCCACGAGGCTTTGGGCGTCACCAGTGACCTCACCCACGTGGAACTTTACTTGTCATGAGAAAAAAAACTAATTTCATACCACAGCAGCTGTTGTGAAGATGACTGGTGAGACTCGCTGCGGAAAAAAAGGAAGTCAGGCGAAAAGATCCCTGTTGAACAAACTAGATAATTCAGACAAACGGGTGTTTTCTTGCGCACTATTGCTCTCATTCACTTAATTATCCTGCTGTGCTTGGCCTCCTTTCTTATTTCTGCTACCCGGTGCACCTTAACGTACAATGTCAATGTGGAACCACTCTGCTTGTGTGTTGTTTGGACCCAGGCAGGGACCTCCAGTGGGGGATTGCCGTGAGCTTCGGGCTCTTGTGCGTGTTACAAGCTGTCCTCAACATCTGCCTCAGGATTGGTGAGTCTTTTTCATGTTTTGTTGTTTTTTTTTTCTCTCTTCACAAAACCATTCCTGTGCTTGTACTTTTTCCCCCCCGAGCAAGAACGTTGCTCGGCTAATCTTACGATTCTAAGCAATAGAGGATCACCGGAATTATGTTTCATGTTAATGAAATAAATTAAATGGTGACAAAAGTTTGTTTGTTTCAGACAACGAAGCATCGAACTTAAAAGACCGCTGCACAACGGAGGGAAATACATTAGAAAACCTTGGTAAGACCGATGCTCATCGCCAACATGACAGAAGCTCAAAGTCAGTGTGTCCAACTTCATTACCTCTGCCAAGGAGGTGATGTTTTTGCCGGTGTTTGTCTGACTTTTAGCAACATAACTCAAAAAGTTGTGGACCGATTTTGATGAAATCTTCAGGATTTGTTGGAAATGTGAAAAGGAAGAACTGATTTCATTTTTGGGGTGATCCGGAAGAAATCCTGGATTCTGGATCACTTTGAAATGCTCGTTAACATTGTGGTAAATGGGGCCAAAAATGTTGTTTCTCAATATCTGTTAATTATTGACCAAACCCCATGAGGTGTGACTCAAGGATGGACAATGGGACCCTCTATCATATTCCAAAGGCTGATCCGGATCAGATCCAGAAGACAGATTTCATTGCGATTTATATAAACTTGGCGGAGGTCTGCGCTCTCCAAGTGCTTTCTAGTTAGAAATGCCTCAGAATATGAAAAAGCAATGTTGTTGCAGCGGGCAGATGTGGGCACATCCACGAGGACAGGAAGCGTCTGATGTCAGATGTCTATTGCGTAAAGTTGTGACAAGGCGGGCTTGCTGGCAGATCACCACACAAATGGTGGCGACAAAAGACCACAAAACAGGAAAAAAAGAGATGGAGGCCGTGGGGGAGGGGGGAGGGGGGTGGACGGGTGCCCCTCGCCAGGTCAAACGAGACGGTGGCACAAAGCACGGACGAGCCGAAGGGGGCGAAAGAGGAAGAGCAGCCTGCACGCCCCCTTCAGCCGCCGTCCCAGATGTGCTCGTGTGGCGACAATAATTCGACCTCGTCCGTCTGCGGGGTCGCTGACGCGGTCGCTTTTCGCCCGCAGGCCCGTACTTGCAGGAAGGGTGGACGCACTTCAACAGCAGCCTGTATTACCTGTCCCCGGGGCAGGCCAGCTGGGACCTGAGCAGGCAGCACTGCCGGTGGAGGGGCGCAGACCTGGCCGTCATCAACAGCAGAGCCGAGCAGGTGGGTGACGGCGGCCGTCGCCACCCCCCCCCCCCTTCCCGGGGGGGGCCGGGCGCGAGGCGAACACACCCGTCACCTCTGCTTTCCGCCCCAACAAGGACTTTGCTGCCAAGTTCAAGAAGGTCTTGTGGATCGGACTGAGGGACGAGGGGAGCGAGGGGAGGTGGACGTGGGTGGACGGCACGCCGTTAACTGAAAGGTGCGGAGCCCCGCCGTTGAACAGACGCCATGTGAACGACCCGGGAGCCCCGTCAAAGGCTGGAGCTCTACGAGGAAAGGTGACCCCTTTTTTTTTGTTTTTGGTTTGCTCTTTCAGCTACTGGATCCAGATGGAGCCCAACAACTTCCTCGGCTGGAAAGAAGATTGTGTGGAGCTACATAGCGACAAAGGATGGAACGACCTGGTTTGCGAAAATAAAAATTTCTACCTGTGTGAAAAAGTTATCTTTGGGTCATTAAAAGTGTGAATCTACACACGGGTGAAAACGCCTTTTTACTTCTGGTTCACGGCTGCCGACAGAGCTGGTAAAACACCCACTGTTTAGAAGTCAGTTATCACATGTGGTTACACACTGTCATGTGTCAAATAACTCCCTTTATATTGCTTTACGCTCTTTGACTCGCCACTATGATCTGCCTTGAAACCAGAAATTGAAGACTGAGGTGGAGGATTGCTGTTTTTTTTTTTTAATGAGCCACGCACTTTACGGTGCATCACAACATCCTGTATCTCGTGGACTCTTCAAATGATTGAAATAAAATAAACACGTCAAACCAGCATTAACATGAATTAACCCGTGACTTTCATCGATTCCATGATCCAATGGCAGATAATAAACTTTATTCTACATCCGCACACGACTCCTTTGATGCCTAACCTGAATTTTCAGAATCCGTCCAACACAAAGGAATTATTCGTGGCTTCCTTTTTCACCACATGTATCACTACAGCCCTCTTCTGCTTTTTGTCCGGTACCGCAGAGCACTCGAGGCTGTCGTCGGTCGTTCGTCAGCTTGCGTCGGTCAGTCAGTCCCACGGGGTCCTGGCTGTGGTCTCCACCGCCTGTGTCCCCCTTTGACCTCGGAGTCTAGAGTACAAGCTCGGTACCGCTGTTCCTGCACACTGGCACCAGCCATGCGACGTTCCATGTACGCTTTGCGCCCTGCTGTTGGGTGCTGGAGAGTCTCAGGGGCGGAAAATATTCCAGGTGGGGCTGTGAATTCAGGTTCAATAACCCCAAATCGAGCACTGGGTACCAGAAATCAGAATTATTTAAATAATGTTACATCTTAATTCATATTTCAAAACATTAAAAGCATATTGCCCTGTCACAAAAGCTTTTTTTATGGTTTTAAACCAAGATTTGCGATATTTTCAGGGCCCCAAGACCGGTAAATTTGCTGCACTGCTGGGATGGAAACGCTACGAGTCTGTGGATGTTCACTAGTGAATGAATGTCGGTTGGTGGAAATGTGTTTTATATCGTTCGTGTTGCGTGTTGTGACACACACTAGTGGGTAAAAACAACATTTATAACTGTATTTGTATTTTGCTCCCCCCTCTTGTCAGGGCGGGCGGCGCCTGCCTGTGGGGTATTAAGTTCATCTTTATTGTCTGTTGCGTTCAATATTTTCTAGGCTCTAGTGTCAGCCTTTAACTTTAGAGGTTTGTGGGAGCACATCAAGGTCAGTGGCCTTTAACACTGACGTTCCTTTACCTTCTTCGTAGGTTGTCGGCCTCGGTGAGGAGGCCAGTGACCTTTGCCCTTCACCAATGCAACCATGTTTCCTCAATTACTCAATTACGACTGAACTGCTGTCACAGGAAAGAGGAAAGAAAACTAAAATGAATTCAGGGAGTTTCAGATCACATTTTTGGGGGGTATTAAATTATAAAGGTGACATAAATACAAGTTGCTTGTACTTCTTTCACAAGGTTTACAGGAAGCTCTTCAGGGGACAGGAGAAACAGAGATAAGCAGAAAAATAAATAAATGAAGTCAGCAACAAAGACTCCATCCTTCAGCTTGATCAAATGGCTGACATGCTTTCATCTCGATAGATAATGAGCCTAGCAGTTAACCAACATTTCAGAAATACACACGACGTGTTTACAAAGAGGGGGGCCCAGAAAATAGGAGGGAAGAAGAAGAATAAAATGCAGATAACAAAGAAGATTGGAATTGTTTTTCAAGCATACATTAATGTCAATCATTAATGTAATCAAAACGTGATTTGTTATGCTCATCTTTCTAATTGTCGGCCAGTTTAAGCATCATTCTGACGTCATAATTCATGTTGAACGTCATAATTCAACCATTATGTATGGCTTTCTTTACATATTTCTTTATATATTTTGTTGTATTGTCTGTGGATTTTCAAACGGGGTCTCTGGTCAGTAACCTCATCTTTTGGCAATCAATCCATGAATGGCAACAGAGATTTATCATAAATAAGACACATGTTTCTCTAAGTTCTGAAGAAGAATCTCATCTTGTCTCGTCTTTTTCGCTGGGGCAGCAGCTTCAGGAGGGAGGCCAAGCCCTGAAGAAGTTCTGAAGAAGAATCCTTCATCGGTAACAAATATAAAGGAAGAAAATCAGCAGGCGCTCCGTAGTAAGAAGGATCAGGGCAGCTATGTAGACATACTTGTCTTTGGCCTATCTGCATGGAGTACAGGCCAGAAACATGCACGTTTGGTGAATTAAAGACTGGGGTCAGTGGTACGGGATGGGCATTGAAAGGCTGGGGCAGAACACCAGGGGCACAGGAATTTGGAAGTGGTAGCAAGAGAGTGATGTGAAAATGCACACGTCAGTCATTCCTCCGCAGCGCTGGGTTTTTTTTTAAAATATGTCCTGAGTGTGGAATTGACTTATTAAGCATTAGTGAGGAAACAGAACTTAAACTTTTGAAATAAGGAAGGAGGGGAATACAGATAGAGAGAGAGAGAGAGAGAGAGAGAGAGAGAGAGAGAGAGAGAGAGAGAAATGCTCCAGCCAAAGCATAAGTGAAGGAACAAGTGGAAACCTTCTTTACTTTCAACCAGCCCATCACCGCTTCCAGAAGTTTGAAATATGGAGATGGCTTTTTATGTTAAGGATGAAAAGTGTTCCATGATAAAAGAAGACTCCTGCAATTCTTCAACCAAAGCTTCGACATTTCCAGCTGTGTTTGGTGGAGACAGTAAAGTCATCAATGTAGCAGGTACGAAGATAAATGTATTATTATTGTTGTTGTTGTTGTTGTTGTTGTTGTTGTTGTTATTATTGTTATTATTATTATTATTATTATTATTATTATTATTATTATTATAACAGGAGCTAAAGAGTGATTGAATTCCTCTCTTGATTCACTGCTCACCCTTCAGGTGACAGAAAAGTGAAGATGCCTTCTCCCAGATGTGTCGTGTTGTTTTTCTGTCCGCTCGCCCTCCTCCTCTTCGTTGGACTTTTGACTGGACTCAAATTTCTGAAAACCTGCTGTGAGTACGGGCATTTAAAGAAGTCAAGGTATCACGGAAGGGATTCTAATCGTCATTGTTGATGTCTTAAACAGCCAACAGCAGCAATGCCAAGACAGACATGGAGAAGGTCCTGTTACAGACCAGTAACAACAACCTGACTCAAGAGAGAGACCAGATACGGACCAGTTACGCTCACGTCGTTGCGGAAAAATACCAGTTGCGGAATATCCTGACAAAGGAGATGGAGCAGTTACAGGCCAATTATAACAGTTTGATGGAGGAGAAGGAACAGCTGCAGACCAGTTACAGCAACCTCGTGACAGAGAGAGACCAGTTACAGCTAAACTTGACAAAAAAGATGGAGCACTTAAAAAACAGGAACAACATCCTGACCAGAGAAAGAGACCATCTGCAGACCATTTACAACAACCTCAACACCAGCCAAAACTGGTTGGAAAACAACCTGACGAAACACAGAGACCAGTTGCAGACTGGTTACGACAACATCACTAAAGAAAGAGACCAACTGGAATCAAGTTACATGAAGCTGGCTAAAGAAAAGGATCAATTACAGACCAGTTACAACAGTGTGAAGCAGGAAAGAGACCAGTTACAGACCAGTAACAGTGGCCTGGCCAAAGAAAAGGATCAATTACAGACCAGTTACAACAGTGTGAAGCAGGAAAGAGACCAGTTACAGACCAGTAACAGTGGCCTGGCTAAAGAAAAGGATCAATTACAGACCAGTTACAACGGTGTAAAGCAGGAAAGAGACCAGTTACAGACCAGTTACAATGACCTCATCAGGGAAAGACACCAGTTAGAGGTTAACCTGACGAAGCAGACACACCAGTTGCAGACCAGTTACCTTCAACTTACCCATGAGAAGGAGCAGCTGCAGGAGAGAGTGACGCGTCTGAGCAAAGACACAGAGGACATTCAGCAAAAGCTTCAGGGTAAGTGGTTTCTCCTCAGATTTCACATCAATACCTACTCTGAAACACAGCTTCAGAGGCAGGTGTCAAACTATATAAAATGTGGATTTATTTATATTTTTAGATTCAGCTGCCAGTTTGAAGAGCTTGACTGAGGAGAGGGATGACCTGAAGAGCATTATGAGTAACCCTGGTATGACTCTGGTACCTTTGGTTGACCTGTAGAAGAGAGGTCATCAATCCAGTCCTACCAAGCCTACGATCCAGCCGGGTTTTGTGCGCTACCTAGCTTTCTCAAAGGAAACTGGCGACCCAGATCAAAGCAGGCTGAAAAACCCAGCTGGATTCCAGGCTTTGTAGGTATGTGTTGAGGAACGCTGCTGTGGGAAAACAATTAATGAATTTGTGTTGGATCTGTGTTCCGTGTTTCCTGCCCTGCTGGACAAGGATGGGTGTATTTTAGAGGAAGTTTCTACTACGTGTCTTCTACCAAGAAAAACTGGGATCAAAGTAGAAATGACTGTCTTCAGAAAGGTGCAGACCTGCTGATCATCAACAGCAGAGAAGAGCAGGTATATTCTTCACAAGGGCAGGACAGAATACACTTTAGAGAGCTCCATTTAAAAAGTTCTTAATTCGTTGTGTCTTGTCTTAAACAAGGATTTTGCAAACCAGCTCCAGAAGTACATGTGGATCGGCCTGACCGATGCGAGGAGCGAAGGGTCGTGGAAATGGGTGGATGGGACCGCAGTGTCTACAAGGTTACTTCTGTTGATAAGTGAACTCACTTTGGTTGTTTGCTGATAAAAATTCTCTCTTTTTTTTTTCTTCCAGTTACTGGAGTACAGGGGAGCCGAATGGGAAGACAGGGGAAAACTGTGCTGATATAAAGAACTTCAAGACGCAAAAGAGCTGGAATGATGAATCCTGCTCCATTTCCCTCCACTGGATCTGTGAAAAGAAGTTTTTTCAATGATCTCGTACATGTACAAATGTAGCAACCTGGAAGTCAAGGAATTCTGCTTCTGCAATATGTGGTTTGGAAGAGTGTCCCTCATCAGTAGCTTTGAGTCTGTATATTTACTCACCTGTAATTACTGAAATGGCAGCAGCCACCTACAATTGATGTGATCTGTTACTTTTTCTTTCTTTTTTTTTAATCACAGCCCTGGACCAATTTGGTTGGCAGTTAACAGAATAAATACGTTTGCTGTACAGACTTTTAATAAATGATCAACAAATAATTGTTCTGGCTAAAGGGTTGTTGTTATCTGGTGGTTGTAAGGATGTAAAAAAAACCAAAAAAAAAAACGTTCTCTTCAAACTCTTTTCGATCATCACACATTTACATTGAGCGGTTATGAAAATGACACAAGATGTTTTAGGGAAGTAAGAGCAACTTGCAGTTCCTTTTAATTACAACCATGAAACAGTTTCAGCACATCTGCGGATGCTTAAGCTGGAGCATCAGGTCCGAGGAACATCATGGATAACTTTGACATCTACGTGAATGTAGAGAGACGATCGCGTAATCCAGACTGGACTGAGGACTGCTCTCAATATTCAGGAAACGTGTATAAGGAGTCCAATCAGGACATAAAGACCAGACATGTCGTGTTTTCAGGTAATGAGCGCAAGGAAAGAGAGTGAAAGCTGTAGCTCGTGTTTGTCACAATTAAAGTACCAGAAATACTGAAGAAGAAGAAGAAAAGCTGTTTGTGAGACTAGCACTACGCTTGGAAAACAAGAGAACAGAAATATTGGCAAACAGGGCTCTTGGATGAAATTGAAACCCCTGAAATCTACACGGCTGTGCAAGAAATCCACGTACCGGTATTCTCAGCTGGAGTTGTGTTCAGGTGTATTTTTTTCATTTGTTCATTACAGAAGATGAACATTTCGAACGGTCGGACAAAAGGTCGTGCCGATGTGCTGCTGTCCTCCTGGCTCTGCTGTGTCTTCTCTTGCTGGTTGGGCTCACAACCATGGCTATCCTCTGTAAATACCTATATTTTCTGGACAATGTCTCCCGATTCTTCAAAGTTTATTCTAACATTTTCACGTCAACAATGACAGTAAAGTGGAATAATGCTTCGTAATGAATGTGTCACAGATACAAAGAAGGACTTGGAGAATAAAAGGCAAAGGGCGCTGCTGCTGATCACCTACGACAACCTGACAAGCGAGGGAAAAGAATTACTGACCCAAAACAGGGAGTTGGAGAGACAGAATGAGCAGCTCCAGCAGAGAATTGACACCCTCAGCAAAGAGAAAAATACGTTAATAAAAACATTAACAGGTAACTGAACAAGAGTTGTCCTGCACTTCAGCTTTTGAGTTTTCATGTCTTAACTGTGCTATAGCTATGCTTTCACTCTGGAGGTTCTCCTTCACAAGTATCTCATTTTTCATAAATGTGTTTATATTTTGTTCCGTGTTTCCTGCCCTGCAGAACCATGGCAGTACTTCAATGGAAGTTTCTACCAAATGTCTTCTACCAAGAAAAACTGGGATCAAAGTAGAAATGACTGTCTTCAGAAAGGTGCAGACCTGCTGATCATCAACAGCAGAGAAGAGCAGGTATATTCTTCACAAGGGCAGGACAGAATACACTTTAGAGAGCTCCATTTAAAAAGTTCTTAATTCGTTGTGTCTTGTCGTAAACAAGGATTTTGCAAACCAGCTCCAGAAGTACATGTGGATCGGCCTGACCGATGCGAGGAGCGAAGGGTCGTGGAAATGGGTGGATGGGACCGCAGTGTCTACAAGGTTACTTCTGTTGATAAGTGAACTCACTTTGGTTGTTTGCTGATAAAAATTCTCTCTTTTTTTTTTCTTCCAGTTACTGGAGTACAGGGGAGCCGAATGGGAAGACAGGGGAAAACTGTGCTGATATAAAGAACTTCAAGACGCAAAAGAGCTGGAATGATGAATCCTGCTCCATTTCCCTCCACTGGATCTGTGAAAAGAAGTTTTTTCAATGATCTCGTACATGTACAAATGTAGCAACCTGGAAGTCAAGGAATTCTGCTTCTGCAATATGTGGTTTGGAAGAGTGTCCCTCATCAGTAGCTTTGAGTCTGTATATTTACTCACCTGTAATTACTGAAATGGGGCGGCATGGTGGTGTGGTGGTTAGCAGTGTCGCCTCACAGCAAGAAGGCCTCGGGTTTGAATCCCGGTTGGGATGGGGCCTGGGGACTTTCTGTGTGGAGTTTGCATGTTCTCCCTGTGCCTGCGTGGGTTCTCTCCGGGTACTCCGGCTTCCTCCCACAGTCCAAAGACATGCACGATTGGGGTTAGGCTGATTGAATACTCTAAATTGCCCGTAGGTGTGAATGTGAGAGAGAATGGTTGTTTGTCTCTGTGTTAGCCCTGCGATTGGCTGGCGACCAGTCCAGGGTGTACCCTGCCTCCGCCCGTTGCTCTGGGATAGGCTCCAGTCCCCCCGCGACCCTCAGTGGAGGAACAAGCGGTAGAAAATGGATGGATGGATGGAATTACTGAAATGGCAGCAGCCACCTACAATTGGTGCGATCTGTTACTTTTTCTTTCTTTTTTTTTAATCACAGCCCTGGACCAATTTGGTTGGCAGTTAACAGAATAAATACATTTGCTGTATATACTTTTAATAAATGATCAACAAATAATTGTTCTGGCTAAAGTGTTGTTGTTATCTGGTGGTTGTAAGGATGTAAAAAAAAACAAAAAAAAAACATTCTCTTCAAACTCTTTTCGATCATCACACATTTACATTGAGCGGTTATGAAAATGACACAAGATGTTTTAGGGAAGTAAGAGCAACTTGCAGTTCCTTTTAATTACAACCATGAAACAGTTTCAGGACATGTGCAGATGCTTTAGCTGGAGCATCAGGACCGAGGAACATCATGGATAACTTTGACATCTACGTGAATGTAGAGAGACGATCGCGTAATCCAGACTGGACTGAGGACTGCTCTCAATATTCAGGAAACCTGTATGAGGAGTCCAATCAGGACATAAAGACCAGACATGTCGTGTTTTCAGGTAATGAGCGCAAGGAAAGAGAGTGAAAGCTGTAGCTCGTGTTTGTCACAATTAAAGTACCAGAAATACTGAAGAAGAAGAAGAAAAGCTGTTTGTGAGACTAGCACTACGCTTGGAAAACAAGAGAACAGAAATATTGGCAAACAGGGCTCTTGGATGAAATTGAAACCCCTGAAATCTACACGGCTGTGCAAGAAATCCACGTACCGGTATTCTCAGCTAGAGTTGTGTTCAGGTGTATTTTTTTCATTTGTTCATTACAGAAGATGAACATGTCGAACGGTCGGACAAAAGGTCGTGCCGATGTGCTGCTGTCCTCCTGGCTCTGCTGTGTCTTCTCTTGCTGGTTGGGCTCACAACCATGGCTATCCTCTGTAAATACCTATATTTTCTGGACAATGTCTCCCGATTCTTCAAAGTTTATTCTAACATTTTCACGTCAACAATGACAGTAAAGTGGAATAATGCTTCGTAATGAATGTGTCACAGATACAAAGAAGGACTTGGAGAATAAAAGGCAAAGGGCGCTGCTGCTGATCACCTACGACAACCTGACAAGCGAGGGAAAAGAATTACTGACCCAAAACAGGGAGTTGGAGAGACAGAATGAGCAGCTCCAGCAGAGAATTGACACCCTCAGCAAAGAGAAAAATACGTTAATAAAAATGTTACCAGGTGGTAACAACTGAACAAGAGTTGTCCTGTACTTCAGCTTTTGAGTTTTCATGTCTTAACTGTGCTATAGCTATGCTTTCACTCTGGAGGTTCTCCTTCACAAGTATCTCATTTTTCATAAATGTGTTCATATTTTGTTCCGTGTTTCCTGCCCTGCAGAACCATGGCAGTATTTCAATGGAAGTTTCTACCACGTGTCTGCCACCAGGAAAACCTGGAATCAAAGTAGAAATTACTGTCTTCAGAAAGGTGCAGACCTGCTGATCATCAACAGCAGAGAAGAGCAGGTGTGTGTGCGTCCACTTGTGTGTGTGTATGTGTGTGTTATTTTACATGCTGCACGTTGAGTACGACTCCACAATACGCATTCTACTAGCCAAGTGAAGCTGTTCTCTCTGGTCCTCTGAACCACAAAGTTAGAGTTAGGAGTTTAGTTGTGATAGTTAGGGTGAGGGGATAGGGGGTTGTTTCATGTCTATGAAAGTCCCGACAAAGATAGAAGCACAAATGAGTCTTGCATTTTCAAAACGGCAGCTATTGCTTTATTTTATTTTTTTAAATAAGGCTTTCGCAAATCAGTTGAAGACGTACGCATGGATTGGCATGACTGACGGGCGTGAGGAGGCGACATGGACATGGGTGGATGGGACCCCAGTGACAGTGAGGTGTGTTGCAATAACATGATTTAAATTAAAAAAATTCTCTGCCTTGTGCATTTTGACTTAATTTCTCTGTTACTTCTACTTCAGATACTGGGATGCTTTGGAGCCTAACGGTAAAGAAAAGGAAAACTGTGCAAACATTAAGAGACATGATGTGATGGACAGTTGGAATGATGACATTTGTTCACTTGTGCTCTCCTTCATCTGTGAGAAAAACATTCAATGATCAACTATTTTTGTAGTTTTCCAGCAGTACGCAGATTTGCGCTGCCTGTACATTTTCTCCTTTGAGAGTTAGAGTTAAGCATTGTTTTATGGTAGATATCATACTGGTAACTACCACCTTCCGAGTTTCCAAGAACTAAGTGAAGTGAAAGTGTCTTTGTGTATGTGTGTGTGTAGGCGTGTGTACGTGACTTCTAAAGGGCTACTGCCTCAAACTACCTCTGAAAAATCTATTATTACCTCCACCAAGAGAAGAGGTTATGTGAACCGCTGGCAATCTGTAAAAATCTGTATTACTGTTTGTCACAAAAGAAGCAGCTGAACAACAAGTGGGGTGATGTGTTTATTGTCTCTTAAGCCGATTAGGAACGCGAGAGGCCGTACAGCTCGCATTCTTTCACACACACCATTCACCGACACTCACACCTCAGTTTAGAGTCCAAAAAGTGTGTCTATCAAAGCAATTTAAATACATTTATCATGTCAATAACAAATCATACATGATTTCAGGACATCCACAAAGATTCTGGCTCAATTTTTTCCATTCCAACATCCTTATTCAAGGAACTGCATCTCGACAAACACAATAGTCGCCACCCTGCTGAGATAGTAATAATGTTCACATTTGCTTCTGCTTTATGAGAAACAGTTTGAATCATTAGCCTATGTCACACTTTTTGGTTCTGAGACTGAACAGTGTATTTGCACTTCCTGTCGCTACCTTGGTTATGGGATAAACAATGGCAGCTTCGTCCCGCCAATGTTGTGTCGCAAAAACAGCCATACCTCGACTTCTATGACTTCCCAGAGAACAAACTCATCTGCAAATCTTGGTTGAGATTGATTAGGAGGGATGAAGGACATCCATTTGATGTGTCAGAGGTTGTTTAACATTAATTTCTTCCCCTAAAATTGTCCAACAACGACAGCCAGCCTCAGCCGTCTTTGGGAAGCATCAGTGCACTCAACGATTTTCAAGGGGACTTCTGTCATTGTTATGCTTCAACACTATAGTATATAAAATATGGATGTAGTCTGAAAAGCGAAGCTGATTTCATTTGCAACAGCACTGAGATCTGGTTCCAGAAAGCCCTGGTTCAAATCCTCTCCCTTTCATTTTCCATCATAAAATACTTCCTTACTGTATAACGTTTTTCCCACAACTCTATAATGGTGCCAACTGAATTTCAACATCCTAACATATGATCCAGTGCTCCTATAGTGTTCTCACTCAGAGTGTAGCAACTCAGTTTCAACACCGAGTTAAACTGAGTCCAATGAAAACATGAGTCATTGTGGAGTTGACCATTTACTCAGTAGTCTTCAATGACATTCGGTGAAAAGGTCATTGCCTGTACAATATTGCTCAGCAGATGGTTAGGACAGCTTCAGTGCACGTCTGACTCGCTCTCAGACCATGGAGAAAAAAGGGAACTAATCAGGAAGTCAACTAACACACCTGACCTATCAGCACGTGGTGTCAGCTGTGATTGACTGTCAAAATAAAATCTTCATACTAAACTTTTTAACCCTTTCTCTTCTTATTATTTTTACTACACACATGTCAATTACTTATTTTAAAGCACACATTGAAATGAACAACAGAAATGCCTTTAAGGCAACACACCCCGCCTGGCCTATGTGAGGCCATTATGAACTTGAGGGAGTCTAAGACATCAGTCTTTAAATCAGTCCTGAGGCAGAAGTAAGACCGCCTCCGCAACTGGCCTTAAGAAGGTTCTTGCATCACCTTGGTCAGTAGTTTTTATCTCGACCATCGTCACATGTCCATCCTTCCCAAGGAAAGTTGCAGTGACTATACCCATAGGCCAGCAGTCCGTGAAGTCTCCAGGAGGTGGTGGAACTCCTGATTTCTGCGTGAGGAGCATTGCCGGTGAAAGAATGAAAGGTGGCCGTGGGTCTGTAGACACAGCTAGGTGTGGACGTGCATTGATGATAGCTGTGACTTCCGCCATTAGCTTTGAAAGCACCTCATGGGTTAGGCGACTTTTCTGCTGCAAGAGCATCGAATCTAGGGTTCTCCTAGCTACTCCAATCATTTGCTCCCAGGAGCCTCCCATGTGGGAAGCATGTGGCGGTCTGAAGTTCCAGCTGCATCCTTGTTCACTGACATATTTCTGCAGTATCTTGTCCATCTCCAACTCCTTGCTAGCTCCAATGAAATTGGTGCCACAGTCAGACTGGAGCTGTCTACCAGGGCTTCTGAGTGCGAAGAAACGCCTGAGCGCATTTATACAGCTGGACGTGTCCATAGACTCAATCAGTTCAATGTGAACGGCCCTTGAACTCAGACAACTGAACATCATGGCCCACCGTTCACTCTTTGCGTGTCTGCCTCAAGTGCGTCTGGTTAGGATGGACCAAAGACATCAAGGCCCACGTATGTGAAGGGAGGACAGACTTGGAGGCGCTCAGGTGGTAGGTCAGCCATATGTTGTTCTTCCAGTTTCCCACGCAGCTTTCGACAGGTTTTGCATTTGTGGAGGACTGAACTGATCAGTCGCCCACCCAAAACCCACAGTCCGGCTGCCCTGACTGCTCCCTCTGTGAGATGACGACCCTGGTGTCTCACCTGTTCATGATGATGCCGTACAAGCAGTAGAGAGATGTGACTGTCTTTAGCTAGGATCACTGGGTTCCTCTCTTCACATGCAAGCTGATAACGTTTCAATCTGCCTCTGACACAGATAAGTTCATCTTCCAAGGTCGCACTGAGCTTATGCAAAGGGCTATTTGCTGACACCACTTTGTTCGCCCGAAGGGCTGAAAGCTCTTTTACAAAGGATGACCTTTGCGCAGCTTTAACCTCCTAAGACCTGGCATCCACATATGTGGACATTAGATTTTGGGTCACCTATGATATAAAAGCTAATTCTTCTTAGTACGGGGCCAAATGATCACATACATGGACCCATAAACATTATATTATTACACATTTAGATTGATTGTCCCTGTATGTGGACATCATTGTCCCTGTATGTGGACATCATTGTCCCCAAAAAACACTTGTTTCAAAATATTGTTAAAACATGATTCTCAGTCTTTACACTTATCAGGTCCCAATAATCCTAAATAGCAAAGACATATTAAGAATGTATATCAGAAAAGAGCTCGGGTCTGAGGAGGTTAAGAATGACATCTTTTGCTTGAGTCATCTCATCCACAGTATGAGGTACAGTAAGTGACATTTATGCCATCCTGTGCACACACTGTCTTTGTTGTTGTCGTGTTTGTGAGATCTCACGACATGGATGAGGAAAGCCACTGCTCATAGTAGAGAGTTGAAGGTGGAGAACTGCTGGAAGCGGTGAGAAGTAAGTCCAGGTTCCTCCAGGTAAGTAGTGCAGGTACAAACCAGCGGTCGGATCTCTGAGTCGTTGGTGCTGTTTCTCCACTCAGGTCTAGGTCCTTGAAGACTGGAACGCAATCCTCTGGTGGGAAAGCTCCAATGACTGCTGGACTGTTCGACACAAACTTGTGTAAGTGGAGGTTTGATTCAGCGAGCGCCGCCTGTGTTCGTCGAAGGAGGTCGATTGCTTCCGCTTCCGATGGCAGAGACACCAAACCATCATCCACGTAGAAGTGTCTCTCCACAAACTTCACTGTGTCAGGTCCATACTTCTGGGCACCTTCTGCAATGGCCCTCCCCGCAGGCTATAAATGGCTATAGCAGGAGGTGGCAAATTGCCAAAAACATGAACTCTCATGCGGTAGTCGACAACCGGCTTACTGGGGTCATTGTCCTCATGTCACAGAAAAGGAAGGAAGTTTTGAGGGTTCTCATGCACCAACAAGCAATGAAACATTTGTTGGATGTCAGCCAGAACAGAACTGCTCTCTCCTTCCGAAAGTGTAGGAGAACGCCTGGTAGAGAATTGTTAAGGTCGGAACCTGTCAGAAGCACGTCATTGAGGGAGACGCCGGCGTATTGGTCGCTGGACCGCTTGACTGCATCGTCTGTTATTTGGCAAGCACTGACGTGGCTCCCTAAAAGGTAACGGGGCAACCCATTTGTGAGCATCGTCTCCGTAGACATTGGTGTCCATGACCTTCAGAAAGGAGACATCCTCGATTGATGGAGCGGGTCTGTTATCGTGTTGGTCGAACACTGTGTGTCCTAGCATACTCTCCGGCGATTTGCTAGGCCTGCTGATGCTTGGTTCTGTTTCTTTGATGTGCATGAAACTTGTACAAGGACCACCATCTAACACGTGAGTCTTGAATGTGTCGGCTGTTGGCTTATGCATGTTACCGAAGCACACTTCTCCTATCACCTCCCAGCCTAGATCAAAGCGTAGTGCAAAGGGTGCGTTGTGCGGTCCGTTTACTTGTTGCCTGACCTTGTGTGCTCTAAGCATGCCTCTTCCGAGGAGCAGGAGTATCACCGCTTCTGGGTCCAGCTCAGGAATGTGTTTGCCGATGTGACGGAGATGAGGCTGGTGTAAGGCTGCGCTTGGTGTTGGAATCTCAACTCAATCGTTTGGGATCTCAAGACACTCGAGGAGCGGTGGGAGACAGATGAGCACTTTTCCATCCAGTGACTCTACCTGGAATCCTTCATATGCTCGGTGCACATAAAATCTTCATACTAAACTTCTTAACCCTTTCTCTTCTTACTATTTTACTACACACATGTGAATTACTTATTTTAAAGCACACATTGAAATGAACAACAGAAATGCCTTTGAGGCAACACAGCTCCATCTATATTTCCATAATTAAATATTAGTAAAAACAAAGGGGGCGTGTCTATTTGATCAACACACATAAATCCCACTTCTAGCCCCGCCCTCTTTTTTTTTTTTTACCAAATATGGTTTCTTCAATAAACAACGAACGTTGTGACAAACGTCACAAATGTCCCCACACACCAACGGACGACGTCAAGGGGGGGGTTTCAGAACGATGATACTTGCTTGTTTATTTATTCATTTATTTACTTGAAAAAATTGACTCAATGTAAAAATAATCGTTCCCCCCCTAAAAGCAGTACCATCGAGTGACCGGCAGGGGGCGGCGCACAAATGCCAAAGGAACGTCGTGCACCAACGAAGAAGCTCGCATCCAATCAGATCAGACGTCCGTTTTGAACCAGCGCGAGCAGCGGCGATGGGGGATTCAAGGTCTTTATGGTGAGTCGTATTTTTCCCTTACCTCTCCTCTACTCCGCGTCCGCTGTTCGATATCGTGTCCATTACATGCTTTCAGTTATACCGGCCGGGCGATCGATTCACGCGTGGCCCCGGTGGGCAAACGAGACACGTGGTAAAAAAAAAAAAAAAAAAAAAGAGAGAGAGAGACAGAGAGAAGCTTTTGCTGTCAAGGGGCGCCCGTTCTCCCGAACTCGCCGGCCCGTCCGTGAAGGCGCCGCCAGCCCGGAGGTCCCGGAGCCAAACACCGTCGGCGGTCCCCGGCTGCTGCCGCTCGTTCCCGGGCTTCACGGCTCCCTACCGCCCCCCCCCCCCTCCGAGCACCGGCCGCCGCGGTCTCCTGCCGACTGTTTGATGGGAACCCAGGAGGGGGAGAGAGGTGAGTCGGGCCGGCGGACACGCCTGCCCGGTCGGCGCTAACGCTAGCTTCCTGCTCTCCCGGTTGTCACCCAAACCTCAATCTTTGTTGTTTTTCCTCCTCATTTAACCACCCGAAACTCAACTATCACCGCCCCCTTACTAGTGTTCTGCTTCCCAAAGCGTCTCCCTCCGTCAGCTGGGTCTTTCCCCGCCGCCGGTGAAAGTTTCTGCGAGACAGTGAAAGTTGACTTTGGGTGCTTGAAGTTGGTTATTGTCGCTTTTTACGTCCTCTAAGGTCGCTTTTGTCCCCCCCCCAGACTGGACAGATGTGGCCAACGACCTGCTCGGCCAGTGTCACGTCAGCCGGAGGCTGCGGGCTCTGGACGAATGCGACGCGGGTGTTTTCGTCGCCCTCTACGAGCACATCCTGGAGGAGAAGGTCCCAGGTAAACTCCGGCGGGCTGACCCGGTTCGTGACACACACGCTTACGGGGCTGTCGAGTGAAACACTCGTAAGTCCCCCGACACCCGTCGTCCCGGAAGAATTAGGATTACATATCATATTCCCCTGACGAAGGTCAAAGGTCAACGGTTGCTTTGGTTACACGGGACGTTACTATAGTTAACCCGCAGGAAATGAGATCCCGGGGGTTTAAATGGGAGCAACGCGTTCGCATCGGTGATTTTTGTGAGTGTTTTTCAGGGTTTTCCTGCTTATTTGTGGCGTGTTGGTTCAGATTTTATTGCAGCGCCGGGATGTCAGGAGGACGACATCCATAATGTTCAGTCCGTGATCGACTCGCTCTCGCTGGACTACCTTCAGATCAGCCTCTCTCACATCACAGGTGCCATAAACATTTTCACCCTTGAAACTTTTCACTTGGGTCTGCCTGGAAATTAGAATTCATCATCATATGGGCTTTATTTGACACTCGCTCCTAAGTGAAACGTGGAAGTGGTAAATGCAACATGTTTGTATGTTTTCAGGGGAAAATGTCATCAGAGGTGATCAAGACTCAATCAAGAACCTCCTGGAAATCTTTGATGGCCTTCTTGAATATTTCAAAGAGGAGATAATCGAGGAGTCCCAGAATGGTGGGAACCGGCTCTGCTGTCGCTTTCCCTTCCTGTTTTCTTTGTTTTGTTGCAGTTTCTGGTCGTTGTATGAAGGTTTCTGAGAACTAAAGCTAATTAAATGATATCAAGAAAGGATTTATAACAACAAGAGACGATCAGATTTGTCACGTTTTCCTGCCCGTTGTTGGTAAGCGGTGGCGAAAGGGAATTTTCACAAGAGCTTTAAGCAATCGGTGTGTTTCCTCTTTACCGACTGTCTTTGTAGAGGTTCTGTCCGCTCTGTCAAACTCTGCTTTTAGCGGAACTGAGGAAGCTTTTGTGTGAGCGGACCTCTCTGTCAGCCGACTGCCAAACTGCAATTAGTGGTTAATGGCTGTTGGTCCAACGTGTTTGCTAAAGCCTTTAAAGAGAGTTTCGATTGTGGAGCGAGTTTGTTCTTATATCTGCTGTTTGTTGGAGCAACATTGGTGCTTTGTTGGCGCGTTCCTGAAGCCGCTGCTCTCGTCTTTATCCTTTCAGAGGAAGCTTTCGGCCCCGCTGAACTCGCTGAGCCAAGGAGCGGCAGCGGCACAGAGGGCAAATACACGGAGCCTGAACAATCTTCGTCTTCCATCGGAGAGTAAGAACTTTCCAGCAGTGTATTTTGTGTCCTAACACACTTTAACTGCATGATTAGAATGATATCGTTGTAATTATGTCACCATGTCGCTTGCATGTTTTGTCCTTTTTTGCTTTTTATGTTTAAATAAGTTGGAGCACAGAGGGGAGAGCAGAGAGTCGCTGCAGCTGCATTTGTATTTGAATTTGTGCCGCTGGTTCACTGACATTGGTCAGATCTATTACATCAAAGGGTGCTCATTTTACATATCTCTCCTTCAGCAGGTCACAGTGCTGAGGTTAAAATGTTAAAATGAAAGGTTCCACTTTGTCACAGAGTTCCACCCTAAACTCTGACCTACTGCAGAACTTGCTTTTCACCCATCTGTGCCGAAAGACGCAGTTCAGTCGGTGTCCTGTGTCAGCTGTTTTGCAGAGGGCTGTGGGTCAGGAAAGCCAGGAAAGCATTCCGGTGTGTGTCCTGTTCCAGTGACATTTAGACGGCCCCATGTGTCATTTCGCTTTCGTGCGCACTCGGTCGGTACATCCTGTTGAAGCGACGCCCGGCGCGGCTCCATTAGCACTGTAAATATTAGGATGTTAAACACCGCTGCCCCGCCAGATCCGTGTGTTTGGCGTCTGTGTTCTGGAAGGCCACTCAACACAATGTTGATTTCACTGTTTCTGTTTTAACGGCTCAACTGTTGCATCCCAAAAATTCAACTTTTAAAAAAAAAAAAAGAGAGAGAGAGAGAGTTTCACACTTGAGGTTCACGTCTGTTTTGATGTTTGCTGTGAGGGAGAGCTGAAGATAAGGGCAGCTCAGATCTGCATGAGTTGTAGGGTGTTGGGGGATCTTTGGGGTAAACCCTTTAGAGAGTTACGGTAATCTGGCTGAGACGTGACAGGTGTGTTAAAGCGCTGTCGGTGGTGAGTGACGGACGGAGGCCCTCGGCGCTGTGGAGCTGGAAGTGCGCTGTCCTGCGGACTGCCAACAGAAGTGCTGTGTGCCAGAGTACATCTTGATATGTCGATGTGGTGTCATCGATCAGGTCGCTGGTGCACTCCAGTAAACACTCCCTCTATTCGTCGGATGCTGAGGAACAGGGATCGGACAGTGACCTCTTGGGGTTGGGGGTCACTGCAAGCACATTTGCAGCCAGACAAGAAGGTGAGACACTAAACACGGCGTGTTTGTTTGTACCCATGTAACCACGGTCGAGTCGGACTCGCCACTCACCCGACAGGACTGGCTGTTCCCTTCCACACCTCAGATGCAGCCGCTGCCCCGTGTCCTTCCGGCGACCACGCCGTTCCGCAGACCGAGCCCCCGCCCGCAGCCATCGCCCTGCAGCCACCCAAGCAGAGCGACGGCCCCCTGGCGGCGGAGGGCTGCAGCCAGGCGCACACGGGGGAGGAAGCTACCGAGGTAGTCTCGTGATGCAGATCGGCTGCCTGACTTCGCTCGACCTTCCCGGCTTTGAAAAACAACAAATTCCGCGTGTTTCTATAAAGTTTTATCACAAGACTGTTCATGCTTGCACACACGCATTTCATTTTTGAGATGACGTGTGTGTGTGTGTGACGGTTTCTCCCGCGTGTGTTTCGAGCACACTGACACTAAAACCTCCTCCGCGGTAGCCGGAGTCACCGCTCGGGGTAACCGTGACTGCCGCTTTCACGCCGCCAAAGCCTCGTAATATTTTGGGGGAGGGCGCCAACGGCGCTGCTGTGTTGGGAATGAAAGCGAGTCATTGTGTCCTTTTAAACAAAAGACTCTCTTCATATGAAGCAAAGGGATTCGGTGGCGTGATGAGCCTGGCGTGTTTGGATGAGCAACTTATTTAGCACAGGGGGTGTTTATTTTTTAATTACACATGTACGCTGTTAAGACAATTTGCGCCAGGCACGAGTGGAAAACATCGTGTGTGTTAATTAGAGGCTTTCTGGTCTGATGGTTCCTCTCCTTTGAGCACTAGACTGTATTTACCGCTTGCTCCTTTCTTCCTTTTAATTTACTCTTGACTTTTTTTTAACTCCAGGGTTCTCAACCACCAGCTGCAGGCGTGGTCATCAATGGGCTCCAGTCTCCCGGTAAGCAAACAAGCGCGAAACCTATGAAACGGGCTGACGTCTGTGTCGCGGATCGATATTTCGATCTGCCTGAACACGTACCTCCGTTCTGGTGGAGACGTGCTCCGGTGACCCGAGGCCTGTTGCGTGACACCAAGCAGAAAGTCCCGCGGGACTTTGAAAGACAACATTGTCATTGATTCCGTGCTGCTCTCCATATCCAGCAGGGACTGAGAGATCTTTGTCCTGCCAGCTGAGATCCAGGGCGGAGGTGGAGGAGACACTGGAGGTATGACCGCAACCAGCTTAGGCTCGTTAAATGTCGGAGTTGAAGTTCAGCAACCTGAACAGAAGGAGTAAAATACCAAAGAAAATGTTCATCGACATTGAATTCTGATGTTTTTTCATTTATTTTTTTTTTATGCCTCTCAGTCAACTAGTGGAGGCCCCAGGAGGGTTTTATTCCGCACCCAGCCAGATGTTCTTTACCTCACTCTGCAGGACGGGAGGGCCGCCACCACCCTCTCACCTCCAGACGGCAACGAGGAAGACAAATATGAGGATTTGTCTGCTACAGACAGACAACTGGACAGCCAGACGCGCCTCGGATACAAGAGAAGTCCAAGGTAGAGGAAGTCCGAGATGGCAGCGGCGTGAGAATGCGTGGGTGGCGTGAGAACTAAGAACGCTCACCGTGTCTTTCTGGGCAGGAGCCGGTTGGACGAGGAAAGCCGGGAAGGATCTCTGGCGTACCACAGGCAGAAGGATAAGCAGGCGGAGGAGGAGCTGCATCACATATCCGAGAAGCTCTCCCACCGGCTGGAGGAACTCGACCAGGTGCCCTCATCAGGATGAGTGCTCGCCTCTGTGCTTCAGCAGCGTCCTGTTTGGATCCATCTCATTTCTGCTTTTAGATGCTTAAACGAGTTCTGGGGGAAAGTGGAGAAGCCGCTGAAGACGGGGAGGAGGAGGAGGACGGACGCTCACGTCGCAGGACTTCCGGACAACACGCAGGTACACAACATTCCAAACAAAGCACCGGTGGGTCTAAATCCTCACCGGTGCTGCCTGGGAAGTTGTGCGTTGGTTTAAAAATTGAAACAACTCGGGGACTTTTCTTAGATTCTGAAACTGGAGATGCAGAATCCACCCACCGGACTCCTTCGTCTCCCGGCTCCTCACGAGGTCCTTCCTCCCTGCAGGAGCGTGTAGTAGGTAACGCCCCGGTCCTGGAGGATGGGAGACAAACCGTCCTCACAGCTTCTCAGCACTCCAGGCGGGAGCAGCACCACAGACGGTCTCACAGGAAACACAAGGTTAATCTTGGTTTCTCTTTCCTACACCATTAAAGTTTTTGGTGTTGCTGTTGCCGTTTTAACAGTTTCAGGACGTCACAACTGTCTTCCAGCATCAGCACAAGACGGCCTACGAAGACGAAGAGTCAACAAGGTGTTGTGATGAAGAACAGGCAGAGGTAGACGAAGCGCGTCTTAAAGCCCAGGAAGCCGTAAGTCAGCGGTGACCTCACTTCTCTATCAACCTAGACGTGTATAGGGAGGGAGTGAGGCCGGAGCAGTAGCTGTGGTCACTCATTTCATCACGTTTGCCTCACAAAAAGACCAAAAAAGACTAAAGAAACCCTCCAAACTCGAACATTTACACCGTCTACGACCTCCCGACGGGGGCGATGCGCGAGTGAGCGAGCTGCAGCAGTCCAAGAAAGCGTGATAGAAACGTGGTTGTGTGGTATTTTTCTGTTCACCCATCTCTTTATTTTGTGTGCGTGCAGGAGCAGCAGTACAGAGAGGCGATACTGAGGGACGTTTCTCCGGCCCACACGCCCCCCAGGAGCAGAACGAAGCCCCAACATCGAACACAACAACGACCCTCCACGTCCGGGCGGAGGCATCACGAGCTCAGGAGGCCCCCCTCAAGTCAGTTACCACTCAGAAGTGGTTCCACACAGCCTTCTCTCGTTTTTATGCCTTCGCCTCCTCCGCTTCTCTCCCCAGTGAACGTGAACGACGGCGAGCTCCTCCCTCTGCTCCTGGAGGAGTTGCCTCACCTCCACATCTCGCCCCACGCGCTGGGGCGCATGTGGGAGCAGCAGATGCAGCAGGTCGACAGGCTCCGCTCGGCGGCGTCCCCGTCCAGTCGCCGCCACAGCAGGCTCACCAGCCAGGTTCGGGGGGGGGGGGGCGGCCGCGGCCCAGATCCCTTCCGGGAAGAGCCGCGTTTGTGCGTGACACTTTGCGCCTGTCGCTTCTCCGGCAGCTGGAGGAAGCCCAGAGGAAGCACGACCTGCTCGTCGAGATCCTCCACAAAGACCAGGAGCACAAGAGGCGCCTGGTGAGCGCCTCCCTTTCTCCCTCACGTGCACGCGGACGCCTCCCCCGCCCGCTAAGACCCAAACGCCGACTCTTCCAGAGGGAGGTCAGGGAGCACGTCCAGCAGCAGAAGTCCACCCAGAACAGGCTGAAGGAGCAGAGGCAGCAGGCGGCGCGCGCCAGGAAATACCACGACGACTACCACGTCCAGCACCGTGCACGTCTGATGAGGATGCGCACCAAAGAGGAGAAGGTGGGAACGCGGCTTCAGGGCTCAGATGATTCCTGCTCTCTTGGCTTAGTTCAGACCGGAGGGCAGCTTGAGCTGAGGCCATCTGGTGGCTTTTATCCCTTCAGATGTTTCGGCAGCTGTTCGAGGAGGGTCTGGAGCTGCAGAAATTTCGTCTGAGAGAGCAGAGAGCTTTTGCCCGGGAGCAGCGTCAGGAACAGCAAAGGCGGTACCAGGATCACATCACATCCATGGAGAACTACTACAAAGACCAAGTAGGATCCCACCGGCCTGCGGTTCTTCTAAGTCAGGGGTCTCCAAACTCTCCCACAAAGGTCCGTGTGGCTGCAGGTTCTGGTTCAATCCAGCAGCACCAGACTGGACTCACTTCATCAACTCATCTGAGTCTTCAACAGCTGACTGGTCAAACTGGGTGAGCTGGACTGGTGGAACCAGAACCTGCAGCCTCACGGCCCTTTGGGGGGGGGGGGTTGGAGACCCCTGTTCTCAGTGAACCTTCCTAGTTCGGTCCAGCGTAACTTCACTGGTTCCCTCCAACAGTTTTCTATCCTCGCTGAAAAGCTGGCTCAGGAGCGACAAGAGGTCCAGGTTCGGAAAAAAGCCCAGGAAAAGGTAAACGCTCGAAGGCTTTTATTTTAATAACCGATGGCAGAGAGTTCGCCCGGTTCAGGGTCAGATTATCTGCTCTGTGTCCCTCAGGTTCTGCTGAAGATGAAGCGGGAGCTGCGGTCGAGGATGGAGCACGAGATCGAGGAGCTGCAGAAGATCATCGTCCGGAACAACGAGGACGACTTCGTCCAGGACCTGGAGGTCCAGAGGCTGCGTAGCCGGATGCAGATGGCGTCCTTCCAGTTCAACACCAGCTATCTGCAATGAGCACAGAAGGGAAGCGGTGGGCCGTCTTAAGCCCCGCCCCCTGGAACCTGGACCGCGCCGCGTCGCCCCCGCTTCCGCCTCGGGCGAGCGACGCTTCAGGCGGAGGACGCCGCCGCCTGCTCGGTGCTGTCGAGGCTCAAAGACGGCCCCCGTCTCGCCCATCCTGAACTGTACAGTCTAGCTGCTAACGTAGGTGAGCCCAGAAACCCCCTCGTCCCGGCTGCTCCACCTTTAACGACTCCTTGGACCAAGTTCCCACGTTTGCGTACTTCAGAGCGTTTTTTTAACGAGACTCTGCAGTCGGTGTGCCGACGCCGTAGCGCATTTTTAAACCCCTGTTGCCAAATTAGATCAGCAGATAAGTCCGAATGTCACACACTGACTTACTTTTGAATATGCAACGTGTCTTTGTTTTAACCGTGAACTTTATTTATTTCAAAACCGATCCTGAATCAGCCCGCCGTTGTGGTTGAAGGCGGCGATCACTTTTAATCCTTTTCCTTAATTCTGTGGTAGCTGTTTTTGTAACCCTCTACCAGGACCTCGAAGGCGATTGTTTTCAAATACACCGACTCTTGCAGTTAAACGGGAGTGTGTGGAAGGTTTGTGTGCGGTTCTCGTTGGGTTGTCGTGGCGACGGGTCTTTAACCTCAACGGGGTCAAGTCAAAAACCTCGACCTGAAGGCAAAGGGGTTCCGAAAGTTTCCGAACCAGCCCCCGCCGGCGCAGACCTTGCTCTCACCGAGTCCTCGCCCTCGGGTTGGGCTGGGGGGCAGCGCCGTCGACGTCGCGCCCCCTCGCCTCAGTTCAGCTTCTGTAAACACTCCTCGCCCGCGTCGGGAAGGTTGGTCCATTTCCAGCCGCTCTGGCAGAAAGGGCACCTCTGGGTGACCTCCAGCTTCAGTCCGCTGACCCGCTTCCCCACGGCGCAGCGTCGGTCGCAGCCCCGGCACGAGCGGAAGAGCTCCAGGACGCACTCTTCGTCCACGACGCACTCCGAGGGGCTGACGGCCCAGAAGAGAGAAGTCGGGTTAACGCCCAGGCAGCGCTCCTCGTCTCACACCGAGGTCAACGCACCTCCCCAAGTCCACGAGGAAACGGCCGTCTCCCACGCTTACGGAGATCCTCACGCCCTCGGCTTCGCCCCCATCGTCCGACACGTCGATCCCGTCGTTAAAGCGGCGCTTCGGGGTGTCGTTGGAGGGCTGTTCAAGCTGACGTGACTGACCTCCGCTTTGAAGGCTTCCTGACTCCTCGCTCGTCGTCACGGCGTCGCCTGCCGATCTTTGACCGGGAGCTTCTTTTTCCTTGTTGTTCAAACAAGACAAGAACCACGGAAAAACGGTTAAATTTGAGCATTTTAAAGACGGACGCAGTCTTCTAAGTGGCCTCGTTTAGACAATTGAGTAAATGAATTTAGACGGTTCCTAAGACGCTGCTCATATTCGATATTCAGGATATTTAAAATGAATACAAAAGTGTCCAAAAGCATCGATAAACGCATCAACCTTTGGTGCAGGACAAGAGTTCACTTTTACCACTGTGAGATGAAATGAGAACGATCTCACAGCGTCTTCGTCCTCAGATGATGATCGGTCATCGCTGAGGGGGAACAGACGAGGAGAGTGGTGATCGACATGAGGACGTGCACAAATCACCAGCGGGGTGGGACAGGTGTGTGTCCGGGTTACCTGTGCGGGAGGACGGGGATGGGGGACGCGGGGGACCACGGGGGCGATGGGCTGGAGGAGGCGCGTCTGTCGTAGCTGCGGGAAACGACAAGGTTCAGCCTCTCAGGTGTGTTACAGGCGTGTTACAGGTGTGTTACAGGTGTGTTACATGCATGTTACAGGTGAGAGGAGGTATAATGTGATAATAATGACAGAACCGTCTCATCAAACCACGGTTTTAGACTTTAAGGCTTCAAACAAACCGTGCAAACGCTGCAGAACCAGTTTTAAACAGTATAAATACTTTAATACTTTTATTCTTTTGAATATCGAATCAAAACAAATGTGAGGAGAGAGCGAAGAAACGGCCAAGATGTTAATTAACGCTGCCTCGTTCTCCGTTGGTCGCTCATCCTCAAATCTCTTTTCTTTAGACTTTTGCCTAAAAAAAAAAAAACTTTTATCGGGGTTAAACCCACGATCGCTTCTATTCTCGTTGCTGACGGGCGACGGCGCCGCGCATGCGCGCACGGCCCCGCCCTCATAACCCCGCCACAGCCCCGCCCTCTCCGTAACCCCGCCCCCCACAGCCCCGCCCTGATAACCCCGCCCTCTCCGTAACCCCGCCCCCTCACAGCCCCGCCCCCCCCGGGACCGAGGCTCCCCTCACCGGTCCAGCAGGAAGAGCGCCACGTCGGCGTTGCTCGGGAAGGCTCCGGCTCTCCTCACCGAGTCCCATTTGGGGAACGCGGCGCCGACGTTGATCCTCGTCTTGTGCCGCCGCCGGTCTCGCGCCCGCCTGCGCGCGCGGGGCGCGTGCGGCGCGAGGCCGGAGCAGTAGCTGTGGTCGCTCATTTCAGCGCGTTTGCGTCGCGAAAAGACCCCAAAAGGCCCAAAAAAAGACCCAAAAAGACCCTAAAAGACGGAAGAAAGCCTCCAAAATCGAACATTTACACCATCTACGACCTCCTGACGGGGGCGACGCGCGCAGGTTCTTCTTCTTCGGTTTTCGCTTCCATGAGGAAGTGACACGCCCGACCGCCTCTAAACTTCATTAATTCTCTTTTTTAAACGTTCGTGCACATAAAAACTCTTCACCCCGCTTTTCTGACAACCTTCTTGCATCCTGCATCATTTTGCACCAGCAGGACTGAACGTCAACGGGACGTCTTCAGCAGACGGACCCTCGTTTCTAGGGGCAACGTCGGCGCCTCTGACATTAAAGCCGCGTCACGATAGAATAATCTAACAGCGATGCTCACTTTTAAATTGCTCCGTAATCCTTTAATCCCCAGATTGACCGCTTGTTATGCTTTAGTTTTAGTTTTTGATGGTTCTTTTTCTACCAGCCTGTGTGTGATTTAGCGCCCCCTCAGGCCCGGGATGGTCAACGCTTCGTATTTATTTTACTTTTTAGTGGTAAAGTTCGTTTATTGGAAATGTTATCGGGCCTTTTTCTCATTTTTCTATTGCGGCTTTTCTGAATTATTTTAAAAACAGTCAATAGTTGTTTGTTTTTTTTTTTTAAACATGTTTTTCTCCGCTTCATACTACAATAATCGTAACTATGAGGCGTCACCAGGTAAATTATTTTTTATCTACGCAGCAATCTGACTAGCAAATGATTGATTCCCTAATACTCTGTGACAAACATTCGACTGTTCAACAGGTAATCTGTCATCATTTGAAAGGGCAAACGTTGCCATGAATTCAAAATATTGAAGGTACCAATTTAAAAAGGGGAAATAAACAACTCCGTTGTACGAACCACAGGACTGTGTGTTCCAAACAGCATAGTTTTATTGCTCAGCT
The DNA here is from genome assembly GCA_911728415.1 of Lagocephalus sceleratus. Classification (NCBI taxonomy): domain Eukaryota; kingdom Metazoa; phylum Chordata; class Actinopteri; order Tetraodontiformes; family Tetraodontidae; genus Lagocephalus; species Lagocephalus sceleratus. The sequence continues at coordinate 4,138,132 of CAJVRN010000232.1, read as the reverse complement.
TTCCTCGAGGGTACAGGAAGTGTATTTCTTTGCTTATAACTCGTGTTTTTGTGTCTTGTCAGTGACGAGCTCGCAGAGCACAAAAACGGCAACACACTGAGACAATAAATACAAAAATAGATGGGGAAACACGGTGCAGTCGGAGAACGATTCCTTTCCGTTTGGACACAGATTGAATCATTTACACACACGCACACACGCGCACACACACTTGCAGTAAGTAAGCCTGTTTGTTCCAAGAGAAAATGTTGGGCACGTTTACTCATCAACACAGAGATCACCTGGATTTAACCCATTTTAACCACCATCCAAGTACAAAAACTCCAATTACTCAGACCCGTCAATGCAAACCAAAATTAAACTATTCTACCCGGTGTCCAAAGCTTAAACAAAAAAAAAACAACATTCCTAATTAATAAGTGGCCACTGTGGTCAATTTGGCTCCCGAATTCCATCGCCACAGACTTGACACCCACCACTCGCACAAAAGACTGAACCAGCCAGAAAATAACACACAACAAGAGCAGCTGACTGTGTACACTGGATTAAAAATACAACTGTGCATATCAAGATTGTGTGTATTTAAATTTTACAAAGAAAAATGTAGTAAATAGAAGTGTCTGATTACACCTTTGACCCCAAGAATGCAGAACATGTGCAAAAAGGCTTATGCATTTATTTTCTGCCTCTGGTTAATAAAGATATAATATAACCAAATGAACTTTCTACAATTGTACAAAGACAACTATATTTTTGTACTCCATTTAAATCAATTTGTCGAAGGACATTTAAAAAAAAAAAAATCAAGGAGTACCACCTTACAAACTGTTTATGGATACAAATAAATTCAGGCTGCATACATATTTAGATATAAAAAAGAATATTAACTGTTCTTGTTTCTTACATGTATAATAATTTTGCAAATAAATAGACTTCATCTTGAGCATCCATTCATGCAGAGGGATTTTCTTTGGATGGAATTGCTTTGGGCCGATTCCTCTCTGGATTTGAAGCAAATTAAGCGACAGTTTGGTTGTGAAGCACCCTGGGGGGGTGGGGGGAAACCCCCCCCCCCCCCCCACCACCACCAAGACTCAGCCATTCATACTCTCAGGGTGCCGACGCGTCAGCGCGGATAGATAACAAGAGAACGCCGCTACTCTGCCAACAGGAAGAATTCTTTTTGAGTCCTACCCCTCCTCACATTCACCCTGCAAGTCTGCGAGACACACAAAATAGGACACCTTTCACCTGAGAATGCAAAGAGGTCAGTGAAAGACACCAACATGCTTACATTTAAACTGAACAGAAAGGCCAAGCAATATACAAAATAACTGTTTGTACATATATACTAAAAAAAAAAAAGGTGTAGATTCTTTCTACTATTAACGTCTATTGTAGTCCTATAGTAAATAAAAAGACAAGATTACTTCTAATAGTTTGAAGAAAGCGTTCCAGCCATCACTGCTCAGTTCGTAAAGTGCTCTAAAGTCTAAGAATACGATGGAGACAAAAAAAAGGCTGCCTACTTCCGTTAATGGTGGCGTGACTGGAAAAAAAAGAAAGTCTGTACACGAACATCTGTTTGGCAAACGTGGTCCCATAAACAGCTGTGACCTTCTCGTCCGCCGACAAGGACAGCGAGTGTGGCGCGGCAGCAAGAAACAGAATCAGATATACGGCGGTTAGAAGGCGGCGGTGGTGGGGCTGGAGAAACTGGGGGGAGGGGCTGGAGGAACCGGGATGAGGACCAGTCAGTTCTGCAGCTTCGGATACGGGATAGCAAACGTGGGAACGCCAATCTTCACAGATTTTCGCCGCGCGTCCGAGGCCACGGCCACAGCGATCGATTCTAAAGGGAACCCGCGCTCCCCCGATCTCACCCCAACCACCGGCCTGGGCTGCAGGAACCAAGCAAAGGAGCGTTTACGCATTCTGGAATTTGTCGCCACGGGGATGAAAGATAGCGTGAGGTTTGGATGGTTACTAATGGCAAGATACGGCTACCTGCAGTGTTCAAGGTTCAGTAGCACAAGATCAGTTCGATTGCAAGTCAAGTTGATTTAAAAAGAAGAAAAAAAAAAAAAGTCAAATGTCAAACTGAAACCTGCTTCATGAATTGACTGGAAGCGAGATGATTGAGCACCCCGTTATTCTGACTGCTCACTCATGTCGTTTATCTTAACTTTGTCCTCTAATAAAAACCAAAAAAAAAAAAAAAAAAAAAGTAGAAAAATGAATATAGCAGCAGCTGATCGAACAGTAAAGGGAAGAGTATAAATGAGAGAAGAGGAAGACCGCCGGCAGCTCAAATGCTCCTCAGTGCGTCTCATTCCACCGCGAAGCCGCAAGTCTCCTCGATCGCCGTCAGCAGCTTGTCGTATAGCTTGTCGTAACCCTCGTAGGGCGGAATGTCGATCCGATTGAAGCTGGGGAGACAGGGTGAGTTTCAGAGGGGGGGGGGTCGTTGTCCGTCGGGGCGTCTCTGAGCGGATGCGAGACACTCACCAGGTGTGGGCTTTGGGCAGGTTGTTGGTGTTGGCGTCGATCTGGTGGATGGTGAAGAGGCGGGGCCCTGCAGCGCCTGCAGGCAAAGCACGGCGTCGCCCTCAGCTTTTTATATGTGACTCAGATATTAAAGCGTGCTTGTGGATTATATTCACAGTACAAGTCACATCTCGCTCTCACAGCTCAGACGTCTTTGAAGTCTGGAGCAAAGCGGTGGACGGAGCACCGGTCCTACCTTGTAAAGCCTTGAAGCCCTGCAGGGGAACCCTGGAAGAGCCCGTCACGAACTGGAGCAGCCGGGCCCGCCTTTCCTCGTCGAAAGACTCCACGGCCTTCCAGAACCACTTGACGATGTTGCTGTCCGGCGTGCAGTGCTTAAGCCTGGTGTTCGCCTTCCAGTCGGAGATGTCGATCTTTCCCAAGCCGCACACAATCAGCTGGAGGGAGTGGAAGGACGAGTAAAGCTAAATCAGCTGCCAATATGAAAATGTTCCAGCAGCAAACGTGTTCATAGAAAGTACAAACATATCTGTTCCTGTATAAAATGACGGCTGAGTGTAAGAACCCGCCCGTGTGACATTTAGCAGACAGAGGGTCTATGAGCCTTTTTGTGGGCTGAATGTTTCTGGATCCTGACGTTAACCAGCTAAGTAGCTTTGACTTTGCAGCGGTTTTCATTTTTACCTCCAGCTCTTTCTCATCAAAGGATTTGAGCAGATGTTGAGGAATAACCTCATTAAAGCCTTTCTGCAGGGCCAGAAACTGAGCCTCAATGCCATGCAGGAAACGCCAGTTTACATACAACCTACAGGAGAAACGTGAAGCATGAAAACATGAATGGGACACCAACGCCCACACACTGGGAATGTCACGTTTAGGCCGACGCGCCGCTCTCCATACCTGACATACTCCTTCTTGGTGTCCTCCGACACCGAAATTGTCTTGCCATTTGGTTTGAGCTCGTGTTGGATGATTTCTCCATAAGCGTTGTGCTCAACACAGAAAGTATGATCCAGGACACCAGTGATGTCATTATCCCTGAGGAGGAGGAGGAGGAGAAGACAAAAAGGTTGCTTTGAGCTCAGTTATTTCGTTTGTTTCAAGAGCAGGAGTATTATTTTTACATTATAGTCAAGGGAATTTTGTTTCTCTTTTACAAGTTGGTTAAGGTCAGAAGTAAATAGTGCAGAAGGAAAGAATGAAATGACTTGCTGTTCCGTTTACTGACAGCAGGGGGCAGTAATCACACAAAGTTTGAGCCAACCAACACTGAGCAGCTGCAGCTTTTCGTTCCAATCAAGCGGCAGCACACCAGACGAGACTCATTTAATCAACTGATCTGCTTCTTCAGACAGCTGATCGCTTCAAACTGTGTCTGCCTGCGCGGCCCTTTGTGGAACAGCTTGGACGTCCCTGGGCTCGTGAATCATCCGCGCTTCCCAAAAACTTGGTATGAGTTAAAGTCTTACAGGATCCAGACAAGGCTGTTGTAGAGGTCGGGGTCAACAGATTCCATGTCGTCCAAAGTGATCGATTTTCCAAGCAGCTGTTTGTAGAAGGGCAGCGTGAAGCCTCCATCGATGTAATGGCCGTGGAACACCGCCATGCCCATGATGCGACCCACAAAATGGAAGTATGACAGGTGCTCCTGCAACAGTAGAAGGTGGATTAATACATTCCATCATTTTGCATTAAGGTACATGATTGAATTATCAAATTTGAAATCTGTAACCAAACATGAATGCGCTTCAACCCGGGATAAAATGATTAAAATAACATTTTTTCACACCCAGTGTGGTTTAATATCAACATCAAAAATTGCAGCAGATTAAACTTGTTTTAGTAGCAGGATCAGACTCGTGTCCTGGCGTGAGGCTGCATCTTCCATCCTCACATGGATGAAAATGTGATTTCCTCAGACGGAAAAGAACACCAACCGGATTGACAGCGCTGTCAGGATTAATCTGCAGAGTGTAGATGTCGTCTCTGGTGTACTGAAACAGGCCGTAGTAGGGGTTCAGCATTTCGTGGGACAACAGGTATAGCCATTCCCTAGTGTAGATAAACACACACACATGCATTCACAAACACGTGTGAAAAATGCACTTGCATACTGCTATTCGGAACTCCGAATGAAATTCAGACACAGTACCTTGCGACCCCGCCGTAATCCAGACCTTCCTCTCCTCTAAATTTGATCATCAGTCTCTTCCAGAGATCCTTTGGACGCATCTTCATCACCTGGCGGTAGGACTCCTAAAGATCAAGACAGGCGAGACGGGTCAACGTTGTGCAGGACAGATAAGACCGTCCTTTAAATCCTGATATCAGGAGTCAGCATCAGAATGTACAGGAAGCATCCGAGGGGATTTCATGTTCATAAAGTCAGTTCGGGTTTAGTGTGAAGCACAGATGCTGCAGAACTTCAAACTGAGGGTTATGCAACACACACTTTCCTTCACAGGTGCCCTACAGTCACGGTACAGTACACATGAGGAAGAATCCAAGAGCGAAACTAGCGTGAAACTAAGCTGAGGTGTGGAGTAATGCGCAGACACGAATATCATCATCAGTTCCACCAAACGCACGTGCACGTATCCAGCAGGTTAACCCGGCGAAAGCATCCCTGCCAAATCTGTGTCTGTCCTCTGTGCCAGTAAATCCCATGAGACGCATTCTAAGTGTGTGCCAGCACGTGTGAACGCTGCCAGTGGAAATGTGCAGCGCTGGTGGCTGCGTGAAAAACTCAAGCGAATCTGCAGAGCTGGTTTTCACACTTCACTCTTCCACAGCTGTCACGCTGGAGGAGGATGAAGTCATATTTTTCATTGCTCAACTCGTACTTATGAAGTTATGTCTGGCCCTCTCACTTGCCACTGCTGCTCTCCTCACTTGCTCCTCCCCCTCTGCACCCCCCCCCAATCCCTCTGGGTACTGAGGTCATCCAGAAAGAATGCCTTGCTTTGGTACAACAAATGATTGAGGGAGAACGGGAGACAGAGGAGAGGAAGGAAAGTAACATAGAAATCAAAGGGGTTTTTTTTTGGTGTAGTGAAGGACTTTCTGTTTTGCTTTTTTCTGGAAACTACGAAGCACTTCTGAGAACGGGGTCCGCGCTGTTGTGGGCCTTTTTCTGGTGCACATCAGAAAAAACAGAAAAACATTTGTGGTTGTATGTTCTTCAAACTATTTGGGGTTTGTCTGTTGTGTTCCTCCAGGGTTCTAAAAGGGATTTTGAAGAGCAAGCTAAGAATACCTGTTATATCAATTCACTGAAAATTAAAATCATACCTCTTAATTTATGCCTACAATTTTACAGCTCAAGTTCCCATATATGGATAAATCTAGGGACGACTGATATGACTTTCCAGCCCTAATACAGATATAAATACCTTTCAGAATTAAACCAAATACCAATCTGATACCAGCGTCTCATTAAGGAGCTGTAAATGCTGCTACGAGTCTCTCTTTTATGTGCAAAAAATGTGCTCTGAATAATTAATTGCAAATCATTGTGTATCTAATATATTTGCTGTTTATTAATAAATAAGGGCAACTAAAATTTACATTCAAATGCTTCATGAAAAATACTCCCAGGTATTATATTTTCCAGATAAAACAGCAGAACTGTGAGACCACAATGAAAACAAATCAGTGACGATACCATGCTGCAGAATTTAATACCAGCGACGCCAAGAAGCAGGTTCCACAGCCAGAGATAGACATCCAGCTACAGGCACTAATATCAAAAAATCTATTGATACCAGATCAGTGCACACCCACTTGCAGAAATCGTGCATTTTTCAAATTGTTTTTCAGTATACGCGTTCACTCGTGGAAGAGAGCCATTTGTAAACAAGGATCACTATCGTCATAGATGACAAAAGTAGAGCCAGTCTGGTTCCCTTGAAGCTGTGCAAGCGGCACTAAACTATTGCACTGTCGACGTGTGTACTTGCATGTGCACAGGGACACAAATCCTTGAGGAGTGTCTTTGCTTTACTCGTTCTTACCTCAAATATCTCCTCACGACAGACCTCTATGCGGCAGTGGCCGGCTGGGGGTTGTTGCTGAGAAAGTTCCTGCCGCAAGATCTTCAACTTCTGAACAAGGTCTCTCTTATATTTGGGCACAGTCAGGCACTCTGCCTCTTCAGGTAGCTGGGCGGGAGACAGCGGTTGTGGAGGGGCCACAGGAACACCTTGGTCCTTCACTTGCGTTGGGTGGCTATGGTGAGCAAATGATGAATGGAGAGGGTTCAGAGAGAGAGAGAGAAACGAGAGAGAGAGACGAGAGAGAAGGACCAAAGAGCGAGGTTAGTTTGATTAATTATTCAGTGAAAGAGCACTTTCAACAGATGTTCTGAGCATTTTCCTGTGTTCCACTTTGATGCAGATCTCTGCAAAGAGAGGAAAGGAATATGTTCGATAGGGGATTTCCCACCCCCTTAAACCACAAGTTTTGGAAGAAATTCCCTGCTCTCAAAGCAGGGAGTACTAAACAGAACTCGAAACCCCAAGAAAAATAGGTTCCACACCTGTGAACAGACTGCATCTTTGACCAAGGGTTTGGCAAATTCACTGGCAACGAAACCACGGCGAGGGAGCTAAACCCCAAGTAAGAAGAGAGACAGATAGACGGAGGAAAAGTTATACAATGGGAAATGGTCTGGGAATAAAACAGGGCAACAAACAGAATAGACTAAAGACCATCATTTACACAAAGACACTGCTATAGTACATCTGAGGAGTCATATGCTGGTAGGTGCTTTTTGGTGCGAACCCAATGGACACCTCTGGATGTTACCAGTCAAACAACATCTACAGCAGGCAAGTTGGTAGTTAGGGCCCGAGCACCGAAAAGTGGTGCGAAGCCCTATTGTATTTCATATTGTAATTATTCTTATTAGGGGTTGTGAATTGATTTTGATGTATAAGTCAATATAGATCTAAACTGGGAGACTGATTCTAGTGATTATACAACTGTTAAACCAATTGAAGCTCAAGAGAGGGTTTTCTTATGAGTGAAATTGAAAAGAAGGGAAGATGGCAGATGGACGGATAGAGGCCAAGTTGTCAAAAAAAAAAACAACCCAAAAACAACAGAAAACAGAGTATATAATCAGTAGAGAACAGTGTTCCAGTCGTGGCCTTCACGCAGCGGTTGGTGGCGAGGTGCCTGGGTGGGCCTCAAAAATACATAATGTGGCTCTCCATTCAGCAGGACAACAGAGCCAATTATTTGTACGCTGGAAGAAGAAGAGTCAGATATCTTAAGGAAGCTTTTCTCCTCAATCTTAAAGTTGCAAAAACCTGACCCAGGACAGAAAATGGACACTCAGATCTTGTTGAGGTTTTGAACAGCCGCACACTTATTCCAGTACTCATTGCACAACTGGCTTCTCTGGTTCAGTGGGTTGAAAAGGGCCTCATCTCTTTTCTTTCCAAGCTAAATGGGTACAGTGTTTCACCAGTCTACCCCTGTATAATCAAGTCCACTGCTATTTATTTTGCTGGCAGCTGCTGGTTCTCTTAGCATGTCGGAGAAAGGGTAAAACTACAAGAAGCAGTCATTTAGCAAATGGGATGGGGAGAGAAGACAGCCTTAAAACAAAAACGGATTGAGTTGCTTTTAGCTGTGAGGCTCAAGAACCATATAATAAAGGATAATTTCTACATGCTTCTTTTTTCCTTTGGAAAATACTGTGTAATTAAAAATATGTTTCAACATAGTTCTTCCTTTTGAGTTTCCAAACAGGACAAGCCCAACATATTTTATGGAAAATATAGAAATTACCACCGCAGCAATGCAGCACCTCAGCCAAGTGAAAACAAGAGAAATAGTTACTTTTGCTGCCACAGACTGAATTGTTGGATAGAACCTTAAAATTCTGTGAAAGACAAAAAATAAAGGGAGAAGAGGAGAAATTAAGGGCCTCTTTTTTTTTGTTTACATGAATGCATATTGGGTGGGAGAACTACTTCTTGCAGGCAAAAAGGAAAAAAGCAGCACGACCTGGACTGAAAACCATGTTGTTATACAAGTCTTAATGCCACAAACAACTACTTCTAATCCCTCCCAAAGAATCAAAAAGCCCTTTATGAGTCCGTCTGGCCTCAGCAGCATTTGGTCTTTTGCTCCTTAACACCTGCCTGAAATGCAGGAAGGCAAACAGGACTTTTTGAACTGAATGTGTGTCTGGCCAAAATAGATGTGACCTGAAAATGCTCATAATCTATGTATGCTTGCACATCTGCATGCTTCTGGTTTAAAAAAAAAAACAAAACAGGAAGTACAGGAAACCAGCAGCAGACAGACTGTCTTGATGAGACTGCTGACAGAAGGAAATCTGTTGCATTTATTTGATGACTTTCTCTGTAGCAGCTGCGGTTTAAGATTTAATTTGAACTATTATATGCACATTGCATGTGCATCACTAAAGTAATAACTTACAATTGTGTCTATTTTTTAACAGGTTAAATGCCCTAATTATGTTATATAATAATCTCTCTCTGAAACCTCAGTTCAACTGTTAAATTTAATGTTGACAAGATTTGAGACTTGGTTGGGAAAATACCTGCTGCTGCTGCTGCTGACTAAATCTAAATCCAGAGGCAACTAAAAATACATCGGGCAAACCCTGATGTAATCTTTTAGACACACAAGATTTAGTACTCGTGGAAGTGAGGATGCTGAGCATGTGAGAGAGATGGTGCGGCAGACCGCAGTCATGTAGCTGTGTCAGACTGTCTGACAATTCAAGGTCCCCATCTGTCTGAGGTTGGCGGCACTGGGTCTGTAAGAGACGCGCTGAAACTGAAGGACCGAGGCGTGAACTGCACACTCTTACCGAAGGATCGCAAATGAGTTCAAATTTGCAACCTCAAATTTCACCTGACAGCTGAGCAGCAGACAGCTTCCTCCAACGGAAACAGACTTTTATTATTTTGTTGTTGAGTTCAGTCTTGGATGACACAAATAAAAGTAGGATGTTCTTTCAGGTCAACACATGATTTTCAGTGTCTCTCAAATGTTAAATTTGTTTAACAGTCCTATCTTCTCTTTTGCCAGCAGCTAGCTCTGTTTTAACGTTCTGAATACTGGCGTTAAATAAAGACAGATGCTGTGACCCTGAGTCAGCTGAGAGGCTGAAAACGAACTGTTATGGAGGCCAGACACAAGAGGAGCTGAGAAGGTGAAGACAGAGGATAAGGAGAAATAAATCAGGTAACTACAAGAAGAAAAGTTGGTTGTCATTTTTCCTCTAGGAACTAGGAATGATTAAGAATATATATTATAAGAAAATTTGAATACATCACATTTAAAGGCAAATTAAGCCACCCAATATGAAAAACTGGGAAAAAAGTAACTATCAGCTTGTGAAACAATGCAGGCAATGGAGAACAGATCAACATTAATTTTGAAGAGCAATCAAGCATTTTGTTGTCTATTTGGCTTCTTTGAGGATATGAAAAAAATCATGCTAAATCATGCAGCTGTCCAAACACAAGACAGTTTTAATTTTCTGATTTCTCATTAGCAGCTGTGACTTCATATTCATTGGAGGAATACTTCAGGAAGGGTGCACAGATGTCCAGAAAGATGAGGTAATAGCTATATAATTGATTGATTAAAATGTCCAGTGTCTCTACAAACACGCATTTATCTCCTGAAATGTCTGTGTGTTTTACCTGAGGTTAGTGTTTTGGCTGTCCGTGGCTACACGAGAACCATTTGGACTTGGGCTGGTGGAGAAAGTGACAAGAAAAGTGAAAAGAAAAAGTCAATAGGAGAAATGCAAGTTGTATTGGAAATAGCAGGATAGGGTTACAAAATAAATGCAGTATTGCAACAAGATACTGAAAAAAAAAGACATTTCAAAAGTAATCTCTTTTCCTTTGCAAGACTGGCTCCTAATAAGGGCAAGTTACATGCAGAAATGCAATAAAACACAGTCTTACTTTATACCAATACCTTCAGGTTTAACAAGCTTTCACACTTGATTCTGTAATTATCTTGTGGTATGTTTATTGATTATAATTTCAAATGGCTTTATTGGCCTCATGAAATTGACATCATGTCTGGGTGAGTGCTCACTTGAGTACAAGATGCAGGTTTGCAGAAAGTCGCGGGTCTGTGAACTGGGTTGTACGATTATTGTGGTCAACAAAGTAGATGCGGCCAGTGGCTGTGTTCCTGATCTCCCAGCCTGGAGGCAGTGGACCCAGCTCCTCACAGTTAACGTTGCTTAGATCTCTGAAGGAATGGACACAAACAATTGCCAGAAATATGTGAGGTATGCCTATAAAACTATATATTCAATAAAAAATGGATCTGCTGGTCAAACAGCATGGATCATCATGTGTAGGTTAAGCCTTTCACAGCAATAAAGACTAAAAATGTTGCATTGTTAGCTGCTCTGCTGACATTTATTGCTAAACCTTAAAAGTTAAATGCAATGCAATGCAATGCAAACGTTTAATACATCAGAATTAACACCAGATTCTGACTACAAGAGCATGGCTGTAAACATAGTTTTAGTGCAGATTTAAAACAGTATTTTGCATGAACAGAACCTGTGGTAAACGTATTGCATTGGTTTGAGAGTGTTTACCAACGAATACCATCGTACCTGGGTACACGGGGGTCATGCCAGGTGCTGACTCCAGTCTGCGTGTGGAGAAAGTAGACCTGACCCTGCTGAGTAGTTCTTTGTTCTAAAACAGAGACAAATGATGAGTATTGTGTGGAGAGTCTAATCATAACTGATGGTGTCAGAGACAAAATTTTACAATCCAAAGCAATCATTTAGTTTCTTCCAGTATTTTGGACCTCATTTCCTGAGAGGATATGAACTCTACAACAAAGGGGGGATTAATCAAAAACCTCCATGAGTGGTGCTGCTTGTTAATAATTCCTTCCAACAAATTCATCCTCTCAAATCACCACTTCACATTATTTCAAGGAAAAAAAAAACAAGACACCAAAAGAAAATTGCTGCTACTTACTCACAAGCCCACAAATGTCCAACATTAACACAGACAACAAATACGAATCAAAAGAAAATACCCACTGGTTTGTTAGATCTGGTTCCAGCTCATGAATGAATGCAGAGTGACTGTGCAAATGTTGGCACCAACTCTGCGCGCTACACGGGTGTGGTGTTAATGTGTGCACATTCACCCCACTAATCCATCACTGCCCCCACCACCCTCTATTTCCTACTGGCACAACCCATTTCCTACCAACCTTTCCTTCTTTTTTCCCCCCTATATATTCCTTCTCTCTCACCACACCCTGCTGGTTCAGAGGGTTCAGCTGAGGAAGAAAGCTCTTGACTGTCTGTGACTCACTTTGTCTAACCTTGCCAGGCTCAGCGGACACAGCAGGATAAATCACAGGAGGAATTGGTCCAACAATGCATTCTAAATTGCTGACACACCGCACCACAACTTACAGAACTGATTCAACAGATGTGGGTATTGTAACTGTAAAAGTACATCTTTTTCCTATAGATCTTGGAACAAAATACTTGTATGTTCCTGCAGCTAGATAGATGCCATAACTCAACCCTTCTTGAAGACTTACAGCACAAAAAAACCTGGCCAAAAACCCAGAACTTCTCTTTTGAAAAATACCAATGTATAAATACTCTGTTCTTCCTTCTTTTGGTCTCTGTGGGAATATCAGTGTGGAAAGCCAATAACATTCCAACGCTGGAAAGTGTTTGCAAACAGTAACGGGGAGACACTAGTGAGAAGACTGCGGGAGTAAGACTCAGCGAGTGCACTTGTGCTTCTACTGGAACTCTCACCATAACCCTCGGGAAGGTCAGGTGGCGTATGCAGGTGTGTTCGACTCATGTAGTTGCGATGGCGCTGCGATCGGACACGCCTCTCCTGAATGCGCTGTTCACCTGGCGGCACGCTGGCCTCCGCCCCATTGACGGGCGTCATCACTGGTGTGTTCTCATCAACAACACAGCTCAGTGGACGTCCTGATGGGCTAGAGTACTCCGATGCTGGCCTGAAACAAAAGCAGACGTTTATAATAATCTGGAGAACTGAACACATATGCATATTTCTGAACACATATGCCACGTGAATGTTTTATAGTAGATCTTAAGGACTAATCAGTTCCTTTTCCTCCACCTGTTTTCCTTCATTCTTGATTGTTTACCATGAGCACCTAGAGTACACTGATTAAAAATTTCAACATTTGTCAACAGAGAATGAGCAAGGGCCAATTAAAAACACCTAACAGTAATTAAGTCAACTAAATTTGGCTGTAGAAATAAACGGTTGACAATGCCGCATCATGCTTCTATATTAAGTCTTTATATGTATATGAGCAAAAGACACCTTGAATCAAAAAAAAGTGTTATTCTACGCGGTCTAGACTGACCATAATGCTCCCAGATGTTCATCAGTGATTTGTAGCAGAAGCCAGACATGAAGGTGGTGCTCTCTAATGTTTGCTTTCTGCCCTAATGGCTCCACGGATATTGACAAAATAGGAAGGCGACAGTCACTCCTGCGTAAATCAGGGCCAAGTAAAACCCTGATCCAGGCTTTGTGTGTGTATGTACGTGTGTGTGTGCGATGCAGTGAGGTTAAGCTTAAGGAAATTGATGCCAACTCACAGTACTGACGGATTATTATTGTTGCGTTGTGAGTGGGGCTGAGAAAAGACAAAAGGGAAACAGCACTTCCACTTAAAGGGACTGGACTTCCTCAAATTTAGATGTAGCTTATGGTAGCATGACTGCCGTACATAAGGAGGAGGTTTATGGACGGTCACCTACAAGTTAGCCAAAACACCACCAGCTGCATGCAACAGCGTTTGCTACATGTATTCATTTTGCATTGGGTGTCAACTTCAAACCCTGCATTTAAAAATAACCACATGCAGTAAAACTATCAAAACCATTCACACAAGCTGTTCAAACAATACAGCTGCAATAATTATGAACTTGGTGGAGCAGGTTAAAAGTAAGATGAGTCAACCGATCCACGTAGCACCATATTAAACCAGGCATTAGTTGCACAAGTGTACCTTGTAGGCCTCTCCCATTGTGTGGTCCGTGTGATGTGGTTTAGGTACTGTATCCTTCCAGACGCCGTCCTCCTCTCTTCCCAGCTATTTCATGAAACCACATTAGTGAACAGCAGCAGACGTTCTTGTCTACAGTTAACATTAATGCCAATTACTGTTATTATTATAGTTTATGCAACTCAAATAAGGCTACGTCTGACTGGATGTAGAGATTGAAATTGTAGATGCGATTTTTTTAAGCAACTTACCCATCAGGCAAGTCGTTGTCAAAGAGACGACTGCAGTCGACCACTGGCCCTCCGGACCCAATGCGATCTCTGGACTGAAGACTTACTTCACATTTAATAAAGACAGAACAACACATTATTTATACAATTCCCATTAATTTATCCTGCTCAAGATTATACCAAGTATAATCTTTCAACAAAGGTTCCATTGGCCCTGTGTACTTTTTCTTATATGCTTCAACCAGTCAGCAAAGTGTGAGTGAGTGTGTTCCTTACCAACTATTTGTCCTCTCACTGTATCGTTGTCATTGGGGCCCAGTTTATTCAGATCCAGCCTCTGATCTGCACAGACGAGCAAACAAGACATGTGACATTCTGGCCAGAATTTACACTAACCAGAACTAAAGATGTTTAACAGTTATAAAAAAAGGCACTTTGTCTGTTTAAAATATTTCCAATTTGACACAAAAACATGGTGAAAGCAGTCTTGATGTGTTCATTACTGTCCCAGACAGACAGCACACCATCCGGACAGACTTTTAACAGGATGCAGACACAGATAGTGACAGGAATCTCCCAACACCCAAACTAATGTCCCTCTGGGAAATGATATAATCAATTAACAATCATCCCTATCATTACAGTGGAACATGTGTGTGTATGCATGAAGTCTGGAATACTTGACTATATGCTACATGTGTGTCCACACTAACTTGCGTGCATGTGGTAATAATATATTTTCCCCCCAGTATATTGTGGGCAAACAAGTAAACAAAGTAAATCTGAAAGACAGAATCACTCGTGTTCAGGTTGTGTGTGTTTATGTGAGTGCGTGATTGTGTGTGTGTTCCGGATACGTGTCTAGACTAAACAGCAATGGTCTAAGCCTTGCATAGCTGAAATACTGTAAGCAGTTTTTTTTGTTTTTTTTTAAATAAGACACGAACGAAACAGAAACCAAACATTTAAAGACGGCAAGCCAGAACTCACACAATTCAACTCCTCAGGTTGGAAATTCTGTGGATACACTAAATTAACCACAAGTAAATGGACATGTTGTGACCCACTGAATGAGTTCAGATATCAGCTTTATTTATTTACACGTGCCTGCATGCATGCGTCTGTCTCTGTGGAAAGAGTGTTGCTGCCATTCCTCCTTATGTACATAAAAATAACAGCGTTCAATGAGAGGAAACATTTGTAATCAAAAGCTGCTGTGTGTTAAAATATGTAGGGTCACAAGTGGAGCAGGAGACGTTGAGGTTTCTGACTGCAGCACTACAGGAAGTTCAGCTCTGCTGAGCCAGACAGACTTCTAGTAAACTACACAGTCATGCCAGATCTTGCACACCCACACGCACGCGTGCGTGTGTGTGTGTGTGTGTGTGTGTGCATACACAAAAAAACGATTTGTTTTTTTTTATGTGTGTGTTGGCACTGAATGAACTATGCATATGAAATGGCACGTACAAACCAAGGCAAAAACCAGAAATGTCTTCTTGTCACTATGTGTTTGTGTGGTCTTGTGATTGTTTCTTTTTAAGTACATGCATATTTTAGTCAGACCACAGACTGGGCACAGTCAGAACAGATATGACTGTCACTATATGCCTTGTAGCTCATGCGTCCCTTCTGGTTTTCCTTGTTTGTAGCAGCTGGCATTAAATCGAAGGGCCATTTTTCATCCAACACCTGGTATTTGGTCTGGCATTGATATTATAGTGTCTATCTTCTTTTGAAAAAAAGGTGCAAAATATTTTCACTGTTCAATAAGTTACCAACAGGAAAGGTACAAACAGAATCACTGTAATTGTGGTGACTGGCTCTAAATAACATTTTCTTACACACAAAGGCTTCCAAATTTATTTTTAAAAGTTTCATTTAATGGTTTTGGGTTTGATGATGAACGTGTATTATTAAAGTGTACTAGAGACAAACAACAAAATAGGCTCAATGGCAACACGGTAGTGTAGTGGTTAGGACTATTGCCTCACGGCACCAAAATTGTGGGTTCAATCCCCAGTTACAACAGGCCTTTCTGTATTTATTTAGTATGCTCTGTCTGTGTGGGTTATGTTAGGCCACAGGTCATCGTTGTAAATGAAAAATCGTTTCTTAAACGATTTATACGTATAAAGGTTTATTAATATCTCAAATGTCCATCACATTATTCCATTTCTTCTTTTATTTTACTCACATAATTTCCTCACCTTTACCAGCAGGACAGACAAGCATCTTAGAAAAAACAGTACAATAAGCATGCAGAGGGACAGACAACAGTGACCTATTTATATACACAAACACGCATACGCACACTTACAGCCGGTGTCTATGAGTCGGTTGATGGCATTGGACAGGAGTCGGACACAGCCCAGAAAACCAGCGCCCTGCTTTTTGTGAATCTTCTTGTGGTTCCACACACTGATGGTGATGGAGTCGGCCTTTCCAATATATCTGACGGGGGGAGGATATCAGGCCAAAAAAGTCAGTATGCAGAAAACAGGATTTGTTTTTTCCAAGACTGATGATAATCTAAACATAGAAGGCTTGAGGAAGCATGACATCATCTACAGAAAAAAAATTGCTGTTAGACTCAAACTACCACAATAATAACAATAAACTAACAACCATATGACATGTCGCTTTAACAGCGTAAAAAGAGGCAGACTAAACTAATAAACTGTGTGGTTTCTGTTGTTTTGTGCAAATTTGGCAGAGCTAAGCTGAAAGCTCCACTACTGTTTCAGACCTCAACTGTGTTAAAGTAAACAGAATTCAACACCAAAATACACAGTCAAAGATTTATAGTGGAGCTGTCTGTATTGATGCCAAGCTCTATATTATCTCATACTATGACATGTAACAAAGTGCAATATCTCTTCCAATCAGATTTGAATGGTTTGGTATTGATTTGCAAAACACTTAAGAGAATATTAAACCGCTTAATACAGAAAGTGCAGACCTCTGCGGTTTGTGAAATGCAGACGTGGTGTGGTGTGTATATTGCCTATTGTTGCAAATGCATTTCTGGTGTAACCACTGGAGAGGAAAAACTAGTGCTGTTGCTACAGTGACCGAGGAAATCATCTGCCTAGACAATATCCGCAGAGATGAAAGTAATAAATTGGTTTGAATTAAAAAAAAAAAACGCAGAGTGAGCAGAGTCTAATTACATGCCCTCTGGCCAAAAATAAATTAAAAGTTCTTGGAGGTCAAATAACTTCACCACTGTCACCAGACCTGAAAACAACAGAGTTCATGAACTTACTTAACATGTGCAAAATGTATTCAAACCCTGACTGCGTCTCCAAAACGCTCTTGTCTATACAAAAAGTGAAAACAAATCTACGGTACTCTACCACGGCTCTGTACAGGAAAGCATTGCAACATCAGTCTCACCTGGAAAGTACCCTGTCAAGCTGTGGGCCACACACTGATATAAACAGACATACACACACCACCACCAGCACCAGCACCACGACCACCACAACACACACACTTTCTGTCTGGCATGTCTGCCATTTCCTGAATTCTAGGAAGAGGATTACTGGTAAGGAACACACTTTTCACAGAAAACAGTGATCATGAAAGCGGTGCTGAATTCTGCAAAAGCAGCATTGAAGCTGCAGAAAGGTGCGCGTCTGAATAATGAATGTCATTTAAATTCACTCATTCATCCATGCTTACTCCAGGTATGGCATTTCCATTTCTAAACCACAAACAAAACGATGACTCCATATCATAAAGCGTGCAATCAGAAACCGCAGACTCTACCTTCATTTTCTTTTCCACACAACAGCACACGATTCCACTTAATTGTCTTATATCATTATGCTGCATTTAAAAAGCCAAGTGTAAAACTATACCTGGCAGGAGCCAGCACACACAGACTGCCCTGGCTGCTCTCCACAAAGGCAAATATGTGTCTTTTAAAAAAAAGGAATAAAAACACATTGTTCCCCAATTTCAAAACCGTGACTGTTTTTAGAAGGTTAGATTATCACAATGGCCTGTGTTGCACCTTCAACTTTACCTGCCGCTTTGTATGACTAAGCTATGGAATGTGTAAAATGTCACTCTACCAGTTAGTTAAAAAAACAACCAAAAAAAAAAACTGACAGGAGGAACCACCAATTTGTTTCCATTATAACACATTTCACACCTGATCTAACATATATATCTACTCCTGTACACACTTGCTATATAAACATTATTTTTAATATACTGTTAGTTAACTACTACGCTGTACTTACAAATCATAATGCTGGTTCCACTTTGGGTCCAGCGTGTTTCTCACAGTATCTGTAGAGTGGCATTGTCCTGAGCCATCTACCACTACTTTGGCAAAGGGGTCTGGCAAACCTGTGAAACCAGACAGAGGGAGATGGAAAGGGTGGATTTAGCAGCCACGCATGCTTGAGGTCTTACAAAACATACTGACGCATGCTAAAACATCGCTGAGATTATTCTTATTAAAACAAACTAAAAATACAATGCCATTTGGTTGGTCGAGTTAATGTGTTAAAATTAGTGAGAAAAGTTGGAAGGAGGAGCTCGAGAGGTTTCTGTTTGCAGTGCTACGGACAAATTGCAGTCAGGCCGGAAGGCAGTCAGACGAGAGAGGAAGACGGCTCTTGGCAGATACTTCATGCAGGTTCAACCTGTTCTGGTACTATCACATTTTGTTGGGGACTTCCCTCTACAAGCCATTGTGCAATTATGTATCCACATCACGGTGCTTGTGACCTCCAGGGTCATTGAAACTACGACTGTGCTTATTTACTGATTCAACAATCGCAGCAGCCGGTATGAAAGGTTCAAATATAAGTCACATTTTCCTTTCTTCATGAAATGACTGTAATGAGACGTTTCACATCAGTGTCAGAGACAAAAACAACGCCCTATCATAGGTGCCATTTATTTATTTAATACCCCCTTTAGGACCTGATTAAGTTAACGGGTACCCACAGCTCCTATGGGATCTCATTTGTGACAGTGTATGAAAGTCAACCCACCGGTACTGACAAAGACAGTCTGGTGCAGAAGGGAGGGAATAGGACAGGAATAGCAATATTTAAAAATAGGATTTTACTTACGGAAGAAGTCTTTCTTTGAAAGGTTCTTTGCACACAAGACTGGAAGGGATACAAAAAAAGATATTAATGACAAGTTAACAGTCACATGCAAATTAGACCGTTTCCACAAGCTTTCAGTGTGGGTTCTGGCTGATAACAAGCAGATATCAATGTCCTGTTTCACAGAAATCTGTCCTTACTTCAGTTTAAAACATAGCAAAGCAGACACAATTTTAAGTAGAGTTTTAGTTTTTACCTGCACAAGCACAAGAACAATATAGAGACATTTAGTATTTTTCTTTTTTTAAGAAATATTTAAAGAATCCATCTTAACTTCTATATAAAAAGCACTCCAAGCAGCATAAGCAAATCTGCACAGAGTAACTGAGCTGCCCATCATTTGTAATTAATTCAATAAATGCCAAATGTGATTTACTAATATGCGGACTTCTGGTAACCTCAAGTGAACTGCTCTCTCCATCACAAGAAGTTTTG
This sequence comes from Lagocephalus sceleratus, assembly GCA_911728415.1. Lineage (NCBI taxonomy): Eukaryota > Metazoa > Chordata > Actinopteri > Tetraodontiformes > Tetraodontidae > Lagocephalus > Lagocephalus sceleratus. The sequence goes on along the minus strand of CAJVRN010000232.1, from coordinate 4,118,772 downwards.
GCCTTTGGATTCATTTTGATTGCGGTAAGGAAAAGAAAAAAGCCCACAAAACTTTCAGAACAGTGTATCCTGAATCTGAAATGTCGTCAGAGTCACTCTCACTGTTGATTACCTAAACAGAGCTACGAAATCCAAGAAACTCACACATGTCCCAGCTGCAAGGCTGCAGAAATTAAACCGTGTGAAAATAACAAATACAACAGGATTAAATATCATCTGTTAACTGTCTGTTTCCTATGGGGTATTTAGTATTGAACCAACAGGGTAATGCAATGCAATATTCTTGACATTAATGACACCCTGTCTACCGTCCCCTGTGAAAACTGAGCGCAGAGGACCGTCACTGTGTGGCCCGGTAACACTGTCTCTGCTTGCAGTGGGCCAGCTGGCAAGTTTTAAATAGGTGGCTACATGCAAGAGGTGAATCTGGAGGAATACACAACTGCTGGCACTCAGAACGGATAGGAGGAGGCATAAAGAGGGCCAAAACCACATAAGCTGACAAAACTAAAGGGTCACTTTTCCACAAATGAACCCCAGAGCATGTGGAGGGGCATTAAGTTCAGTACAGATTATAACACCAGGGATGCAGAGTGCCCAAGGGACCCTTTTGAGGACTACCTGATAGTTGACATCACTGTGCTCTTTCTGGACTGCTCCCCTGCTTTTGTCATTCCAGAAACCGAGACACAAATTACACACACTAGGACAGAACCCCCGATGTAATTGGATCCTGGACTTTTTAAGCAACAGGCCACAGATCGTCAGGATCAACAACCCCCCCACCCCAAAATCACACTCAGCACCGGCTCCCTCCAGGGCTGTGTCCTCCCGTTTACCCTGCTGACATATGAATTCCAGGCAATTCTCCCCAACTGTTATATTGTGAAGTTTGCGGACAACAACGAGCCAGAACGCAGGAAGAAGGGAGAACATCTGGAGCATGAGTTCATAGAGAACAACCTCTGTATCAACGTGGAAATGATCATGGATGGTTGGGGGAACAGCTGTGGAAGTAGTCCCCTGCTTCAAGTAGCTGGGTGCACACCTCAGCGAAGAGACACAAGCACTTCCTGCCTGTTAAAGAAAGACCACCGTCGTCTCCGTTTCCTTGGGAAATTGCTGTGTGCTGGACTAGTGGGGCCAGTGCTGGCTGCTTTTTAAAGGTGTATGATGAAGAGAATAGTGTGTACATACTTTTTTAGAGGTGTATGATGAAGACATCATCTAATCCAATCCCCATCAGGGCAACACAATAACCACCGTGACACCACACACCATGGTGTGGTTAGACAATCGCCCGTCATAACTTATCTTCGCCCACGTTGGCCAATCAGGAAGCAAAATGATCAGTATCAGAAAATGAGTACTCATTTTACTCAGACGTGAGTCTGAGTTTTCCCTGTGTGCATGTGCGTGTGTGTGGTGTTAAAATAATAAAATACATTGGGGAAAATACCTCTGACAGCATTTTTTCCACTGACTGGGCTCTAATACATTCACAATGACTCTCAGACTGGAGACAAAGGTGGTTAGAGGTGGCTGAAGTTTTGTACCCTCGGAGTTCAAAGGTCAGACTGAAGGTTGACATTAGTTCTGGTCAAGAGGTGAAAGGCTGTAAATAGACAAGGGAACTCAGCGGATTCCCTATTTTGCCCCTGAAGGGAGTCTCTTAAGCTGTGATTCCACCAAGCAGTGCAGTTTATTTTAGCATGGTGCTTTAGAGTTTAGAAGCATAAGCCCCAATAAGGTCTGCAAAGATTTGTTTTTGGATTCACCTACTCACCAGTGATATGTCTGCCACTGTAATCGGGGGGTGTGTGTGTGTGCTGTACACTTAATTGGAATCTGAAAAAGTATGACATCATGGACTCTTAGAGATAGCTTTCTTGCTGAAACATATAGAGTAATAAGAAAAACTATTGAAATGCACATATAAATGCTTTGTAATGCATACTTCAAATAACAAGTACAATAAAAGTCTTTAATTTTTTTAAAGTTTTATTTAAGAATCCTTTGACCTGTCTAACATCATACTGGTTTAGTCCCATCTTTGTTGTTAACAAAACACTTTCGATTCCTGCCTTCACATGACCAAATTTATGCTACTACAGCAAATGCACAATGAAAATGAGTGACTCTCTGAATTAAATGAACATTTATAGGTATCTAAAGTCCTGTGACGTTCCCAAGTTGAGCATCTAACCTCCAGAACTCTTCTTTAAGTCAGACATCACTGATTCCCAGCCTCCCACTGAAGCATTTCTCCAGCCCAGTGAATGCTTCGGATACCAATTATGTCATTCATTTCAAAGACCAAAAGACTAGAAGTGACACTCCCCCTCCAAGTCCACCACCCCCACTCTGATCACCAAGGAGACACCAAGAACCAGGAGTCGGGGCTGGAAGGTACTATGCGCACATAGGAAAGACAGCTGGGATGGAGAGGGGTGAGAGGACTCGTTGGAATGCAAAATGAAAGGAGGAATGCAGGGAGGGCAAGACAATAAACGATAAAAGATTACGATTACGCCTATGCCTGCACCCCTAAAAAAGGGGGCATGATTCATCTTTGTAACTTGACACATTTATAGCAAAGCAAACTACACATGGTAGTTTGTGAAAATACTATTTGTGAATAATGTATACGAATGTATATGGGTGAGTTTGAGGGAGGTAGTAGGTCATTAACCAACATTTCTACAAAATTAGAGCTTGTTTTTCAGCTCTCCGTCATGCCCATGAAGGAAACCAGAACAACTGTTTTCAGACTGAAACAATGAGATTACGTTTGGAAAAATACTTCAACTACTGTGTAATCGCTTGTTTGGTATCAAAATATACAGGCTATAATTGTACTGGTATGAAGCAGAGTTTGGTCATGAATCTGATTTTCTTTTTTATTTGTTTTTTAACTGCTCTGCCAGGATCCTTTAGATGCAGCTTGCTCAGTTCTTACTGTGAAACACATTATTAAGCACAATGAAAGCTATCGTCCAGCTATCTCTTCAGTTCATACTTATATATTTATGCCATTTTTCATGTTATACAAAGGAATCATGAAAAACCTAAAACTCTAATTTTACCTCAGCTCATATGAATATGTGTAATATAATTATTATAACAAACCTCAATTATTTAACAATACCCTTATAACAAACCTCAACTCTTTATTTCAGATAAAACTAAATTTCCATTTTGCATGCATCTCTGCATTTGTTTTCTTTGGGTTTCTTAAAGGTGGCGTAGTCCATGAGTAGATACATAGAGACCAAGAGAAATGAAGGCATTATTTTCCAACTGGTGTGAAATTCCTGCTGTTATTGGTATTGCATTCAAATGTAAGTGGGATGGTGCGGCACACTGGCACCGTCTGAGCCACTCAGACAATCCTCGCCTCCATCGTAAAACCAGAGCATCGCTCATTTCCTCCAACCGCCTCGCTCCCACTTGAAAACCCAGACTCAATGGGATGCAACCTGAGTGACAGCTTAAGGGAGCATGTGTGTGTGTGTGTGTGTTTGGTTGTTTGTATAGTCGACATTCTGAGTAGTCTACCAGACAGATGTCTGTCTGTGTCACTCACAGACACACACTTGGTCAGACTAGTGGGCAGACAGACCACAGAAATGGTAGCAGGAGAACAGTGGTGGGGGTGGGGGGTAAATGAGCACAATGGAGAAAGAACTTTAAATCAAACATTTACTCCATTTCATGAGAATAAGTGTTTAAGAGAAAAAAAAATCAGGAAGGATAAATGTGCGGATAATCCTGCGGGATGACCGAGCACGGTGAAGAGATCCCAGCAAGGAGGTAAAAAGTTAGGAAAAACCAGGATGCAGCACAGAATAGCAACAGATGTGTAAAATGCCCTTTATATGCCGAATACCTGCCTTTTTACAAGTTTCAACTTTAAAAATACTTAAATCTTTGGCCTACAATCATAATTTTCCTTGCAGCCCAGAAGTACTAAGCAGGAAAATCCTCCTGAAGCGCTTGGAAAGTTTAATGTCTTCTGCATATTGAAGACCACCTCCTCTACTCAGAGGCTGTTATGCAACAGCGAGGTGCTCAGTCTTTCCATCTTCCTGCTCAGAAGTACAGAAGATAATCTGAAAGGCAGATAAAACTGGGGATTGGGTTTAACAGCCAAAGTCTATGAGCAAGGCTGTGCAAAAGGAACCAGATTATGGTTTCGTTTAAGAATTAATTCAAACTGTTGCAGGTTACACAGGTAGCCCATTGCTAGTCAAAGAGATCACTGGCGTGGAAAAGTAATTTCATAATCTCTCCTGGTCACAACTCGCATTTAATAAATGCCCCAGTCTCGTTAGATTGCTCAACAACGCCAGGTCACCCAGATTAAAACCTTCAATTACACTTTATTTTTTTAGACTGAGTCATGGATTTAAAACAATTTTTTTTCATTCTATTTATTAAAAACCCAAATGAAATAGTAATAACACAGTTAGAAGAATTAAATATTGATGCATAGGCAAAAAATCAGTACAAAAGTATAAAGAATTTTTTAAATTTACAACTTCTGTAAAACCAGTATTGAGTATAACGATGGCTCGAGGAAGGAGTAAGCTGACCTCTGATGATCTGATCCATCAATTTTACAAAACAGGTAACTATAAAGCGATTAAAGCTGGCACATCTATCTGTTTAACCACCACTGACTTCTTTTATATATCCAAGAGGAAATTTCAGCAAGAATCTGGAATTTTGGCCAGTGCTTATTAACCTTTTCAGAACTTTACATTGGCAGACAGCTTGTTCATAAATTTGGCTCCTGACAGGTTTATATAAAACAGAATCACCTCTGCCAACAGGTTACTGTCATGAGTCACGTCCATTGCATTCAGATGAGTCATAATCCCCAATACAACCACGTTTCCACTGTCAGAACTCTGCCATTTAAAGGATATCAATGCTAGAATTATGACCATAACTGCATCCCAAATGTAGGTGCACTGCTGATTAAACTCACTTAAGTCATGCTGCTGATAAAATGGATGAAAGAATGGAACAAAGGGGATACTTATGAGGAAGAGCAGCGAACTGAACATTTAAATAGGCTGTGCCTCCATCAGCAGTGTGTCTGTGTCTGTGCCGTTCATTTATCTTCTGGGCTGAGAAAACAAACGCTGGACTTGTGCACGTACAATTTGACACACACTTGTGATTTATGAGAGACTGATGAACAGCAAAATGCTGGTTCCTGCCAAGTTCACCGAAAAAACACTTACCTAAAATTCACAAGAGCTGGTTCTTTATCTTAACCACCAGCTTCCTGGAATTACACACCAAGTCTGGAACCAGCTTCCAAAAAATGTTAGAGTAACAGACGCACACACACACACGAATAGCGAATATGGAAAATTTATACTTGATATGCTTGACTGATATGTCCGACCCCCCTCCCACGATCCCCTGTGACAGCCCCCGCCGCTCCTTTTGAAAAGGTGGATGGAGAAAGCTTCATCTTCTCGTGCATCTCATATCAACGAGTGCTGAAAAACTCCAGATTCCATCCAGGAAGGGAAAGCACTCTCACTGCGCAGCAGGCAGAGACAGACTAAACAAACTGTAAGCTTCCTGAGTTACAGCTCTCAAATTCCAGGATCTTTTTTCTACAAGACTGACAGTAAACTGTAGGGAAATCTTTATTTTAAGCAGCAAAGGGCGGCTACGGGTGCGAACCTAAATCACTGCCGAGACAATAACACCTTTTATCAGGAATTAATTCAATGACAGGTCCATAACTTTGTCCTATTAAACGAGCAGTTATTGTTGGCAGAACGATGATTAACTTTGGCTGCACTTGTTTGCAGACGACCGCTTGCTGACCAGACAAATGGACCTGAAGAATGTTATGGGTTTACTGGATTCTGAGACGCAGCAGCCTGCAAACTGTGAAAGGACAAGACGGACAGCAAAGTAACACTGGACTGTCATGTCTAAACACCACAAACACAAAGTTCAGCAATCGCGCAAGTCAAATTGTGGACGCTTCATCCCTGTGTGTGCACCAGACCTCATCCCTTTCTGCCATTTGAGCCCCGATTTATCACTCTCCCACATCAATTTCATTATCTTTCCTTTCTCATGGAAGGCAGACAGAGCATGTGTCTATGACTGGGAAAGACTCACATTTCCTCTCTGAGGTTTCACATTCCTGAAATTCCGCCTGAAGACCACTGCAGCCCATTTTAAACCATTCCACATATGAAGAAGTGGGGAGAAAAAATAGTCCCAAAGCAGGAATAAGAAGTTAAGACACCTTGAGGAGACTGGGAGCTGTGAACGTTATTTTCTCTCTTTGTTGTATCACTACAAATTGTCACCGATCCTGCTATTCACTGGTGCCCAACACTGCAAAATTATTGCAGATTCGTTTACACAAGAGCACCAACACCAGTTCATAACAGGGCGTTTGCAATGGGTCTGAAGGACAGAAACGACAGCAACGCCGTTGCTCTCATCTCCCTCCAGATCCAGACAACATCGGGTTTTGGTTCAGGGCACCACCAAAAAAATAACAAAAAAAGAGAGAGAGAGAGAGAGAAAATGAAGACAGGATGCCATAAATGCTCAAATATGTGCGAGCCACGGCAGGGAGCTCCACATGCTGCAAAACACGTGTAAAAGGTCTTGTTCAACACTTTTACCTCTTTAACAGGTGGAGAGCCATTACATGGCGATGACGTCATACTGCATGGCGAGAAAACCAACACAAACTAAGTATAATAACGAGGCAAAAACAATAAGAAAAAACACCAATGGTTCCTACTACAGGGTTTAACTCTGCATGCGGTAGTCTACCAGTGATGTGATAGTGCGGTGTGTGCTTCAGGCAGGTGCTGGGGTCGCCCCTGGAGCCTCGGCACAGCTCCGTTTATTGTGATTTAATTCAAGTTCGCCGGCGAGCGAGGCTCGTCTCCGAGGCTCGCTTCCATCCCTCAACCGAGATGCACTCGGCCGGAGCCCCGGGCTCCTGTCCCCGTCAGTCAAGGCGTCAGGAGCGGGGGACATCGACCGGGAGGACCCGCCGACGTGCGGCGTTAGCCCGGCGGGCTACGGAGCCCCTGCCCCCCCCCCCCCGGGGGACCGGGGGCGGCTCAAAGTGGCTCACCTGTCAACCGCAGCTTCACTGGGTCGTTCCTCCTCACTCCCTGGCTAGACATCCCCCCCCCTCGAGTTCCAGCTTGGTGGGGAAAAAAAAACAAAACACAAAAAACTCGCAGGAGAACAGAAAAAAAAGGCGTCTGAGTCGTGCGGGTCCTCCTCGGCTAGCTGCGACTAGCGGGTGTCACCGTCGCGGGTCGCGGCCGCCGGCGGCGCCGCCACACCGTCTCAGACCGCCCGGCATCGTCCGTCCCCGGGGGTTGGGCCCCCCCTCTCTCCCTGCCCGACGTTCAGTGGAGAAGCCGCAGTCACGGTCGCCGGACTTTGTCCGCCCCGCGGACCATCGTGTCTGCGAATCTGCTCAACGGCTCAACGGCACTACGGTGCCCACCGATGACGCACTTCCGGCCGGACCTTACAAAATAAAAGCGCCGTCTCCGCGCACCCCGAATTTTACGTTTCAGCGGCGGAATTATATAAACACGACCACCACACAAGACATAGGCCATATAATATATATACATATGGGTTGTTTTTCTCCGGTTTTCTCTCTGGTTCGACGATAGAAAGGCGTGCGGCACCATCTAGCGGTGAACACTGGGAACTTAAAAACTGCTGTTTCGATGTTGGAATTAAGTTTCTGGGCGCGCAACGTATGCACGCACTTGCATCGTGTATGGGTGTTGTTTGTTTGCAAGTGTGAAATATGTTGACGCAAAATTGTCGTGCGTCTGTGACGTGAGGCGTTGCTGGTTTAGCCATCATCTCGTACACCTTTGCCTTCAGTCCTGCTTCCTCTCACACGCATGGAGTCTATATTACTTTAGTCGGCTTTCATACCCCTCCACAGTATCATCTGTATGCGTAATACTCCAAGGAGATGCCCGTCTACCCTCATCAGTGGGCGTGTCCATCACCATAGCAACCAAGAAGATGCTGAGCCTACCTCCACCTCTTTCACACCTGCAGCTCAGTCTACCATCCTACCAGTTTGACGTACTTCACTGCACCTCCAGACATCCTCATCCCTCATGCAGTAGCACACAGCTGCCCCTCCGTTCACATCTTATTGAACAACCTAGTCAGGAACTCAGCAATAAAGTTCTCTTTCCATCTTCCTTCATGCTCCTGGCACGGGTCAATACGTTTCCATGTCTATCCTTCATCATCTTAACCCACTTTACGACCTCTGCCTGGCCAACATGCATCAAAGGGGGGAAAAAGAAAATGAATGCATTCACAATGATGCTGGAAAAAGCTAAACGAGTTCTGAAATGCTTGCACGGCATAAACTAATTGACTTTTGATTTTCCACATTGACACTGCAGATTTCCACAGTGACATTATTCCAACACAAGAGTTGCAAGTCAACTACGGCTACTTGCAGATTTGCAGCGAAGCAATGGAGGCCCGGAGACCACCTTGTCAGACGGCCGCGCTGCATCCATCCAATACATCGGTAAGTGTGCACAGAGTACATCAAGGAAACACAAACAAACAAGCAACAGCGGGAAATTTCCAAAGCCTTTTTCCGGCATTCACTAGGTTGTTGTAAACAACTCTTTCTCTCCCTCTCTCTCTCTCTCTCTCTCTCTCTCTCTCTATAAAAATCTGTACGTATTAAATGTATTTTTATGTATTGTATTTTCCCCTCTTTCTGGAGCACACCTCTTGTAAGTAAGAGGCCGCTCTTAGGTGAGTCTATCTTGATAAAAATAATGAGTATCTAGTTCAATGACGTATGCGGCCGCTAGGTGGCGGCGTCACAGACACTCTGGAGAAATTCGCCGCTCCGCGCCAAAGAGCGTAGAAGAAGAGGCTCTGGGCGGCTATTAAACCTTTGAGCACCGAAAAAACATCCGGATGAAGAAGTGGTAGTTTCCAAAAACTACCTTTTTCCGTCGCCTCAACCTGATAGGTAATGACTGTTCGTGCTGCGCGGGTAGAGACTTCCAGATAATCCGCTAGAGGAACCTTTCCTTCCACGCAGCTGACCGATGTTAGCGATGGAGAGCTAGGCTAACACTAGCTTCCCTGAAAATTCTCAAACTGAAACATTTCTGCTCCTCGCAGACCTTTAATGTTGCTTATTTGCGTACATTGTGCGTTTGGTCTTTGTCTTTTCGATGTTCTTAAGCCATATTTATTTGTTAGAGATGTAGTTGCCATCTAACTATTTGAATCTTATCTTACTTAAGTTTCATTTTTACTCCATATTTGTGGTTTATTTCTTTTTTTTAGGTTTTTTTTTTTTTTTAGAAACCTCTAAACGCGTACACGTATTAATCTGTTGAGGAGTGTAAATATTTAACTGAATAGGTCCTGTCAAACCTAATGAACATCACAACAATGCTGTCATGATAAAATAATCATCTATGATGGGTTGTGTGTATGTCTGTAGTTCATATAATCGCACAAATACATTTTATGTTTAAGTCTTCGACTTTCTGTAGACACCATATTTGACAAAACCATCACCCCGATTACTTTCGAACAAATTTTCCATCTTAATTTAAACACAAGACATCTGAAGTCAAGGCTTTAATCTTTTAAGTATGCAATGATTTATTTTAGGAAACACCATTACACCTTTTTCCACCTGTCATACTCAAATATATTCTTGCTTTTAATTGTTTAGGTTCTAAATGATCCACCTCATTCTATTGGTCTGGTTTGAAGCAAGTAGCATTCCGTTGCCTATTAATTTTTAGTTATTAAAATCCACAAATTGTAGTACTGTTGGTTACTCTTTCATTTGTTAGTCTGACAGTTTCGTCCCTTTAGAAACTCTGATTCATGGGTTTTGAATGAGGCTTGTTGGAACAAAGAACTGTAGAACGGACAACGCAGCTGCTCAGTTGCTGATAAAGGTGTCTTAGGCTCTCTTCACCCTGCTCATCTTCATGAGCTGATTTGCTGAGATTGGAATTTGAAGTACAGCTGTTTAAACTACTTGTGACCTGCATCAGCCCCCAGAGTCTCTGGAGGTGTGTGCAGATAGTGACATTATTGTGTAATTAACTGATGTAATTACTAGATGTGTCTTTTTAATTCGGTCGACTTCCTGCCGATCATCGCTCTCTGCCACGTTTGTCATGCAAATTTGTTGATCTGTGTCACTAACATAGATCTTTGATGACTGTTGCAGTACAGTTGTGTAAAAGATAGTGAGACATGGACCAAAACAAGTAAAAGACGGCAGACCAGTTTTGTGCTTTGTGTGCATTACTGTCAACTGGAATGTAGTTTTAACAGTCGTAGTTTTACTCTCGAAAGTGTTTCTACATTTTAACGATAAAGACAAGCAGCAAATCTCTTCACAGGAGATTTAGTCTTGAACCTGCTTGAATTTCATCTGCATGTGATCTTAAAACACATCATTTGACCGTTTTCAATAATATTCAACCTTTGATATATTTTATAATTTAGCTGCACATTTACTACTTGTACTGGTCTTATTAATTAGTTGCCTGGTTGTTAAGGAGATGGATTGTTAACGACGGCAAATTTTTGTGTATTTGCAGTTAGGTTTGAGTTAGTTTTTACTTCCTGCTAGATTTTCTTTTCACTGCGGTTATTTTAATCTACAGTGCGCACAAGCGAATGTTGCCTTTTGGGAAAACTGGATAAACAGCCAATCAGTAAGACTATTATACAGTCCCCTTTTGAAGTAGGTTGACATAGTAGTAGTTTTTATTTTTTATCTAATTGCTCAGTGTCCTCCTGTTAAATCTTCCTTTGCTTTGCCAAGTTCTTATCCAACAGTGAGAGCTTTGACTTCACCTGAAAGCTCCCGTTGTGAGGAATAGAAAGAGTTCTCCAGTAATAGTATCTCTGCTTTCCACCTCTCAGCCTTGCTGTGCACAGAGACAGTACTTTGCACCTTGCTCCTACCCCTTGGCTGGAGCCCGGTGCTACCTTCTCCATCGGGAATGACACGAACGGGACCCATTTTATGTTTGGATCTGTGGTTGGAGCTACTCTTTTGACAACTCCTTGATTGACTCAGATAAAGACTTGGGTGTGGACCGTCCTCCAGCGTCTCATTACAGTAGCAAACATCGCATCAACAACAGCTTCACGGCAGCTTTACCGCCTTGGCTGAGCCGTCAAGCTTGGCATATGGACTGTTTCAGCTCTTCAATTTAAGTTGGTGACAAACAACAAACCTTCTGCAAAGGCACAACTGCGTCACGTTCTCGCTATGTATCACCACCATTCTCAACCTCAAGGGCCACCACCCTTTTCAAATGCACCGAGGCCTCCTCAAATCCCCCAAAATCAACATCAGAATCACCCTGCGTCTGGCATGATGTCACAGGGGATGGACTACCAGTTTCCTGGTCCCACACAGCTCCCTAATGAACTGCAATCTGCCCTGGGTATGCATGGCAGTCGGGACATGGACCACCGTCCTGTTGACAACAAGGACATGCCAAACCAACACCAAGGTCAAAGATCAGGATGTGGGATGAATCAACACGGAAGCTACAGTTCCAATCCAGTAACATTTAATTCTGATAACCATTCTGGTCATCAGAGCGGAGCTGACTGGTCAAGTTACACGCCTGCATCCAAGCTCTTCATCACTCGGCCTCACAGTGGCCACATGCCTCAAAACCCAGTGCAAAAGCCCCAGAACAGCCACACTGGAACTCACATCCCAAACTGGACTGGAGCTGCTGCCAAGCACCTAATCCCCCGCAGCGGTGGTGTGGATGGTCAGAGTTTGTACACAGCAGAGAGTGCAGGAAGCATTTTAGCGAGCTTTGGACTTTCAAATGAAGATTTAGAAGTGCTAAGTCACTATCCTGATGATCAGCTTACCCCGGACACTTTGCCATTCATCCTCCGTGATATCCAGATTAACAAGTCTGGCGACCAAAAAACGACTACTGCAACTTCAGCATCTTCATTCTCACGGTCCGTTCATAAACTTTCTCCTTCTGGCTCTTCGCAATTGGCGCGTTCTCACTCCCCAGATGTGCCGAGCCTCCTAACTGTTACACAGACGGCAGGAAAAGTCATCGACTATGGTCACGCCAGCCGTGTAAAGGAAGACACCGATTCCAGAGAGACTTTCAAAAGAGAGCAGCTTTCCAGCGAAAGGAGAGTCAAGCTATACTCGTCGTCTTCAACGCCGCCAAAGGTCGATAAGACCGAAAGGCAACAAGGTCATTTAAAACACAGCAACTCGGGCAAACACGGAGACCAGGACTACCGCAGGACAGACACCGATCATCGCAAGAGCAGCCGGTCGCCAGGAAGAGATTTTCCACCTTCATCCAAATCTCGTAATCTGGACAGAGACTACAGGCGCGACGGACCGAAACCGAGGCTCTCGCCTAAGAGGAGAAGTGAAGAGTCCTTGAGGAGATCTGTCCCCTCATCTGATTCAAAGTCGCACGGCAGCAGCAAGAAGATACCTACTCCCACAATGATAAGCGATTTCTCGTCTTTGGCGCCCAAGGTGTATCCGCATACCTGCTCCTTGTGCCACATACAGTGTGATCAGGAAAAGGTGAGTACTAACAGGCCCCTGTGCCAATTTATGTCAGGAATGCCTTCATTTTATGATCACATAAGTTTTCCTCAACAGGCGTTGGGAAGATGAGTGATTGTGGTTCACCGCTGCACCCCGAGTGCTTCTGTATGCTAATTGTTTCTCCTGCTGGGTGTTTGAATAATATATGTTCAACATCAGGTAATGTCAGGGTGCAAAGATCAGTTATGAAAGCAGGTCATTTCAATTGATTTGACTTGAGTTTCAGTGCGCATAGTTGTCCTGACATTAGAGAAGGCGGTACTCTACAACAAATCCTACAGCTGCTTCACTTTGGCCCCACTATAACTTTGGTGAATACCTAAAATTGGCTGGAAAATTCAACAGCAAACTGCCAACCATGTAAAGAAGATCCAAAGATGATTTAGGAAGGTTTTAAAAGTCATACATATCAGTGAGCTGATCTAAGATCTCAAAGTATGCAGAGAAGAATGGAGCGGAGGCAGGTTGGTGGCCAGTCTGACCACTAATGAGGAGCTGCAAGTACTCCAAATGCGAAGCTGTTTGCATTTCAGGGTTTGGAATTCTGAATATTTTATAATCATAAAAAGCACTGTGCATTTTATGTCAAACATGTAATGAAGAGGATTAGTGGTGGTTACCTGACTGTCAGCTTGACTTAACCTAGACAAAACATACATTCGAGGACACTTTGGGCAAAAGTCATACATAGACAAATTTATATTTATTCTGGCATCAACTACTTTGATCACACCTTGAACATTTCTAAATATCATGTAGGTTGTACAGAGATAAAACAAAAAAAACTTTTTGACCTAACTTTTCTCATAGAATAAAGTGTTCTGTTCTCTGAGAAGATGAAACTCGTTTGTGACTGACCTTTGGAACTTGTATTTGGCAAAGCATAGTTTCAGAGTGGCTTTTTTCAAAAAGACAATGTGATGATGTTTTTTCATGAATGTGTGTAATATACTTGAAAGAAATGCATTCTATTACCTAAATTCATGAAAACATTCCGTTTGACCAATCCTTAATCAGTGTAGGATTTGAAAATAAAAATGTCAGCATTTTAAAGATGCTATGAGTCAGTTTTAAACATGTTGTAAAGTTTATTTGGCATATTTAAAATAACCTGACTCCGAGCAGCAGATGAAGGTGCATTGCCTTGACACTCATATATGTGAATTGTATTTTGGTCATGGGATCAAAGTGGACTTCCTTTCACCTTACACAACACAAATAAAAGTGACTCTAGAGAACGGCATTAATGTTTTTGTCTCAGTCTTTTGGAAATATGTGTTTCCGGGTTTGATCCCTGCATGTGTCAACTGTGAAAATGTTAACGCTTCCTCTTCCATCAGTGATGGTAAATGTATTCTGTTTGTGTTTCTTTCAGGACTGGGTTGACCATATTAACACTGTCAACCACATTGCAGCCTGCAGAGACCTGCGGAACAAGTGAGCAAGGGTTTTGTTCTAGCTCTAACCTTCATCTTGATATGGAACTGTCCCTGTTCTGCATTAATGGCATCTTGAAATCTGCACAAATACTTAAAGCATGAGGCAAACTCTGTGTACCAATCTCTGACATGAAAAATTCCTGCTCGCATTCTTACAGGATGTTTTTTTTTTTTTTTTTTTTTAAATCAATATGCCCAGGAATTCACAAATATTCAGATTTTTTTCTTGAATAAATTGGTAGTTATGCCTTATTTTACATACTGTTAAGGTCCGAAGATTTCTGAATTAATTAGAAATTAAGGGACAAAATTAAATTGGGGATGTTGGGAATGTGTTTTGCCATTCAAATGTGTATAACGTCTTTCTTCGATTTGTTTTAGTCAGAGGCTGTTCTGCCCAATTGCAGTTGTAGCATATACATTTAGTTTAAATGAATCAGTTAAAAACAAGTTTCCATCACTAACATGGCAACACAAAGTTGAAACAATGAGGATAAAGACAATTTTTGTTGTTTGAAACTACCCCATGTGCAAATTCTGTTTTGTATTGCATTTTAAAGCATATTCAGGACTACATTTATTAATATCCCATCGTTCTTGTGTCTGTGTGAAGGTACCCCCACTGGAAATCTGATTTTCTAAGGTGAGTAAGACTTGAATGGTCCCAATAATACTTTTGTATAATGTTTGTTTCGGTATTTTGATGTCAGATAAGACTGCTATTTTTGAGCGGCATCTTTGTGGCTCTCGGCTCTTTTACTGGATTTGTCTGACTGAAAGTTGTTTTCATTGAAGTCGGAGTGGACGATATGGCTCCAGGGCACTCTGGGATCCCAGAGATCAGTCTTCAGCCCATTCCAGGCCTCGCTCCTATTCTCCCCCCAAAGGTCTTCCTCAGAGCGCACACAGGGAGGGCCCCTACACCAGCAGGCCTTACAGGAGGCCATACTCTCCCCAGCAACATCCCCAGTATCGGCACTACCCAGGTACATAAAACTATATTTAAAAACTCATTTCTTAAATTGCATCAGCTGCTGTTTCAGCTATAAAATTCAGATGGTGTTTTAATCATTATATAAAGATATCTGTGATTAGTTGGTAAACAGTGATCACATTAACCTCTTTGTCTAATAAGGGCACAACATTGTTATAAATGGAGCATTTTTACTGATACAGTATCTGTGTCGGGTACTTCTGATTTAATCATGAAAACACATATCACTACCTCAAATATTCATGTTACCTGTTTTCTGAGTCACTGGACTGTAAAATTTTGTTGATCAGTGTGTAAATTACATTGTGTAAAGCAAATGGTGGTATCCTGTCGTGCAGTGGGTCCCCCTCATCCTCGAGGGAAACGTCCCCATGAATATGTGACCAAGTCCTCCAGTGATGAAGGCCACCATCCGCCCTTCGCTAAGGTCGGCCACAGCTCTAGACGTGAACCATTACCGTCCAGTAAGGTTCTAGTAAAGCCTAGAAGCAAGACCATTAAGCTGTCAAGTGCCAAGGCTGCCAACACGGTGGGTGTCCTCTCTTTCCTGTATTTGTTACCTCACAATGTCTTCAGACGCAGTTCTGCAGTTTTTTTTAGAGATAATAGGTTTAGCTTTTTCAGTGAGACATTGCTGCAGCATTTCTTTCTGGAATTTCATTAACATTTGTCTTTTTTTTTGTTGTCGTTCTTTTGTTTTTAAGTCTGCCAAGACTTCACAACCCGAGAAGAAGAAAAAAGTAGTGACGGCTGCATCCCAGCACTCCATTTCGGATCGTCTGGTTTATTTAACAGGCATCCCGACAGATGCATCTGAGGAGGAAGTCACAAACTTGGTTGGGTCCTTTGGCAAGATCAACAACGTGATCCTCATACCCTGCTCTGGAGAGCAGAATGACAAGGAGGAGGGGCAAAAGGTTCATATTATTCTTTTATTAAATAAATGTAGGTGACACACTATAAATACGTGTAACACATTTCAAACAAAAACCTAAATCATAAATCAATGGGCAGCATGTTGGTGTGGAGGGAGCAAAGCTGAGCTCAGGGATAAAGAAATACAAAACAATGCACCAGTGTTTCTCCAAAGTTTTGTTTCACAAGGAAAAGATGGAGAGCTGTGAGGAATTCATTGTTTGTTTAGTATTTTTTAATGAATTATTGTGTTTATGGGGAAAAGGCTTCATTTGGGAGAGTGAATGGTTGTATGTCTATAATCTTTATGGGAGAAGATGGGTGGAAGACTCCAGTGATGACCTCCAGCTTCTCTGAGGAAAGCCTGTGAAATGAGTTAATACAATACATTTACACAATAATACACAATACCAATGACATAGTGATCACCATGTCCATTTGAATGGCCCGCACCTCCCTTACCTTGTACAGCCTCCTCCATTGTGTGTTCTGAGAGCACAAACTCAAGGCTTGTTCAGGTCCACAAACCATCTGTGCATTTAGGTTTTTCCTTACGTCGGTATTCTGTTTCTCTGCTCCCGACAGGCATCTGTTTGTATGGTCAAACCTGAAGATGCTCAGAGTCTGGCTTGCTCAACAGAACTCTTCATCCGGGAACAGAAGCTCACAGCTTCAGCAGCCAAGGTATTGTGTAAAATCCATAAACATGGAAAGAACATGAAGAATGTTATGTGCAATTAAATGTGTTGTTCATTTATTATAGAAACCTGAGGGGAAACTATCTTCAGAAACCTTCAACAGGTTTGTCACTCTATTTCTTTATGATTAATTACGCCTTTATGTTTTATGGAAACCGTGAACTGTTTCTTCCAGTGCTGCTGCACTTATTTCCCCCGAAATCTTCTCTACATCTCTGTCAGTCTTCCAAATCTGTCAAGGTTGTGTCCTCTTGGCCAGTAAGCAAGCACAATGCCGCACCAAAAGGAGAACAGGCAAATGTCACAGGACACACACCCACCTCTGTTCAAGTTTGGCTCAACTAGCCCAGGGCATGGGAGGAGGTTCAGCTATTTACCAAATATTGACGGTTTTTCCATGCCTGCTTCACGTATGCTGTAGATTCAGTTGAATCCCATTGATCGCTGGACTAGTAATGGCATTCAATGCCATTTTAAACCCGAAGAGATGTTTTAAGGACATCACCAGTTCTCTCTTACCATCTGCCTGCTGTAGACAGTCTCCATCTAAACTCTCAGGGATTAGATGGTATATGGAGTTAAACTAGGCTCGGGTCTATAAAACTTCAAAGCTACTTAAACACACTTTACCTGTTCTAAAAAACTGTCCATTTGTTCTGTTCAGTAAAAACAGTGCCGAAGGGAAGAGTGACCTTGGGATATCTGACAAGGTAGATCCTTCATGTTTTGGTTGCTAACATTTTTTGTGCAAAACTGCCCTAATATAATCATAATTCCTTCTCACAGAATGGATTGGTCTTGATTGCTGGCCTACCTGATGATGAATGGTGTGAAGCTGACATTGAGAAGTTGGTCCTGCCTTTTGGAACTCCATCTGGCATGATTCTGGCGAAACAGATCAAAAAGGTCTGTTCTGAACTGCCGTAAAGCGCGTTTGTCCATAAGCGACCGTGCATCGCAGTGTTGCTCACTCAGAGTTCCAGCGAGATGCGGATGGCAAACATTTTTAGATTTACTTTGCGTTCGAAGCAGTTTGTTGAATAATTTATTGTATTCCCGAGTTCTGTCTATTTTTATGCTATGGTGTCGTGTTATTTTTGTCTAAACATGCGCTTTTCCTTTAGGTTCTGGTGTACATCCCAAACAAGGACGTTGCTGAAGAAATGGTGAAAGTTAACACGTTCATGCCCATGAAGTTTAACAACTGTGACCTGAAGATCAGTCACGTGAAACAGTTTATCAGTCTGTCCACGCCGGTATGACCCTTTTAGATATATATTTATTTACGGATACGTCTTGGTACTAATAACAATAAAACTGTGAATCTCTTTCCAAAGGTGGCACTCTACAACATTCTGATGGCATCAACAGACCAGATAGTGAGTGTTTATGTAGACACATTTTTGTGGTCCAATTACAGGGGTAACGACCTTGTCCTCATTTACAGGAAGAACAAAAACAACCCTGTGCTGAATGATGTAAATCAGAAATTGCTGTTGGATATTAAAATTCTACCTAAATAACCCTCTGCTATTTTAAGGCTTAATAAGAGCTACTAAATTAATAAATTGCTGTTCAGCTCTTTGGTCAGCGTTTAGCTGACGTCGTGTTGTATATTTTACACTTGATTTAGTAGAGAAAATGAGGCTGTCTGAATGTTGACCAGTCATCGGTTTGTGTTGTGCAGGAAAGTCCTGCTCAGGTTGGCTGGAGCAGCCTGCTGGTCATCCAAAACGTTCCCCACACGTCTAATGGCTCCTCTGAGGTGCAGAAACTCGTGAGACGCTTTGGCACTGTAATCAGGAGCCTGGTACTCCAGAATATGGTAAAGTATTCCTTTATGCATGTAACTGTTTTTTTGTCCTCTTTTCTCTGTTATTAATTTGTCAATGTGACTCTTGTATGTTTTCAGGTCATCTGTGAAATGGCAACCGCAGCCATGGCGCTGTCTGTCTACAAACGCTTCCAAGCCTTCCCGTGTATCATCCAGAGCAACCCGCTGCTTTTTTCACGCAAGGCTGACCCCAAAGTCAGCCAACCGAGCAAAATCCTCTCTGCACCCCAGCAGCCGTCAGAGGTCAGTGAGCCACCCTCCCATATTTTCTCTTTTAAGAATCTACATGATGCTACATCACTGCGGGTATAAAGAGGGTTTTCTTTTGAATTACAGCATGTATCAGACAAGAGATTTTTCAGTAAAACATTGTTTGTACGATTTATGATGTATACAAACGGCTGTATGTTGCATAAAATGGATATTATATGTTGTTCAGACCCAAATCGTCACTGGTGGATGTGATGATTGCTTTCTCTGTGATATTGTTTTCAGGATAAAATTCAGGGTTGTAGCATGGAGACAGAAGAGAAGAAAACTGAAGACTCCAAAGAAGAGAATGAAAGCCGTCCTTCTGGGGAAAATGCAACGCTTTCACCAACTAATATAGATGCACCTTCTGCCGAGGCAACCATGCCAGAGTTCCCTCAGGTAGAGTATCTGGCTGCTGACAAACAGCAGGTCAGAATGGAGAGATTTTTCGAGAAAATGCCTAAAGTTAGAGAAGGGCTGGAATTTACTGTTCATATTTGCATTGTAAGTTATAAAAAATGTCTAAGCATGTTTTGGGTTTTCACATTTAAAAAAAACAAAACAATCTAAGCATTACAAGGGTGTCCAAACTGTTCCACAAAGGGCCGTGTGGCTGCAGGTTCTTGTTCCACCAGTCCAGCTCACCCAGTTTGACCAGTCAGCTGTTGAAGACTCAGATGAGTTGATGAAGTGAGTCCAGTCTGGTGCTGCTGCTGCTGGGTTGAACAAGAACCTGCAGCCACACGGCCCTTTGGGGAACAGTTTGGAGACCCCTGACCTAAGCCTTCTCAGCTTTGCCTCTTTTTTGCCAGTTTTAGGTCCAGTGTATTAAAACAGTCAAAATTTCATTAAGTCAGATTCACTCACGTGAGGTTGTGCCACTGCTTTCATTCCTGTTCACTGGTATTTTATATCTATTCAGAATGTCACTCAGGA
Organism: Lagocephalus sceleratus; assembly: GCA_911728415.1. Lineage (NCBI taxonomy): Eukaryota > Metazoa > Chordata > Actinopteri > Tetraodontiformes > Tetraodontidae > Lagocephalus > Lagocephalus sceleratus. The sequence goes on along the minus strand of CAJVRN010000232.1, from coordinate 4,099,028 downwards.
GGTGGAGAACATGCTCTCTGATGAGTGCACAACAGAACCTGCCAGCCAGTCCAATACAGCAGCAGCACCCAATGATGGAGAACACGAGGCGACACCACAGCAAGACACACACGTGGAGGTGACAGCGGAGGAGACAGAAGAGGACGCGGAGGAGCAGCAGAACTCGAGGAAAGAAAGTGACGCAAGAGAGTACAGGGAGCGGGACAGGAGGGCCTGGGAGAAGGAGAAAGTCCAGAGAGAAAGGGAGCGCATGGAGAGAGCTCGAAGAGAGGGAGACAGGAGGGAAGAGAAGAGGAGGGAGTGGGAGAGGAGGGAACGAGCCAAGATGGACAGAAAGGACCCAAACGCTGTCAGACCCTCTTATAGGTCTCAGAGAACCTGCAGAGATGAAAAGCAGAGCAGCCCCAGCTCTGACGGCAGGAGGGTGAGACACGAAGCTCCCTTTGATTTGTTTTACCCCGATAAAATGGATCCTTTCGGTCCTGTGCAGAGGGAGCTCTCTGCTCAACTCTTGTTTGCGGTCTGTCCCCCAGATGGATGCTGAGGAGGAGTTTGATGCGTTCCCATTTAACATGAGTGACTTCGTTACTCTTGATGAAGTGGGAGATGTAGCCGACCTCCCTCTCCCTCCGTCTCCCGCTGCCACGGAAACTTCACAGGAAGCCCCGCCCACAGCAGTAGAAAATGACACACAGATGGTAGTTCTTTTATAGAAGACACCCCCCCGACACGAGGAGATCAGAATATCACGGTGTGATGTCCTCCTTTTAGGTGGAGTGCGTGACGGCAGACGCTGCCGCCGCCACCGTGGACAACCAGACCACAGAGTGTGAACACACGCCACCCGTGCAGGTGTCGCCACGCGACTCCGAGCACACCGACGAGCCACCGAGTCACCCGCCCGAGACAGGTACAGCCGCCTCCTGCCGACAAACGTCAGCGAGGGGGAGAAAAACAAAGTCGTTTCGCTCCCAACCCTGTTCAGAAAACGAACCACGCGCAGAACCCGCCGTCACGGCGCATCCTGAAGAAGGTGAGCACACCTGGAGCAGCTCAGGCCCTGCAGCTGGAGCTGAGCAGACGGAGCAGGCCAACAGTCTGCACGGCAAAGAGGAGCAGAGCCCAAAGGAGCAGGGGAAGGATCCCAATGGAGACGCCACGCCTGCTGTGGAGCCAGGTACCGCCCATCCTGTTCACGTTGTGTCTTCTATACGTTATCTTTACCTCTTTTTATATTCGCACCGCCGTTATAGAGGATTCCATAGCATAAGTATTTTCAACTCTCACCCACTTAACCTGATCAGTGGAACATCTCTGCGGTAGCAGTGGCTTTGGATGTTTCTTTTTGTTTGAGGTTTTTTTTAAAGAGGCCTTGTCTCTCACAGGAAAGAAAGAGATCGCTGCGGAAGAATCAAAGAGTGACGACCGGAGTGTGAAGGAGAAAGCAAACGCAGCGCCTCCTCCAGACGACGGCTACTCGCTTCCCCCATTTAACCCGCACAACCCTGTTGGTAAGACCGCGTTTCTTTCCACGGTCTGACCTCTTGTTGTCAGTCATCGCTCTCTGCGTTGACACTTCGACTCCTGACGTTTTTTTTCCCCTCTTCTATTCCCGCATTTCCGCAGGTATGGAGTTCTTGACCCCAAAGACAGGATTCTTTTGTAAGGTGTGCAACAGGTTCTTCAGTGGAGCCAAAGAGGCCGAGATCGCTCACTGCAAGACCCAAAAACATTATGATAACGTAAAGGTGAGCACATTCAGGGTGTTGTGACCCGTAACTGAACATCGTCATGCTCATGTACTAATTATGCTTAGACAGATTCTGATACTGATATTTGAACATCTTACTAAAAGTAAATTGACAATGCCTTTTTGGACTACAAAACATTGAAGTACATCAGCACAAAGGGGGGTAAATAATAGTCTCAATGTGTTATCTTCACTCTCCTGGTAATGTGTCTCATAGACTTTAAGTCAGAGATCTCCAAGCTCCTCCCCAAAGGTCCGTGTGGCTGCAGGTTCTTGTTCAACCCAGCAGCAGCAGCACCAGACTGGACTCACTTAATCAACTCACCTGAGTCTTCAGACAGCTGATTGGTTAAACTGGGTGAGCTGGACTGGTGGAACCAGAACCTGCAGCCACACGGCCTTTGTGGAAGAGCTTGGAGACCCCTGCTTTTAGGGCTCCTGTCGTTCAGGTGAGTAGATCAGCTCAGGTGGTTTCAGCTCTGCTCCCTGATGATAATTAGCCTTAATTTGGTCCCAGATGTGTCGTGTGTGTGTGTGTGGCTGTGAGTGCTCTCGCTCACTGATCTCTCTTCTTGTGTTCCCTCACAGGTTTACCTGCACACAAAGAAAACGGGAAACGCTTCTTCCAATAACTGAGCATGAGTATCTCGACACTGATTTGGCCGCCACCTGATTTAGTTTGATTTCCTCGTTGTCAACAACAATCACTTTTCCTTTTTTTTTTTTTTTTTTCAAATCTGCGTTTTATGTTGTGTTGATCCTTCTTGTAAAATAAAGTCAAAATAAAGATGGCCCCATGTAGAGGATGGCTCATCGTCCTCCTTTGGCTCTGCTCTGCTGTTATCTTGCGGCCCTGACTCAAAGCTGCATCCTGTGCATGACGCCTCCACGGCCTGTTGGAGGACCCAGGTTTGGGAGCTTTGTGCTCCGCTGAGTGTGGAATGGCAGGTTCTAGGCTCTGTGTTTGATAGTGAAATGGGACAGCCACTCCACTCACCACCATCAAGAGTAGACACACACACGACTCCATAAATGTGTTTAAAACTTTGATGTAGATTTGCCCTGGACTGCGTGAATGTGTCAATTATGTCTTTTCTGAGGTAGTATTTTAAAAAAAAAAAAAAGAAACCGTGGCCGTGTGGCTGCACCTGTCAAGCAGGTTGGAGCGGATAATCCTTGTGGGTAAAACGTCAAACAATGACAAGACGGGAAGCCGTGATTGAGGAGGAATGCGAGTGCTGAAGAGGTAGCAGGAAACTCGGAGCTCGACGTTTTGCTTCCACACACCTGGTGGGAATTATTTCTGCCCTTGGAAAAAGGTAAGGCATCGAATCGACTCGCGCAGGGGTCCACGCGGGTCATGTTTTCGGATTGCGGGAAGACACCCTCACCAGCAGGTCGAGACTAACCAGTACAACCATAACTGATGTGTGTCACTGAGCTTCAAGTATCACGAGAAACAAAATACCACAAATGTACACCGTAAACATCCTTTAGACGGTGTGAGTTAAAACAAGCTCACTTTCTAACAGACTCCAGGGAGGGGCGCGACAGGTGGCTTGTGTAACTCGTTACCAAAGAGTTCTCAGCTTGATTTGAATGTTGTCTCCTTGTTTTAGAGTATTGTTATGGTCATCATCACTGAGGAGCCAATTCTGCTGATTTGGCCCTACTTCAGGTGTGGCTCAATTTCTAGGTCATTGGTTCAAACCCAGGTGTGTTTTTGTTCCGAACGGAAACACCTTTATAGACTCGGTGCATTTAAAGACTGCTTGTCACTCTGGCTCCTCTTGTTTGTGTGTCAGAAGGCTGGAACGAGTCGGGGCGGTCGCGTCTGACTGGCAGCGCGAGCGTCTGCTCTTATCGCTGAATCTGAGAGGCGAGCCTGATCGCGGCGACAGATCTCGGGTCTGTTGCTCGGGGCTCATGCGGCCGTTCCAGGATCTGGTTTGGGGCAGTATTGAGCGTGACGAGTTGCCCCGCTCGAGTCGCTGTGGGGGCCACGTGATCTGGGCGGGCGTTGGAAACACTGTTGCCCAACAACATCCTGCACACGCAACAGTACAAACCCTACACGTGAAGGTCAAATCGTCCTCCAGTAAAATCCACCATGGGCTGCAGTGGATGATGAGAATTACAGCCTGCTACTGTTGGGATCATTTCATTCTGAGTTGTCAGAAAAGCAACAATAGGGCCTTCTAGGTTGGTTTTAGTTGTTAATGATTTTTGGTTCTTTTAACGTGATGGCGCATTAAAGAGATGGAATCCAAATTTTCCACCCAGGCCAGAATTTCCTGATCCTGTGGAAAGGAAGTTTGTTGGTCGTGATTCACGCGTCGATGCAAATTCCAGAGCTTCATTAGACTCCTCTAATCCGGTCCCAAATGAGGCGCCAGGGTGCAAAAGGTACCTTTGGAGAAAAAAGCACATGGAATTTTGTGAAAAGAGAACCTGTCCTGTCAAACACGGGGTGGGTCCATCATGCTTTGTGGTCGCGTTGATGATGGTGGAGGAGTTCAGAGGGAAGAATGGAGGGAGCTTCAGGGAGCAAAGACCACCTGTAAAAGAGCTGAACTACTTCCACGAATGGAAAATGCTCCTAATGACACTCCGAGGTCACTGATGGAAGCTTCTGCTGAGGTTCTCGGGGCCTCTCCTCTCTTCGTGGACGCCGTTTTGAGCGCCTGTGTTGAGGAAGGCCGAGGTCGGATCTGCTGGAGGGCCGTCCCGTCCTCTCTGTCCCCCCGCGGGCCCCCGCTCGGGGAGGCCGACCGCGGTTCTCCTGGTCTTCCCAGTGAGGGAGACGCCACCTCCACATACTTCTTCGACCACGCTTTGTCGATCTGAAAATAACCACCGACGCCATCAGTCCTGGAAAATGTCGTATTTGAGTGGGAGCGACTCTGAACGGTCGAGGAACCCAGCCGGAACGTTCCCGCGTTGTTCGTCACACTCACACACGTGGTTTTTTTTCAGCGATGGCGCTGGCCGGAGCGTTCCTGTGCGAAGATCAGTTCACGTGCTCCATCTGCCTGGAGGTGTTCGAGAACCCCGTCTCGACGCCGTGCGGACACAGCTTCTGCCAGAGGTGCATCTCGTCCTACTGGGACGGGGGGCGGGGCGTGAGCCGCGTCTACCTCTGTCCCATTTGCAAGGAGGCCTTCCGCAAGCGCCCGGAGCTTCACATCAACCGCACGCTGAAGGAAATCACCGAGCAGTTCAAGCACATCGCCTCGGCCGTGAGCCTCGCCGAGGGGGGCGACGGCGAGGGGGCGGGGAGGGGATCAGGGAGGGACGCGCCCCCTCAGCTGACCCTGCCCCAGAGGCCGCGGGAGATGCCGGAGAGCGTCATCGCCGAGATGGTGACTCGCTTCCAGAGGATGCCGACCCCGGGGGGGGCTCCCACCGTGGGGTCGCTTCCCAGTGCCCAGCATCTGATGGGCCCAGTCAACGCGCTGGTGACTGACAACAAGCTGGGTGACCCCCGGCCCCCCTACCACACGTCGTCTCCACGCCGGTACACGCTCATCACTACCCTCATCAGAGGCCCAGTTCATGTGGGGGGGGGGGGTTGTGCGTCTGCACTGATAATGAGTATGGATTGTGAGCAGGTACACCCTGAGCGGGCCAAGCGTGTCCTCCCCCCCCCTGCCCCTGTGCCCCATCCACCAGAGGGGCCTGGAGTTCTTCTGTCGCACCGACAACGTCTGCATCTGCGGCGCCTGCGTGGAGAAGGCGGACCACCGCGGACACAACGTCACCCCCGCCAAGAGGGAGTGGCAGATCAAAAAAGTGCGTGTTTCACTCCTCATCACCAACGCACACCACGCCCAAGTAGCTTTGGACCTTCTGTCCAGATATTTTAGATATATAAAATATCTGGACAGAAGGTCTATATATATATATATATATACACACACACAGGCACACACACACACACACACATATATATATATACATACATACATACATACACATGTTGGAATTTTTTTATACGGATGCATGGAGGCAGGGCCTCATTTTTATGGATCAGTGTGTCCATTTCCAAGTGTCTTTGTCTCCTAAAGTCCCAGTTGGGTATTTCTGAGACGGAGCTGAAGGATATCATCCGTGAGAGAGAGATCAAAGTGGAGGAAGTACAAGAGTCCTTAAAAGAGATACAGGTGAGCTTTGTTGGAAAAGGCCAACATGGGGGGGGGTAATAAAGGTCGTTTTGGATGCTGCTCGCCATGAGATCACCCGGGGAATGCTCCTTCAGCTGAAAACAAGGAAACTCGCCTTTTGTGAGACGGTGAAATCGTCACCGCCTCGCGTGCTGCTGTTTATGTTTCGTCCAGGCCGCAGCTGAAAGCCAGACGAACGGAGCCGTGGGCGCCTTCTCCAACCTCATCTCCAGCGTGCAGCGATGCCAAGCAGACGTCTGCGAGGTAAATAAATCCACTTTAAAGACAAAGACTGTTTGCAGCGTTAAGTGACTCAGAACATTTGGTCAGTTTGTTTTTTGATGCATAATTAAGAAATAAAAAAAACCCGAACATCTCGGCCCTTGCTGCCTCCGCAGGTGATCGAGCTGAGTCGGTGTGCAGCCGAGCACCGAGCCCAGAGCCTCCTGAAGGAGCTGGAGGAGGAGATCACCGAGCTGAAGAAGAGGAGCGCAGTGATGAGCCAGCTGACCGTGTCCGAGGACTACGTGCACTTCCTCAAGGTGCCTCCTCCCTCTGCGCCTGTTCACCTTCAGAGGAGGTCAGGTGCTAAAGCCGGCCCCGCCTGCCTCTTCCCCCCAGATGTTCCCTGCGCTGTCCACGCAGCCGCAGACGAAGGACTGGACGGGAGCGTGCGTGGTGTCCGAGCTGACCTCGGGGGGGACCCCAGAGGACCGTCGGCCAGGCCGTGGAGCAGATGCAGGGAGAGCTGAAGAGGCTCCCGGAGAGCTGTAGGTTTTTCTTTTCGTCGGCCGCGTCCCCCTGAGCCGGCGCCCGTTTGACGCAAACGTGGGCCTTTGCCCTTTCCCCTTTGGACAGGCCAGCGGATCCTGATGGAGAAATCTGCGCCCAGGACGAACCCAAGTAAGCGCGGGCGGGGGTCACGCCCCCGGCGGCCTACGGAAACATGACTAACTGTGATCTCTGGTGTTTGCAGAAATAAAGAGGGTTCAGGAATACGCAGGTACGGTTCTACCCTTGGGGTCGGGGGGGGGGTCGTGCTGCTGTTGGGAAAATACGGGAGACTTTGGGAGCCTCCTGGTTTGATCTAACCCGTCCAACTCTCTCATCTGCCAGCCGATATCACTCTGGACCCCTACACAGCCCACCCTCGCCTCATCATCTCGCCCGACGGTAAGCAGGTGTACTGCGGCGAGCGCCACCAGCAGATCCCCGACAACCCCGAGCGCTTCGACCGGGTGGTGTGTGTGCTGGCTCACCAGGGCTTCAGCTCCGGGCGACATTACTGGGAGGTGAGTGGGAGGTGGGCGCCCGGGGGAGGGAGGGAGGGGTGTCGACGTTCCACCCACCTTTGTTCGGTTCCCAGGTGGATGTGGGCGGGAAGACCGACTGGGACCTGGGAGTGGCCAGCAGGTCGGTCAACAGGAAGGGCAAGATCACCGTGAGCCCCGCCCACGGCTACTGGTTCCTCAGCCTGCGCGATCACACGGAATACGCCTTCCGGACAGAGCCGTCGACCAGCCTGACGGTGAGCATCAGGCCATCCCGGATCGGAATCTTCGTGGACTTTGACAAGGGAGCAGTGTCCTTCTACAACGTGGAGGCCAGGCTCCTCATCTACACGTTCACAGATACTTTCTCCGACGCCATCTACCCGTTCTTCAGTCCCTGCACCAATAAGTCGGGCAAGAACGAGGCTCCGCTCGTCATTCGCCCTGTTGCAAAGGCAGAATGATACTGGTCACTGTCACATGTCTTCACTGGTGAATGCTGGACGACTGATAGTTCATCATCTTTCATCGTAGTTGATCCTTTTTCTTGTTTTTTCTAGTATTTGGAATACGTTTTGCAATTTCTCCTGAGAATAGATGGAAAATCAGACTGAAACACCATGCAAATGTACGCTTAAAAAGACAGAGAAAAACAAAATGAACCAAAAATAAGAGGATATTGTACATAGCTGGTAGATATTTAAGGTAAACTATGGAAGATAATGTATTTTTTTTATCTCAGAAAGGAAGGGAGATTTTGTTTCACTGCCTTCATGTCTGAGATAAAAGAAAAAGAAAGCTATAGAAAATATAAATACAATGGCCTTTGTTGGATTAATGTGAGATAATGGTCTTCAAACCAATAGACTGTAACCTTTGACCTTATGGCTCAAATGAATAAAGAACATACTGTACATAACATACTGTAAAATGTTCTTTTGTTGATCTGATAGGAAGCTGCTGTTATTGTAGGGAATCTAAGAACCATTGTCATAATTTCAGGATCAGTATTAACATTCCATCCGCTAGTAGTGAAATGCTGCCGTGCTCCCATTTTCTCGATGAAAACTACATTTGGGTTTTGAATGTCTCAAGAAGCTGTGCTGTGGTCCCCCAGAATGAACAAACAATATGCATGAAATGTATCTTTGCCACATGATTATGGGTACAGAAGCCTTGAGGGCTGCAGTCGGAAATACGTTTACGTGTCAGTGTGAGTAATGTTGACAACCGCAGTGAAGTTGTAAAATTTACCATCGTTTATGCGCCGTGTGGTCATGTTACAGAGCATTAAATCCAAACCTAAACTGTGAAGGCGTCAGTCTTTTTATTCATGATGACCAGACAATGTGGAGAGTTTATTCCTCTCCCTCAGAGATCAGTTTTTATGTTATTAAAATTTAGGATTTCAAAATCTTCTTGTAATGATGCTTTCATTTGCTTGTTATAACAAAATACATCAATTTTTTCCATCAAATCAAAGAATGAATTAATAAATTCCGTTTTTAGAAAATCGATACTCAGACTTATTTTCCAGTGAATTAAAGTGGAAAAAATAGGTTTCTTTTTCCTGTGCTCTTCATTCACTGACCTCTTGTGCCTTTCAGAATGATCATTTTTGAAAATAAATTGATAAGATCAGCTCACGTAGTTGATACGTATCTTTGGCGGCCTCTGGTGGTTGTGGCTGGACATGACAGGCGTGATTACTCTGAAACACCAGAAGGGGGCGCTATAACACACTTGTCAAGTTAAAAAGGCCAATTTATAATCAATTAAAGGAGGGCTGGGGTCGGTGGTGGTGGAATAATCCGACAAATATATCATAATTAGTCATATCACAACTTTATTTTCAAATCTCTTCAGCAACAAACTGGTAACATTAACACAAACAAATTAATTAACACAATAATTCTGCCAAATGTTCACATTTACTCCCCAAAGTTGGTCTGAAATTAGGAGAAGACCACTCAGGAATGCGATAACCAAACACAGCTCATGATGAACACACACATCATACATCATTAATTTGAAATGACAGTGATTTAGAAGACGGTGATACAGCCGGGGTTCCTTTTTCATTATTTTAAAGGGAATGTGTCGTCAGTAATTTTCTGAGATCATCTTCCTCTTTACTGGTAACATAAGGTTTGACCCGTTTATGAGATTATTGCACTAGTCTAAGAGTAAGAACAGGCCGAAAAAAAAAGAACAAATAAACACGAATCATTGCTTAACATCAGAAAAAATGGGATTTATCCTGTAAGTAGTCATTCACTGTACCGTTTACCCAAATGCACATAATGCAGAATGTACAATAAATATGCACACATCATCGTCATCATATGAGTTATTAAATATAAGAAATGTGAAGGACACACACACCGACTGTGCGGCCAACTTGAGTGCAAAAATAGAGAATTTACAGGACAACTTAAGCTTCTCGTCACGTTCACACACATCAAAATTTAGCTGTTATAAAAGAGGAGAGCGCAAATCTTTACTCATTTCCCGAATGTAAAAACCGCAGCTGACGTCCCAACCTGCCGCGACCCCCAAAACGAACCCACAGCCGACCCTCGCTCCACAGGAAACGCCTCGCACCTCACGGGGGGGTCCCCGTCGTGGTCCCACAAGCTACCGCGCGTCTGAGTTCTGGAAGCTCTTCCCGAGCCGACAGCCTAAATCAAAGTCCTAAAAGCGGTCACAACACCAGCGGTGGAACGACATTAGAAGCTCACCGCGCTTGAATGGAGAAGTTACTGGAATAAATGAAGCAGCTAGGCAGGAGAAGCGACGACGCTAGAGCCAAACCAAAACCAAAAGGAAGTTTAAGAACAACCGACGTGGGGCTGAAGTCGGGACGGAAGAGCTGCCGCGCGGGACGGGAGGACGGCGGCTGGAGCGCCGAATTTCACGACATCCTTCCTCGGAGAACCTGGACGGCGTGGGGGGGAGGTGGGGGAGGGGGTCGACCCCCCCCCGCGCTCCCAGACCAGCTTCCACAAAAGAGAAGCAGGTTTTCCAGGGAACCAAACCCGGGTCCGGCATGAGCGCCCCCTCGGTCCATCAGGGCCCCCCTGAGGCGGCGGTGAGGCGGGGGCCCCTGCTCAGCGCCTCGATCTCTGCTCGCCCCCCCACCCAAAAGTTAGGCCCAGCTCCTCCTCATCCGCTCACGAGCGTCCCAGCGCCTCCTAGGACACGTACGTTTGGGCTTCGGGGAGCGACTGGCCCGTCTCGTGCGGTAGGGAGAGCCCCGCCCCCCCGAGGCCGTTCGTGCCCCGGCAGAGCAGGACCCTCGCCGGGGAGGGGGCGCCCCCGGGCGTGGAGCCGCCGCTGCCGGATATGGGTCCGTTCAGGTTGCGGTAGGGCCGCCGGCACAGCAGCGAGGCCCTCTGGCGCCGGGGGGGCACGGCGGCGGCGCCGCGGAGGCACACCGAGGGGAAGTTCAGGCCCACCAGGCAGCAGCTGGGGCAGGAAATGACCTCGTCCTGCTCCGGCGCGCCCCCGGGGTCCGGCGCCGCGAACTGGCTTTCGCCGTAACCGTTGGACGACCCCCCGCCGCCGCCGCCGCAGCGCCGGCCGAGCAGGGCGGCGAGGCGGTTGCTGTTGTCCAGCCGCGGCAGCGGGGGCAGCAGGGGGGGCCGCTGAAGATGGGGAGCGTCCAGCCGTTGGTGTGCGACGCGGGGGGGGGGCGTTCGCGGACGGGGTCCACGGGGGACTTGGCGCAGTCCATGGGCTCCACCAGGGCCCCGCCCCCCCCCTCCTCCTCCTCGTCCTCCTCCTCCAGCCGCTCCAGAGACACCATCTCCAGCTCCACCAGGAGGCCCGGCTCCTCCCTCCGCGCCTCGCCCTCCTCGTCTTCCTCTCCCGGCGGCCTCCCGTTTTTAACCCTCTCCTCGCCGCCCTCCGGCCACGCCCCCGCCCGTCTGGCCCCGCCCTCCCCCAGCTCCAGCCCGTCCAGCTCCCCGGACAAGGCCAGCGTCCTCCCCAGCTCTGGGGTGCAGGGGAGGGACTGGCACCTCCTCGGCAGCGTCCTGCAGAGGTGCTGGGGGGCGCAGGGGTCGCGGAGGGCGGGCAGGGTGAAGGTCAAGGAGATGACGGACTTGCTGGGCGTGTCCAGGAGCTTGCACCGCCCCCCGTTCAGGTCCTGCCTGAGGGAGAAGGGGTTGACCCGCGCGGGGGTCCCGTGGGGGGGGAGGGCGAAGGCCGCCGGGCGCAGCACGTCCGACTGGCTCCGCGCCAGGCCCTGCGACTGCAGGCCGCGGTTGCCCGGGTAACAGGGGGAGCTGCGGCGCCGGTACGGGCTCACGTCCACTTCTGCGGGCTCTGAGCGGAGGGAGGGAGGGAGGGAGGGAGGGAGAGAGAGAGAGAGAGAGAGAGAGAGAGAGAGAGAGAGAGAGAGAGAGAGAGAGAGAGAGAGAGAGAGAGAGAGAGAGAGAGAGAGAGAGAGAGAGAGAGAGAGAGAGAGAGAGAGAGAGAGAGAGAGAGAGAGAGGTGTTTGAGGGGAGCGCCGTGTCAGTCGGAAGAAAAGGAGAGCGCGTTTCATCCTGGGGAATATTTATGAGGAGGAGATCACAATACGGGCAGCAGAGAGACCTGAGGACAGCCTTCAGCAGCTGGTGACCTTCATTTACCCTTCATGCTTTCTGCCTTTTGTCTTCCGCTTACATAAATCTTACATCATTAAAACACGTGAAGATATAGAACAAAACTAGAAAGCACTTGGAGAGCGCAGACCTCCGCCAAGTTTAAATAATAAATATAAATATCAATAAAATCCGTCTTCTGGATCAGATCTGGATCAGCCTTTGGAATAAGATAGAGGATCCCATTGTCCATCCTTGAGGCACATCTCATGGGGTTTGGTCAATAATTAACAGATGTTGAGAAACAACATTTTTGGCCCCATTTACCACAATGTTAACGAACATTTCAAAGTGATCCAGAATCCAGGATTTCTTCTGGATCACCCCCAAAATGAAACCAGTTCTTCCTTTTCACATTTACAACAAACCCTGAAAAGTTCATCAAAATCGGTCCAGAACTTTTTGAGTTATGTTGCTAACAGACAGACAGACAGACAGACAGACAGACAGACAGACAGACGCCGGCAAAAACACGACCTCCTTGGCGGAGGTAATAAACTGGATTCAAACCTAAGTAGCGACGATATCAAAGACATTTCGGTGTGTGCAACTGCCCTCTTTGACATACGAAGTTATGAGATGTTTTACCGAGTGCAGCCGTCTTCTCCTCGTCTTCGTCTTTGTCCATGTCCTCCAGTTCTGAGACGATGTCGGAAAAGGACGGCCGCCCCGCTGCGCTCATCTGGACAAAAATGCGAGCCCCCGTCTTTACGCGTAACAAACGAACGACGTCACGCCTTCATCGAAAGACGAAGCGTCTACGCGCGCTTACGTTGCAGCAGGTGACGGCCAGGTTAAAGAACGTGCTCGGACAGTCGCCCACCATCCGGGAAAACGCGTCCACGTCCAGGCCAAAGTCCTGAAAGCACAGGGGACGCGCTGGAGAGAAGCCGCCTCGACCGAGGGCCCACGCGAGGGCCCACGCGAGGGCCCGGCCCGGCGCCACCCACCTCTGTCCGGGGCAAGATGTCCGGGTCGGCCTCGATCCGGGCGATGATCTCGCACAGGATGATCCCGTAGGCGAAAACGTCCACCTGAGAGGAGGGCGAGGTCAAACACCTGCTGCTCGACCCCCGTCCGCCTCGAGCTGCGCCCCCCCCCCCGCCCCCGAGTTCTCCAAACCCCAGGTTCTGCTCGGCGGACTCACCTTCTCGTTGTACAGCTCCCCTCGCAGGACTTCCGGAGCCATCCAGTAGGGGGAGCCCACGATGGCCAGGGGCTGCTTCCCAGCACCGTCGCTGCAACGAGACCAGCGCAGCCTTCAGTGGCGCTCAGCCAGACTTAAACGTGCTCCAGCGCGTGCACGCAGGAAGCAGTCCCTTCTGGGGCGAAGATCTACAAATGCGCGGGGAGGAAGAAACATCGCCGCCGCCCCCCCGAGGGCTGACACGGGCCTCGGGCCGAGCAGGCAGGGTGACATCAGGATGACATCAGCGCTGCTCACTGAGGCTCTTTCATGAGGGCTCGGAGCCGGGGGGGGGGGGGGGTGGGGGGGGGGGCAGGCGCTTCGCCTCACTGACCTGTAATCGGGGATCTTCTCCGCCAGGCCAAAGTCGCCCACCACGGCGGTGAAGGCTCCGCTCTCACAGCGCACCAGGCAGTTCTGTGGGGAAGGGGCTGGTCAGAACACACACACACACACACACGCGCACGCACGCGCGTGCACACGAGCATCCTGCGTCGCTCCGCCTCCGAACATCTGGGAGACGACGCGCCGGTCGAAGGAAGAGTTTGGAGCCAAGAGCGCTTACGCGCACGCGAGGAGACCGAAGTCCCGCTGTAGTTTGATCACATGACGCTTGTAGCTCAAATGAGGCCGGACCCCCCCCCAGGGCTCGGTTCTAAGCCGACGTCTGAGAGCACGTAGACGGCGAGCGGGAGGCGTAGCTCCACGCCACCGTCGAACCGGCCCTCTTGGTACCTTGGAGGTGAGGTCCCGGTGGAAGATGCCCTTGCTGTGCAGGTAGTGGAGCCCTCGGGCGATGTCCAGGGACAGGCGCATCCTCACACCCCAGGACAGGTACAGGTCGCTGTCCAGCAGCTGCTCCAGGTTCCCTCCGTTTATGTACTAGAGGGGCAAGAGACCGGGATGAACACCTTTCTCACCCCCCCTTCACCCCCCCCTCACCCCAACGCTTCAGATCTAACAGAGAATTCAGGTGCTTCGTCTTCCTACGCGGGCGTTGGATGCTTTTAACCCTTTAAAACCACTCGTATCAGATTTGATACGTGAGTTTCTGAGACGTCTCTTCTTTCAACATGATCTACACTTTCCATAAAAACCTGTCGTGTACGACCCGATACATTAAAGTTAACACAGTCGTGAGCTAAAAGTTGCCGAAATTGCCGAATGTGTCGTATGTGATGCAAAAAAAATGTGATAAACAAAATGATAAGGCAAAAAAAGAAATTTGGGGTTTTGTTAAAAGGTTCAATAAACATCTCATTTCCAAAAACTGTTTTGATGTGTCAGGCTTTTTAGGGCTACGGTACCTCTGTGAGAGCGTGCAGCTGACCCTCGTGAACGCAAACGCCGAGAAACCTGAAGAGAGGGCAGAGAAAAACGAGAGAGGCGTCATTTCCCCCACAACCCGACTCGTCCGTGTTCGACAGCACACGCCTGGAACGGGTCAGATTAGGCGTTCCTGCGCCTCTTCACACATTTCTCGATTCCAATCTTCAATCTTCCAATCTTAATACCTCGGCCCGTGTCGACGGTTCAGGTCGCTTGGCGCACGGCGGAGAGCGTTCGGGGGGGGGCGGAGGCGGAACCCTACCTCAGTATGTTGGGGTGGCACAGCCGGTTCATCAGCTGCACTTCCCGCAGCATGTTGGCCTTGTTGCTGGCCAGGGTGTTCATCTTCAGCGCCATCACCTGCCCCGTGATGCGATGCTGCACCTGAAACGAACGCAGGGAGTCGGCACAACGGAAAAAAAACAAAAAAAAACGACGCCGTGGACGATTCAGAGAGAAACCGCGCTGGGGGGGGCAGAACGAGCAGAAAACCCTGCAACTGCTTTGATCTACTCGCTCATCAATGAGAAAACAAAGCAGAGATCAAAGCAGGAGAATCTGCTTTTATTGAACCGCTGCTCCTGTTACCCCCCCCCCCCCCCACCATCATTGTTGTTTGAAATTTCTTGGATTGATGCGAACGCATTTGCTCCCTATGGACTCTGGGATTAGCGCGGTCAGCGAAGACCGACGGCGCGTAGACTGTTGGGGGGGGGGCGGGGTGGGGGGGGCAGCGGTGCGTGACTGTGGTGCGCGGCTGGTCGAGAGTGTGTCTGCAGCCAGCGTCTGAACCCACAAGAGCCTGCAGCCCGCCTCTGCGACCGTGTCTGTGTGTAATAATAGTGCATCACTAATAGGCTTTTGTGGATTTCCCATCACTCCCCCTGATCTGCACAAATCCAATGGGCCGTCACTGAATCCTGGCCCAGCAGACACACACACACACACACACACACACACACACACACCGCTGAGGTCTGCGGTGCCAAATATGCCACATAGCATCGTACATTAAACACTCTCGGTGCGGGTCGCGACGCAACGACCGGCGCCGCGGCGACGGGGTGAAAACGCCGGCGGTGGTGGGTTCGAGACAGATTTGGTGCGAGATGCGATCTTAAAAGGGACATCAAAGGCCACGTGCGTGACCTGCAAACCCCCCCCCCCTCACCTTGACGTGAGGGCAAGGGCACTGGGAGGAGGGTGCTGCAGCACCCCCTGTTGGCGGGGGAGGGAAATACACGGACCAGATTTTAACTGGGGGAGTGTGTGTGTGTGTGTGTGTGTGGGGGGGGGGGGTAAATGTTGCATTTAAGTTAAAAACGAACTTAATTGAACAGTTGAAGACAAAAACAGAACTCTGAAGCTGGATGTCATGCGTTAGTGACGACGGCACGCGCCCTGAGATAAGCCTCGCGTAATGATAACGTTGTTATTATAACGGGTTTTTTTTTTTTTTGTGTCCCTCTTCTGGTGATGATTAAACGCACGAAGCATCCCTCACGCACCTTGAAGACCTCGGAGAAGAAGCCCGAGCCGATCTTCTCGCAGAAGAAGTCGTCGATGCGCGCCAGGCTGGACACGGCGCTCCTCAGGGCCCGGTACGACGACGGGCGCATCCGGTTGGGCGCGTGGATGCTGTGCAGCGGGGGCTCGTCCAGCCCCTCCTCCGGGTCGCAGAAAGAGCACTCCGTGTGGAAGTCCATGGCGCCCCCCCTCCCACACACACACACACACACACACACACACACACACACACACACACACACACACTCCCCAGTCAACACAAAATGTCTCGTTAGCGTCCCCGAGTCCCGAGGGACCGAGTCACGGCGGTTCCCACGGTCATTGCGCCGGGAAGGACCAAAACATCTCCGGGGGGGGGGGCTCGGAAGAAGACCTGGTCCGGGACGGGGGGGGTCTCACGCCTTCAGGGGGGGGTGAACGGTGCGTTTATCCGTGCAGGCGACGTGCCGGCGCAGGCCTCCATCCCAGGTCCTCGCAGGACGCCCGCGGTCCATGGCGGCCGGACAGAGGCTCGGCTTCTCTCCGGGGGGGGGGCGAGGAGGAGGAGGAGGAGGAGGGGGGGCCCGGAGCCCGGCGTGCACACGCTGCGCCCTGCGGATGCGATCACAGGAGACAATGAAGCGGATGAGAGGGGGCTTCGACCGAGGAGCGGCGGACCCTCCGGTCCGGCAGCATCCCCCGGGGATAACCCCCCCCCCCCCTCACACCTCTGTCACCCTTACGGTCGAGCCAGTATTTTAAAAGCACGCACACGCACACGCACGCACGCACGCGGGATGTCTGCAGCTACCGGAGTCTGCGGGTTCCCCGCCGGAGGAGCCGGAGACGCAGGCGGGCCGGGGGGGCCGCTCACCGGGGCGGCGGAGTCCTCCCGCGCCGAGGGAGGCGAGAGGAGAGCGGGGGGAGAGCGGCGGGGCGAGGCGGGGCGAGGCGGGCGCTCCGCGGCGTCCGAAGGCTTCGGGAGGAATGAATTATTCCAGAATACAAATGGTCCAAAGCGGAAGTAACTTCCTGCTGCGCGCTTCGATCCCTCTCTCCCTCCCTCCCTCTGTCTCTCCCTCCCTCCCTCTGTCTCTCTCTGTCTCTCCCTCCCTCCCTCTGTCTCTCTCCCTCTGTCTCTCTCTCTCTCTCTCTCTGTCTCTCTCTGTCTCTCTCCCTCTCTCTCTCTCTCCAAACGCGCATGCACGCTCACGCGTTTTTAAATGTGTACATTTTATTCACAAATGTGCACGATATATTTAAAATGCACGTGTGCACGTGAAAGGCTGAAAGTTGAACACTGGAATGATGCATCAATTACCGGCTGGTTTTAAGTCCATTTTATGGCGCCGGTGTGTTTTGGTGAATAAATCCGAACGTTTTAGTGATGTTTAATTTCGTATATATTCTTGACACACGCCTGGATGAGGATAATCGATCCCCATCGTCATCTTCATCATCATCATCATGACGGTTCTACCAGAATAAGAACACAGGATGATGTCTGTGGAGATTTTTTTATATATATAAATGAAGTCATAATACAATTGTGACCGCTGGAAACATTTGGAAAGATGAGTCAGGTGACGTTTATTTACATTTTGGAGGTTGTAAATGCGGGGTTCGTGTTGGCGCCTCATTAACACCAGCAGCGACTCGACAGATGTAATTAAAAGGCGACATAAACGCCAGGAGAATACTCGGCACCGGCACTGATGACCGAAACCTCGCAGGAACCCTCGGAACCGGACCCGAACCTTACCTGACCAAAGGTGACCCAGGTGACGTCAGCACGGAAGCGACATGTTACACCTTCACAATTAAAGCACGATGGCGATATGGTCTTCGCCAGGGTAAGAGCTCACACAACTAAAGAAAATTGAAATATACATATCATTATACGTGTAAAGTTAATAGTTAAATAAAACACAATTATGGTAATATACTGTGTGAGATGTATTTCTTTAAACTTTTTGTGAGAAAGCCTTACAGGTTACGGCTCAATACTACCACCTAGTGGTGATACTGGGAAATGCAGCGAGAACTGCAGACAATTTTAATCAAGCATCAAATGTGACGATGTTGGTCTCACAAGGCTCCAGGTCGAGTCTCTTGGTCATAAATAAACCTACCACGTTATTTGACCCTGAACTACCGCCCTCAACCAGCAACCCCCGGCCGCTTTTAATGTGACACCGCGGAGCTGCATTTCCGCTGTCCTGACCGGATGCTAGCTCTTCTTCAGGGTCAAATTTCGGCTCCTCTCGGAGAAGGTTTCCCCCTAAAATGGCTCTGCTGACGCCCGCTGTTCGCCTTCCTCTACCACCTGCCGCAGGTGTACAAGTGGCTGCTGAAGCCGTACTACGTGGCGTCCCTCTTCATGTCGGTGGCCTTCCTGGCGGTGCGGAAGACGCCCGGAGTCTGCGAGCATCTGTCCACGCAGCGGGAGGACGGCAACCCCTGCGACTTCGACTGGGTTCGTACCCGCAAAAAAAACACGCCACAAAACAGCCCCCGGAACTGCGCCTCCAGCCGCCGAGGTCGAACCCAAAAAGCCTCCCTGCTCCTCCTCCTCCGAGGCAGAGCTGATGTTCGTGCTGGATCATAGCAGCATCGTTTTATGCTGCCATGGGCCGAGGCTGCAGCTCCTCTCTTCTTAGTGGTTTATGGATGCACCCCCACCCTCCTATCACCTCTCCAGCACCCCCCCCCCATCACCTCCAGATCCTGCAGACTTCATATTCCCACACTTACGCCCCCCCCCCTTACTTGTGGTTCCTCCCCATATCTTCTTGCACCCTGCATGTGCGTGTCGAGCCTGATGTCTGCTTGTGTTGTGTGTTCCCAGAGGGAGGTGGAGATCCTCATGTTCCTCAGTGCGATCGTCATGATGAAGAACAGACGCGCGAGTGAGCCACTCTTGATTCCCGTCCTGCCGTTTTTCTAGTTTTTGGCAGGAGCGAACTTCTCCGTTAAATGTTTTTTTTTTGTTTCCCAGTCGTGGGTGTTGCCTGCGTGGTGAGTTCGTTTCTTTTGAGCTTGCCATGTTTTTTGTCTCCGCCAGTAACCGTGGAGCAGCACGTGGGCAACATTATCTTGTTCAGCAAAGTGGCCAACGTCATTCTGTTCTTCCGACTGGACATCAGGATGGGACTACTCTACCTGACCCTCTGCATAGGTCAGCAGCACACAAACTACTCTACCGTTTTCCTGGGAGAAATGAGGAAAAGTTTAATACCTGTCCTGGTTCATGTGGGTGACATGCTCACGTATGAGTGTCCTGTGTCTTTTACATTTGACATAGCCTTATTTATATCTTAAAAATCCTACAAATATTTGCTTGTACTTATACTTGCTTGCTTTTTTTCAGTGTTCCTGATGACCTGTAAGCCTCCACTCTACATGGGACCAGAGTACATCAAATACTTCAGTGACAAAACCATTGACGTGAGTATGCGCCGGAGCGGACGGCCGTCCCGTGGCGCGGCGCCGAGTCTCTAATCGCGGACCGTCTGCGCGCACAGGACGAGCTGGAGAGGGACAGCCGCGTGACGTGGATCGTTGAATTCTTTGCCAACTGGTCTCCGGAGTGCCAGTCCTTCGCGTCGGTGTATGCGGATCTCTCGCTGAAGTAAGACCGGCGTCTCCTGCTGGAGCTCTGAGACCCGCACGCTCACCCCATCTCCTGCCTCCTGTAGGTACAACTGCACCGGCCTCAAGTTCGGGAAAGTGGACATCGGGCGATACGGAGAGGTTTCCAAAAAGTAAGGCGCTCTTCGTCTCTGTGATCTCGTTCGAGGGACCGAGCAGAAACCCGCCCACGTTGACTGGGTCCTCCCCCGCAGGTACAAGGTCTCCACGTCTCCCCTGTCCAAACAGCTTCCCTCGCTGGTGTTGTTCCAGGGAGGGAAAGAGGTGATGCGTCGTCCCCAGGTGGACAAGAAAGGTCGAGCTGTGTCCTGGAGCTTCACCGAGGTGAGTCCGAGCGACGCGTCAGGATTCCTGCTGACGTTAAAAACGTGCTTGCCTTCACGCCGTCTGCCTGACCTCACCAGGAGAACATCATCCGGGAATTCAACTTGAACGAGCTCTACCAGAAGTCCAAAAAGCTCAACAAAAGCAAAGGAGACAAGGACAGCCCGTCCCAGTTCCCACCGGTCCCCGAGGAGGAGGAGCCCGGCGCAGCGGAAGAGTCCGAGACCAAGAAGGACAAATAAGACGGTCGCTGTCCCTCAGCTTGGACTCGCTGGGAGGAGGAGGGGGCGCGGCCCTCCCTTCCTCCGCTCCTCACGAGGTCACACATGGCGTCACACTGGGTCCGTATCTCCTCGCTCCCGTCCCGGTCGGGCTTCAGCTTTTTTTTTTTTTCCTGCTTATGTCCCTTTCTGAATGCACCTCATCCACAGAGAGCAGAGACTCTAGCGGAGTCAAAGATAATACTTAAAAAAAAAAAAAAAAAACAAAGCTGTGAATGTGTTGAGCGAAGTTTACTAATCAAACCACTGCGGTTAACCGTTCTTTCTTCTAATATTCTTTCATTTTGTTGACGTAAAAGCTTGTTCGACAGCAGCTGCTGTGCCGACGGAACAAACGAGACCAGACTGGTAGATGAGAGTAGGTTGATTTTTGCAAGAGACCCTTTGATCGTAACGCCTTCGACATTTCCACCGTTGTGCACAATCGGGCCTGTCGTCGTGAGCAGAACCTCTGTCGCACCCTCATTCCGTATTTCTGACCAACGTCCCAGAAGAACGCTTTCTCTGTCGGACGCAGACGAGATCTGTATTTTCACTCTGAGCTTTTTCTCCTGAGCACACTTTTTAAAATTATTTTCCTTTTCTTGAAACTTTTTCTCACAGTTCCGTGCCATTCCGACGATCATTTATGACAAGAGCCTCCCCCTGTTGTGTCCGATCACTGGATTTACTCTGTATTTATGATGATTTTGTCTTGATGCAGGTGATCTGTTCTTGTCGTCTAGCTGCTCTTTATTTTGCGTTTCGCGTGCCCAGCTGCTTGGCACAGAACCACCGAGTGTTCCGATGATATCCAGCCTCATCGTTTTGATACAGTATTGTGTAAAATATTAATATTTATTTTAACTTCTCATTTAAGTGTTCTAGGTTTTGTGTCGATGATTAAGGGTGGGAGGGGTCAGTTATTAATCACCGTCAGCTAATTTGAGTTAGATTTACCAATGAAAGATGTTTGATTCTAGTGTCTTTAGTGATTTAAACGGTTTCTTTTCTCCCCTCAGACCTGAAAGTCAACACATTTCCACAATTTTCTGATATTTTAGACCCTTATTCATCAAGATTAGACTCATCAGATAAATAATCATAATGGGGTAGAAAATGCAGTTGGAATAAAACGTCTAATGATAACCTTAATGCTTCATAGTGTTTCTAATATTCAAATAATTTGGGTTTGATCCATATGTATGGCAACCGAAAGCTGTCTCCCCAGCAGGCGATCTTTGGGCAACACTGGCTCAGAGAAACTGCCCTTTAACAGGAAGAAACCTTGAGCAGGACCAGACCCACGACTCCTGACCATGGCTGGCTGGGTGGAGGAGGGCAGAAGGATGGACAGGAAGACAAAAAAGCTGACAACAGTCCAGTGTGGCACGATGGAACACACTGTTGTTTGTCCATAATCACAATTATTACAGGTGTGAAATTAAGAAAAAATGTAATACGATGGGAAGAACAGTGCATTTAATAGATCTGTCCTCTGCTGGGCCTCGGTAATTTCTCAGATGAAGGAAAGATTGATCAAGTCTCCTTAACCTCAACAGAGCTTTTTATTCAGCTGGAGAGTCCCCCTTTCTCTGAATCAGTCATCTATACGCTAAAGACTGTTGCTCTATTTTCATTTAAACATTTAGAACTTATGTTGCTTAACCACAGGCAGGACTTTATATCTATTTATCTTCATCACACGTTCACCTGATAGAAATCACATCCAGATAAGCAATGATGAATTCATTACTCACTCAGCGTTAAATAGAAGTTTTATCAGGGTGTCAAACAAATCGCGGGTAAACCAAACCCACCAAATCACAGAAATTCCAGGATCATCTTTATGTCAGAATTCAAAGTATTTTATTGAACCAAGTGATGATTCCAGAGCGCACACTTTGAGCGGGCTCATCCTTTTTTCTTTTTTTTTTTTTATCAAAGACACAATCACAGGATTAAAACTCATTTACAAGTCATAGTTACTCGTGTTTCCATATAAATTCATATAAAACAACTTTGAAATAATTTAGGTGACGTTTAAAAAAAAAAAAAACTTTCATTGGAAAAAAAGGCCAAATTCTTACTCGAGTGCATCTCCTCTTTGCTGGAACAGATGACGTACACACACAGCCACTCATAGGAAAAGAAGTGCATGCTATGCAATTTTAAAAAAAAAAAACAGCAACGACAAAAGTCCACGTTGAAAAAATCACATATTTGTACAAACATGGAATCATAACTGATCAGAAAAGAGTGATCCAAAACGGCAGACGGGCCTTTCCCCCTCCGTGCGGACGTTCTTTCCGGGCCGCCTCTCGGAACGCCACCGGGGTCCGCGAGGCCGTCGGCCTGTCGCTTGTGCTCCACGTCGAGAACGCTTAAAAAGACAACAATTCAAACACCGATACTGAAGGGACGTCCGGTCCGACGGGAGTAATACTGATGCGAGCGGTCGGCCGAGCTCGGGTCCGACGTGGCTTGACGTGAAGGTTCTAAAGAAGCGGGAGGTGGTGTGAACTTCTGGGGTCCGGGGGGGGGGGGGGGCTGAATCAGTCTATTAGCCCCGCCCCCTTGTGTCAGGTCCAGGGTGTGGTACACACACACAGGTGGATGTCTGGAGGCGGGATCAAAGAGCCGGCGCGCGGGGAGGTCACGACTGTCTGTGGCTCGCCTCTGCACCAGCGGTCCTCGCGCCGGGCCCAGCCCTGGCCGCTCACACGGATATCTCGTAGGTGGCGCCCCCCGCGCCGGACGCCTTCTTTAATCCGCCGACCTGGCAGCCGCGCGCGGGGCTCCGCGTTAGCGGCGAGCTGGGGCAGGCCAGCCCGGGGCGAGTGGACGCGCCGACCAGGTGAGATGGGGAGGAAGGGGCGGAGCAGGAGGAAGCGGAGAAGAGCTGGCTGCAGTTGGTCCGACCGAGCGGTTTCATCTGAACCAGTTCATCCCTGATGTTGGACAAAGCACAGAGGCAGAGCGACAACAGACCCGTCAAAGGCAGGAAGAGAAACTATTGTCAATAACAACAAACGCCAACACGGAGCAGGACGCCATTTATTCTGCGGGCTGCTCGTTCAAAACCTTTAAATTCGGTTTTAAAGGTTTTTTTCCGTCGCGTCACCTCCACACACGGACCCAAAATGTTTAAAAGAAGAACGCCGTCTTTCAGGGATTGGGGAATGTTTGGATAAAGGATGAGCAGGCTTCATGTTGTGGTCTGTTCTTCTGACACATTTCAGGCTGTCAGGAGCCATTAGAGAGGGAGATCGGGGCGAGTCGTGTGATTAACCCCTGGACCGCCACCGAACTGCTCGTTATTCCTCTCCGATCGAAGAGCACAAGAACATCCCCCGGGCTTATTCACGGTGCCGTGGAGACACGCATTCCTTCTACTCTTAGCGTAGAAGCTTGGAGGTCTGAAGTACTAAGAAAATTGTAACGATTAGAGGAAAAGTCAACGAGGTGGCCAAGGGAGCTCTTAGACCAGGGGTCTCCAACCCCACGCCCAAAGGGCCGTGTGGCTGCAGGTTCTGGTTCCACCAGTCCAGCTCACCCAGTTTGACCAGTCAGCTGTTGAAGACTCAGATGAGTTGATGAAGTGAGTCCAGTCTGGTGCTGCTGCTGCTGGATTGAACCAGAACCTGCAGCCACACGGACCTTTGTGGAACCGGTTTGACACCTGTGTCTTAGAGGGTCATCAGATAAATCGGCTGGAGAATCATCTGAACTCGGGGGTCTCACGTGGAGAGACCCCCTTTGATTGTGGCCCAAGTTGTTTACTGGTGTGGACAGCCCCCCCCCCCCAACAATACTTCACCGTACAACACTAGATAAATAAATAATATTGAACTGAACAGCACAAATCAAATGAATAAAAAATGGGTCCCATTTTGGTGGAATGAGCGGGACACAGTCTGACGAAACAAAAGCAAATAATCACCGACGGCGACGATGACGTCAAACAGAACCGCGGCGGTCGAGTGAATGCTTATGGACACCTGTGACACCGACCACAACGGCGGCAAAAAGGACAAAGACGAATGGAAGAACACGAAGGGAAGTAAAAGAGGAACTCACAAGTAGTCTGGCAGGAGGAGAAAGAGACAGGGGAGGAGCAGGAGCAGCCAATCAAGTTGTCAGTTGTGGGGTTTGTTCAGAGTTTAGCAGGAAACCAACCGTCCTGAGAAAAGCTGAAGGTCATACTCACTTTGGCGCTTGTATTCCTCCTCCTCCCATCCCTCCACCTCCTCCTACCCCCGCTGCGTTGGCTCCAGCCGATGCCGAGGCCTTCCGGACCAGTTGGTACTGCAGTTCGGCGGCGGCGGCGCTGGAGTAAGAGAGCGATTTGCCCAGGGGAGGGGGTTGGGGGGAGTGGGGGGCGTGGGCGCCGGAGGCGGAGCCCAGCGGGGTGTCGGTGGAGCGTGTGCGGTAGGGGTTGGGGCACCGAGTGGGGACGGCGAAGCGCGGGGGGCGGGAGCCGGAGGAGTGGTGGTGGTGGTGGGAGTGGTGGTGGTGGTGGTGGGAGTGGTGGTGGTGGTGGTGGTGGTGCGGGGGGGGCAGGGCAGAGGAGGACGAGGGAGCCAGGGCCTTGTTGGCGGGCAGGTGGAGGGCCTCCGCCAGCGCGTGGTCCCTCTCGGAGGGGGCGGCGGCGAGGAGGGACGTGGAGGAGGAGCGGTGGAGGAAGGGGTGGTGGTGGTGGTGGTGGGAGGAGTGGTGGTGGTGGGGGGACTGGGGGGGCATCTCAGCAACCCTCTTCTGGGACGACATGAACGGCGAGCTGTAGCCGGCGGCCGCCGGCGTGCAGGGTCGCCCGGGCGAGACCTCCGGGCCCTTGCGGAACTCCTCATCGCCTGCCAGCAGGCTGTCGTAGGACAGGCTGCCGTTGCGGGACGGGTGGTGCGGCGGGGGCGTCTGATTGGCGAAGCTCTTGAAACTGACTGAGGCCGTGGTCGTCTCAGAGGCGTTCCCAGTGCCCGTCGAGGTGTGCGTGGAGCTGGAAGATCGCGACGCCACTTCGGACAGGACGGTGGGGTCTGAGAAGGACGGGTACGAGTGTCCTCCGAGGGAGTATCCGGGGATGCCTCCTGCTCCCTCCCGACCTCCTTCCCTCCTGTCTCCTCCTCCTGCTCCTGCTCCTCCGCCCGATGAACCGTCCTTGCGGTCGAGGCTGGGCTGGGAGCGGAAACCGGGCTGCTGACTGGCCTGGAGGAGGGAGGATGTGGAGGAGGTGGAATCTCTGGCACTTCCAATGCTCTCTTCTCGACTCAGCTGAAGGGGCAGGAGGAGAGGAAGCAAAGAGAAGAGGAGGAAGAAGGAGGAGGAGGGAGAAGAACAAGTGGATATCTTCACCTCTACAGACAGTCAAGCACAGGAGGACGCGAAAGAGCAGCAGCGTTATCACGATGAGGAAGGAGTCAATATGAGAAAATACCCACTCTGAAATGTGAAGGACAGCGAAAAATAACTGGACATCTTAGGTCAAGTGATCGCTACCACATCAACTAGTGTTGGAAAAGACAAAACCAGTGCAGGGGCCTTTGGGTGGAAAGGGGGGGACGGGGGGACGACGACTTCCAAAGGCTCTACAGCAGTTGCGTTCTACAAGGTGGCACTTGACACCAAAACAGTCCCAAAACAGGCTTAACCCCCATGAAGTGGTTTAAACAGAAAGCGGCAGGAAAGAAGGCAGAAGGTGAGAGAGGAGAAGAATACGGTCAAAACTTTCACGTACTCACTGATACTGATCAACAGAAAGCCACTGAGAAACCAAATCAGGAAACCAAAAGGAAAAGCATTTAAGTGCGGGCCCGCTCTGTGGTGGCGAACGCTGCGATGGGCGCGGCGCCCTCGAGCGCGTTACCTGGTTGGCGTAAGCGTGAGTGAGCACTGTGTGGTTCTCTCCCGGGCTGTAGCTGGGTCGGTATTTGTACATGGTGGGAGTGGGAGGGGCTTTTTTCAGCAGGCTGCACTCTGCAGGAGGGGGGAGAATTTAAGACGCTGCTCCGAAAAGGGAGAGGGCACGGACAGGGAGCGGGAATGGTTTACCCTCCGTGTTTCCTCTGGTGATTCCAGGGTAGCGGAGCTCCGGCTTCGGAGGGGGAGGAGGCTCAGCATCACACGACTGGCTCTCCATCATCTCCAGACTGGACTTTGACTGGAGACAAGACAGGTAGCCGTTTAGTTATATGCAACACATAGAATGCTTTTTAAAAACAATTATAAATGAAAAAAATAAGAAATATTATACAGAAATAAAGGATTTTTTAATTAAATGTGACAAGTGGGATTAAAATAAATGACACAGTTAGTCTTCATCTTCAACATGAAGTAAACCCTGAAGAGCTGTATTATTTACCCATCATGCTGTGATGTGAATGTGCGTTCAGAAAAAAGGCATTCGCTGTTCTAGCCTATCTGAATGTGCGTGGTGTGGGTCCACCTGTATGCCGTTGTCCAGGATCTTTGCAGCCAGCTGAGCTTCAGTGAGCTGCGGACGCAGAAAGGGAGGCTGCACGCAAACACTCTGGCTCCCCTTCTTCCTGCCCAGATACCTGCAAGAGAGCACACGGCGAGTTAGGCGCCAGGAAAGGGCGAGCGACCGGTGAAAATGGTGAAACGCGCACGGGAGAAGTGGCATTCAGAGTGATTTTGAAAAACCAACAAAACACTGTTCTTGTGCTGCGCTTCAGTGGTTCTGTTGGTGAGAGGCTGTACGTGTTTAAGCGCTGGACACAATGAGCTGATCAGCGGTAATGCAGTTGCATATTTCTTATGTCCAGCGTGCGGGTGGAAAACAGCGCCCATGGCTGTCGGTACAAGTGTTGAGAGGAGAGGGCTCGCAAATCTCAAAAGGCGGCTCCTCAGAAGCTCATGTATGAAGACAAGTTTAGGAGGTTTACCTGGGGGCTTGTGATCTGCACAGGACATGAGAAACATTCTTCCAACAGCCATTGGTGAACGGGTTCACTCCTCCTCGGAATTTTCCAGTTACCTGGTAAAAAAGGCCAGTGGTGAAGAGCGGGTGAATCACCCGTTACGTCACCGTAACGACGCGCGCTAGCGGGAAGCACAGCGCGGACTGTGTTTGGTGAGAGACCCCCGAGAGGAGCAACGAGAGTCGCTCAGCACTCCTACCTGTTCGTTGGTGGTCCTGCCTCTGGCCACGAGTACTATGTGGAAACCAGTGAGACCAGCAACGGGAATGAAGAACAAGCCTGCAACACACATCACAGCCAACCTGACAGCACAACAGTCAAGGAGAATTTGACGGGATCTCTTAAAACAGTTTTCACCCCCAAAAACACTCAACAATCAATTCAGTTGGATGAGAAGCTTTCATTACTTCCCCATCGCCAAGTGTGATGACCACACTGCTCAACTGGTTTCCACAATTCGAGCGATTCTGGACCCGCGTCGGGAGGGAAAAAGGTCAAAGGATACGTGACGATAGAGTGCAGGTAGTCGATGTTGTGGCGATGGCAGAGTATGAAGAGCAAGCCGAAGCCAAACACAGCCATGATGTGAGCCGTCAGGGACAGGAGGAAGAGGAAGAAGTAGCGGTAGTTCCTCCTGCCGATACAGTTGTTCACCCACGGGCAGTGGTGATCAAAGTCCTGCAGAGGAATCGATAAGCAAAAGTCATGCAAACACGGCTCGGAGGAAGAGTGACTGCTATTTGCATTTAAAGTTTCCTTCATTATGTGTATCGTGTGGAGTTCAACAGCATTTAAAATATGAGCTTTGATATTTGTGAAGTCGGTTTGTGTGTGTGTGTGTGTGTGTGTGTCTGCACCTCAACACAGTTGTCGCAGACTGAGCAGTGGGAGCACCGTGGGGGCCTGTAGAACCGGCAGGTGGAGCACCACTTCATCCTGACCTGGATCCCCCTGATCTCCACCGTCTTGTAGAGCGGCGCGCGGAAGTCGTCCTCCTTATCCTCGTCCTCTTCGGCTGTGCGGACAGGAACGCGCTTCAGTGTGACGTCTCCTCACCTCGGATTACATCCATTCCGCCACGGCAACCCCGCCAGCTCAGAGCAGGCTTTCACTTTGAGGCTGTTTTTTCTCAGGATATAAAGCTACACCCAATGCTTCTCTCCTCGACTCTACTTGTTTAGTTTGGAGAATTTAGAATTGGCTTTAAAATGATCGAGCATGCATAATTTAATGGGGTCTTTTTTTTTTTAATCTTTAGCAACACAATACAGAGACGCTTTGAAGAGTTGTTCCAAAGTCACCACCGACCTGACAGCACAGGTTATTTGTTTAGAATTTACATCTTCACTTTCTGAGCTTTCCTCTGCTCCAGACTTCTTTCTGTGAGCCATACCCATACAAAGATAACCTTGAAGTGAGGAGTTTGTAACTTGATGCTATGATAACACACACACACTCCTTCAAAGGCAATTGTGCTTTTACAGAAACCAAAAAAGAATAACTCAGAAATCCTTTTAAAAAAGTATCCTTTTTAACAGATAAAACAACCTCAGACACGCATGGTATATGGGAGGGTTTATACACCGACCTCGTGGGAAGATGCCTGGGTCCATGAAGGTGGCCATGCAGAAGTTAGCCAGGACAAACAGGAAGATGACTCCATTGTAGATGGGCACGGCCACAGAGAAGTGCTCAGACAGCCACGGGCAGCTGGAAGACACACACAATATCCATTTGAGTTCTGACGAACGAAGGCAAACAACACCTGTAATGCGATTATCGTAAGCATCAGGGGCAGAACGGGGAAATGGCGGGATATAAAGGTTCTGGTTCACGGGCCCTGCACCTTCTTCCATCGCATCCTCTGGATACGATGAGTTTCTTTTGGTCGTACTCTTCTGAGAGAGACGTAGGAACGCGTGCTGGGACATAACTACCAAAAGACGGTGAAGCATTAATGATGGGCTTTTGTGGGGTGACAGATGTTGACCTATTTTCTCCTAACTAATCTAAAGCTCCGACAACCCACCGCAACGCCCCGCGCACAGATTACGGGATTTCTGAACGCAGTGATAATACGTGTGATTTTGTCACGTTTAAAACAAAAACATTTCTTCACAGTCCAAAGGGAGGTGTCGCTCCGCTATCCTACAACACTAATTTACATGAACTAGACGGTCGTGACTTTTTCAGTGGATGAAATCAAACTCTCAAAATTGGGGAAAGGTTTCTATCGTACATTGCACCATTTCCACAAGTCAACATAACAGGCATAAACCAAGAAAGTGTTTTAAAATCACATCCTAATTAGGGAAAATTACAAGCGTGATAAAATCCCACCTCCAGAGTTAAAGAAAATCCTGAATATTATTTATCAGGTGCTTTGAGACCTGGCAGGTGAGCTGAGCACCATTACTGAGATACATCGAGAGGTCGATGCTTCTTAAAAAAAAAAAGACTCAACGGCTACAAGCATTATTTATGGAGGCTGTAGCTCAGGTGGTAGAAGGTCACAGGTTCATTTCAAAACCCCCCGCATACTTCACAAGTGTCCCTGAGCACCGAGACACCGAGGCCTGAAACAGTTGGTCAGTTACTCCGCCACCAGTGTGTTACCGTGTCGATGCAGGCGAACCCTCAAACACTCTCCTCTGCAGGATCTCTGCAACGTGGAGGGTCAGACGACAATTTTGGGGCCACTTTCTTCACAGTTGTAATTGGCAGTGTTGTCTAATCCGGGTAGGGACGTCATTCGGTAACAATTTAGCACACATCGAGAACGCCGACAAGGTTAAAGTGGTTTGTGGACGTCGGAACGCCGCGTGATTAAAGGAGACGACGGGAAACCGGGGGTCAGGTCTGCCTAGACGAGGGAGGTAGGCGGGTTTTGGGGCGCGACGCAACAGCGCAGTTCAGACCAAGTGCGGTCAAACAACGATGCAGCAACTCACGTGAAGCAGAAGAAGAGCGTGGTGGAGCCCACGAGGAAGAAGGTGGCCGCCGACACCGGGACATACCGGGAGGGTCGCAGGGGCCTGCTGTGCGGGACCACGGCGTGGGGGAGTGGAGATGAGGATGGAACCCGCCCTCCGCTTTGACTGCTGCCGCCTGGCATCACTTCCTGCGTCGTTTCAGCAGCGGCTGCGGCGTGTCATTCAGAACGTCTCTCAGCGCTCACGGCAGGTTCAGGCATGCTAATGGGGGGGGGGCTTTGTCTACCACATGGGCAAAGGGGGAAAAGGGCTCTCCTAACTCAAGGGGGAGCAGAGGTTTGCTGTGGACGGCTCCACAGCGTGCATGTGCGACGAGAGATTTAAAGATTAAACACTGGGCTGATGTAAAAGCTCTTGTTTTCCAGTCAGAGCTTTAAGGGCAGACCATAAACAGGAAGGGGAACGACTGGAAACCTAAAAGTCTCTTACGGTTCTTCGATCCATAACCACTGATGGATAGGAGATCAGCAGTCCGAGCAAAGCACGTCGGGCCTTTAAAAGAATCCAGCACGCACTGCAGCGAAGGGTGAGGTGAACCGATACCAGCAGCGCAGTACCAGGCGTTATGATCAAAGCCCCTGGCCTTGATTTCGGAAGGTTAAGAGTCAAAGTCTCTCAGGTTCTTTGAGCGCCATTGCCGTTTGCTCTTATAATCAGCGCGAAGCCAGGCGTGTCCCGAGTTGTCCGGGGTCGCGGTTCCGTCCGCACCAGCAGGCGGCGCCGTCGGGCCTTGACCCCCGGAGCCCTTATCTTGTTTCAGAGCGCGCCAGTCTGCGTCTCAGTCCAGGGCTCGGGTGGGACACAGCCGTCTGTCAGAGAACCGGGAGGGGAGCCTGCTTCTCCTGCGCTGGAGCATCCCTGAACCTCACGCCACCTCACCGAGGGACCGCGTTCGTGAAAACACTGATGGACAAGAGGGGAAAAGAGGTCATGTGCGACTCTCTCCACAACATTTTACGGGTAACAGAGCTAATAATGTCCAGGAGAAGGAACTCTCTGAGGAAAGGCTACTGGACGCTTGAGCGCCAAGCGCATATTAAAAAATGACGCTTTAGTTCGAGTCAGCTGAAAACGACGGTAAGTTTCCACCGTGGCCGAGGAGGAGCGGAACTCCTCCCAGCTCCTGGTCCCTCTCCTTATAAGCCCCTCCCACACGGGCTTCCAGGACAGCGGGCATCAATGTTTAAAGACCCTTCCGAGGGCAGAGCCTCCCCAAAGGTCACATCCTGAAACAGCCACCAAAGGGTGCAGGCGACTCTCTGGCGATCGCCGGCCAGCTTCAAGCGCTCGTCTTCGGGCACAGGCCCCGAGAACTTCGGGCTGGACGACCTTTCACCTGCAGAGGGATGACAGAAGAAAGGGGCTCGTTTAAGGAGGATCGCTGGTAGTTCACTTATTTAAACAAACTCCGTATTACATTAAATCCACATATTCATCTTTTGCACTTGTGAAGTGTTTTTTTTTTTTTCCTTTCCGTCACGTGAAGTTATAAAAATAATGCAGCGCCGCCACGGCAGAAGCAGCGACCGCCGCGGGGCTGATGAAACAGATAAACCACGAGGAACGAGAAAAAAAAAAACAAAAACTGCATCTCTGAAGGTCTGGGTCGTCCACCAGCGACAAGCTCCTCTCACGGATGCAGGCCTGCGCTGGCGGCTTAAAAAATGCATGACCTGCTGCAAGACCCTGGCCACCACGAATGTGGCAAAACACGTCGGACAACTGTCCCCCGATAGGAAACAAAAAAGCCTTCCAAGTTGAGGTCGGCGGTTCTTCAGGGGTCCTCCCAAGGACGGAGGCAGGCGGCGACCCGGTTAAACAAAGAACCCGAAGCACCGGCCTGATGCTGGGATGCGCTGCTGGATGCACCGTGCGCGTCTGCGAGGGGGGCTTTCGCTCGGTCACCTCATTGGCGCGATCCGTTTCGGTTTCGAGTCCGGATACGGGCAAACGAGGCGAGAACCTGCAGCGACGTTCAAGGCGTCCATCGGGAAACTTTACAGCCGGATTTGATCGACAACGACGGCGACGATGCACAAAAAAAAAAGAGAAAAAAAGACGATCAAGTGCTCCATCACAGCGGGGACGATCAGCTCCAAGCTGTCAATGAGAGAATAGAGAGGCCACTGCACACGCACGCACACACGCACACACACACGCACGCACGCACACACCTCTGGGTGTGCAAGTCTCCTCCACAGACCCGGCTGAAGGAGGCGGACGCGTGATTTTGGGGGGCTGCGGCTTCAGGCGACCCGGCGCTGCAGATGCGCTCCAGATGTGCGCCCTCTAGCCCGCGCACGCCTTCATCTCCGGGGGTGTGGAGGCTGGATTGAGGCTCGGGGGGGGGGAGGAGGAAGAGGAGGAAGAGGAGGAAGGGGGGGGCTGCAGAGCAGGCTGGGCGTGCAGACAAGGGAGGGCCACGCCGTGCACGGCTGCACGACCCACCTCCAGAAGGGCTGCAGCCGGCCAATTAAGACGGCTTTAAAGCGGCGCAGCAACAAAAGCACCGGGCAGGGGGGGGGGGCAGGACCGAGCAGACCCCCACCAAACAGTAAAAAAAGAGAGAAACGGGGGGACGAGTGGGGTTTGGAGGGTCTTTTGGTGGGATCCGGCTCCATTGATCTACCCGGTTAGCAGCTAAAATTAGCCTCACCTGCGAGCGCGTCCCCGGCGGTCCGCGGCCGGACGAGGGGGGTCGGGCGAGGAGCTCCGGCCGCGCCTCCTGCCCTCGATCTAGGGGGGGGGCGCCGCGGGAGGCCAGCGGAGCGGGTCCGGGGGTCGGGCCGGCGCTAGCGGCCCCTCCGTCGGGCTAATTTACCAACACACCCCCGGGTGGCTCCGGGAGGTCGGGGGGCTTTTAACTCCCTCTTCGGTCCCCGGAGGCCGCTCGCAGGTCCCGGAGACGTTCGCCCCGAATGCCGAGGCGCCGGCCAGCGCTCAGCCCGGCGGAAAACGCTGAAAATCGGCGATTTAAAGATGAGGAAAGGCGGACATATTTGTCGGGACCATATATACAAAACTGTGACGTCAGGGTCCAACCGGGGGGCTGCCGCGGTGAGCTGCGCTCTGATTGGACGAGCGGCCGTCCATCAAGCTGTCGGCGCAGGCTATTGGCTCGATAGTTGTAAGCCCCGCCCACAATAAAATTGTAATATTAAAAACCAGAAGAGGCCAAGGCTGTTAATGTATTTTTATAGCGGTATAATGTATAAAAACAACTTTTAATAGTTTCGTAAAGCCAATACCTGGTCGTTAATTTAAGTTAAGAACAAGCAGGGGGCTATAGCAAACTGTCCAGTTAAGAGGCAGAAAGGACACCCAGTGTGTACTGGGTTGTTATTGATGGCCCAGTCCCTCGTTGGCTCTTTACTTGCACGATGCTGGCGGCATCTGTTGTAATTCTTCATAATTTAATTTATTTGTGTTTATTTCGGCGGCCTTGTTTGTTTGTTTTTGCAGAAGCCGCGCTGGGTCTGCAGCCTGTTGAAACGAAAAAAAAAAAGCAGCTTGCACATTGATTGAAACGTGGAAACTGAGCCCTTGTTGTCAGAGGGCTGAACTAATCAATGCCAGTCACGCCAATCCAGCACGATTTAATTCCATCTCAGCCGTGGCAGCAGCGGTTGCAGTGGGGAGGCCCAGGCCGCCCCGTCTCCCCTTACCTCCTCCCAGCTTCTCCAGGGGACCTTCGCGGCCCTCCGGGGCCGGGTGGGAGGTGAAGAGTCCTTCCAGAATGCCCCCGGGTCTGCCCCCCTCTCCTCCTTACCAGCCTGAGTCACAGGATACGACAGCAGACAGAGTTTAATTTGATTTACTAAAGGAACTAAGAGAAAGAGCTGAAACACCAGCATGAAAAGGCGCCCGGCTGCAGCTGCTGCTGCTGGACCTTCCAGCTCTGAAGCTTGTGATGGCTGGGTCACCAGTTTGGCGAGCGTTGCTCCCCAAACAAAAGTACATTGTAAATAATATCCCGCTAACAGCCAGTTTTCCTCCCGAGTTCCAAATGTTCTCAGAGGCACAGGCCCGAGCATGTGAGAGCGTTTTAATAGTCAGCCCTCGTGATCAGCCAGCAGATTTACCAACACCAAGTGTGTATATGAACTGGTGGATAATCAATTTTCTGTTGGCCTTTGCTTTTCTTTCTCCTCCCCTTCTCCCCTCTTTCCTTCTGTCTTACCTCCCTTTTCTATCTCTGCCAGGATCTGTGTCTGTCTGTTCTTTATCTTGGGTTCTTTAAGTGAATTCTCTTCTGCCCTGTCAGCTCTGCTCAAGGTTTTGTTTCCCCACTGTTGCACAAATTGTTTGCTTCAGGGGGTTTTATGGTCTGTGAAAAGGCGTTGCACTGATTGATTTGTGATTGATACGGTAGCCATAAAAAATGAATGTGTGGCCCCCACAAGCCCCTGTGCACTCCAGATACCCCAGTCATACGCTGTAGGTCCTTTTGTGGGAATCTGGTGATCTCTGTGTTCTATACGACATGCAGAACATCCCTGAACATGCATCAAATCGTAAAGCATCCCAGGAAACTTAACAACGCTACACACTTATGTTATGGAATTTAAAAAAAAAAATGGTATTAACAAAAAAACCCCAGCACAAATCCTGTTTTACATTCTGCCCAGTAGCCATGTTTATGATCACGCTGCCTACATTCCTCTCGTATGTGTGTGCGTGTATTCTCTTCTTCACGGCATCATCCTCCAGTCCGTTACAAACCAGGCAAAAGTCATATCAGAACACACAACAGCTGCATTGTACAAAAAGTGGATTAAAGCCCAAATGAGGAGCAAAGAAGGACGATATTAACACTTGCAGAGCAAAGGACAGGCCTCTAACAACATCAGTTATTTAATATTCATTATTATGAAGATATGTTGTAAAACTAGCTGGGACAGCAGCAGAACACGTGTCATGGTGTTGTATGTCATGTATAGGAAAATTTATAATCTCTAACAGATCTGAGTATATTCTGTGTATACTGCACCACACCGCCACCCAGCGGCCGAGTCAGCACACTGCATACAGAGCAAGTCAGGGAATCACTCTCAGCTGTGCTGTGCAAAAGTTCAATTTATTTATATATAATTTGTGTGTGCATAAGTATGTTGTTCACTTGAACATCTTAGTTTGGAATTTGCTCAGACGATACTCTTCTGTACAACAGCATATACGTGCTTATCAGGTGTGTCCTGTGGAGGTGTAACTTTTGGATTGAAGGCCTGGAAAGTTGAATTCTCACTTCATTTCTTTGCACTGCTCTTTCTTCGTACACTGTTGATTCATCCTGTCCATCACACGCACTGTCCTCATGCACCACCAAGTTGAACAAAGCTTCCTGTACCCAAGGTGTGGCGCTACAAATTCACCACATGGCAACATCAAATGTGGCTCCTGTAGTTTTGAGGTGGCACAGACAGTTACTAGTAGAGTAAGACACGGAAATATCAAGAACAGAGAGAACTGGGATTTATTTAGAAGCCGTTACACCAAAATAATATTGCATAAAAGCAAGATTTTCTGTAAATATATCTACACTTATCTGCTCTGCCTAAATATGATAAAGGGATAACAATAGTGCCATCTTGGGATCCTATAGTGCATCAACCTACCAAAACATGTTGAATGAGTTTAACAGATATTTTAAATTAACAAATATAAAATCACATTTCACAACAGAGCTGTCGAACACACAATATCAAACAAATGTCAAAATAAGTCAAACCGCTTCATTTGTCTGGAATAATCTGAGCTAAATCCTTTGGAAAATGAAGCTTTTTTTTTCAAATGAACAATGCTTATTTTTATTTTTAAATTAAAACCGACAAGAAACCAAACATTTGAATTCAGGCCCAAGCGTTGAAACAAAACAGACAAAAAAAAGAAAAAGAAGATTATGACACTTGGAACCTTTATATGAAAAGATCAGATGTCAGGACACAGCAGAGGGATTACATGAGTGCCTCCCAGAGTAGGTGCTAAAAACGGGCTTTTCAAAACCCAGATTAGAGCAAGAATAAAAGACGTTAACATTGTTTAAGGTTGGACTGAAACGTGCTGTCAATTGAGACTTTTCCATCAGCCCCTACTCGAGAGGAACAAGGTACTCTGATCTTGTCATGCTGACATCGTAACAGGAAAGCACCAAATGTGCGATGAGTGCGTCCCCTTGGTCCTATGAGGCAGGATTTAACGTCCAAAAATCCAATTTCAGAAAGAAAACAGTCCATTAACAGACTCATGACGCACAAAATAAAACAAAAAAAAACATTCGTACACAATGAAATATGATCAACCATTTAAAATGTAGTTTATAACGGGCTAATTTTATTAATGTGCTGATGTAAATCTGATTAAATATGTGGTGTTCACTGTATGAGAAGTGTTGAGGAATAGTAGAAGCTGCAGTCATTTCTAACTCATACCATTTTTACAGTATTGCTTCACTGCACAGGTAAAACCTTCCCGCTATGTTCAGCTGTTATACCCGACCTACCGCAGAGCTTTTTAGGAACAAGATAAAGCCAGGCAGAGGAAAAGAAAAAGGTAATAAATAAATAAATAATGATCATAAAAAAAGCAATAATAGGCCTCTTTCACTTTTAAAAGTGAAACCAGAACAGCATGAGACTGTCGCTAACAGATGATAGCACCTCATGTTTTACTCCCTAATGCACCGTCGTGCTCCTCCTCTTCGTCCCTCCTCGGCTCCCGGTCCCTCCGCTACTCCCAGAAGATGTTGGTGATGTCAGAATCCAGGCTGAAGATCCAAATCACGAGCGGCGCAGACATCAGGACGAAAGGACCAGGACACGCCCCTCACCGACTGGCGGAGCTTCTTCGCGACGGCGCCCAGGACGCCCGCGCCGGCCTCCTCCTCCTCCTCGTCCTCCGGGAGCTTCAGTGAAGGGAGCAGAGGGCAGTTAGGCGTCGCCTCGCCGACGCGCGCCTCCCCCAGGGGACGTGAACGCCGCCTCCTCACCTGCAGCTGGCTCCCCGGCTCGATGTAGGTGCGAGCCACGAACTTGAGCACCTCGTCCATCACGATGACGGGGATGGACAACTTCAGCACCACCACCCACTGGGGCCACGACAGGGGCCGAATCTGGAAGATCACCTGTGGGGGGGCGCTTCCAATCAGCATTTACATTTGAAGGGACGCTTTACAGCAGCGGTCCCCAACCCCCGGAGAAGAAGAACTGATTTCATGTTGGGGGTGATCTGGAAGAAATCCTGGATTCTGGATCACTTTGAAATGTTCGTTAACATTGTGGTAAATGGGGCCAAAAATGAAGTATATGTGGGACTAATATTTATGGTGGAAATCACAATATGCCAGGAACTGTTGCACTTGGTGGAGGTCTGCGCTCTCCAAGTGCTTTCTAGTTTCTGTTGTGTTTATAATCTGAGTCTGAACAATCTTTTAATTTGAAAAATGACCGGATTCTCTCGGTTACATCTCGGTCCCTTGAGCGGCAAAAGCATCAAAATGAGTAAAAAACAGACGTGCAAAGTTTCTTTTTGAAGGGGAACAGGCCCAGATTTAGATTTAGATTCATAAACAATCTATGTGTACTCCCCCCCACCTACTAAAATTGTCAAGCATTGACCGGTCCGCGATGATAAAAAGGTCAGGGACCGCTGCTTTACAGGTATAGATTAGATGCATACAGTCTTCTAGTGAGCCCAGGTAGGTAGAAGGATGGACGGAATAACTTATATAATGTACAATAACAAAAATACAACAGACGCCGGACAGAATAAAGACAGACATGCGTGCTTACCGGCAGTGGATCCACATACAGGATGAGGAAGTGCAGAGCCATGGAGAGACAGATGGCTCCCACCAGCCATGGGTTGGACCAGGGGGGCATCTTCAAGAGGGACTGGTTTTCTGACAGACTGGACGGGCGGGTGAGACCATCAATCGGTTTTCACCTCAACTCTTAGTGGAGGAACGCGCTGAAGCTGACTTGAGGAAGAGGTTTTTTTTTTTTTTTTTTACCTGTTCAAGGCGTTGCACATCTCTATGGTAACCAGGACAGACAGGGCCATGGTCATCGGGTAAGGGGACTCAAACACCGAACACTGGACGCCAGCAAACTCGGTCTGGTCCTCGCTGCACTGCAGATAGTGGGACTGTGGAGGGCGCAGAGGGAGTTAGTTACATGACTGAGAGTTTGGGAAGGGTTTTTTTTTTTTTATTGTGCTAGCGGAGAAATAAATAATACCAGCTGATAGAAGGAGAGTTTGGGTCCGTCTTGGGCTGCCATAAACCACCAGGCAGCAGCGCCTACAGTGGCTGCTCCCACATAACCTGCAAAAGATGGAAACACTTATTGTTAGAGATGGAAACTCACACGGGGCGCCTTAACGTCAGGATGTGCTAGGATGGTCAGCTCCAACCTGGATTCAAATGGAACTTTGAATCCAGATATTTATAGTTTAATATACTCACACCTTTAGAGAATAAAGGTTTCTGAAGGTGGGAACTCCTTCCCAGATCCCTTCTTACGCAATTACTCTGAATCGCAGCGCGTCTTGGCTTCATACTAACATCCAATGATGAGGTAGCGACAGAACAACCAGCTGGAGATGAGCGGCTCCGTGGGTGAGCGGGGCGGCCGGGCCATGATGTCCAGATCTGGGGGGTTGAAGCCAAGAGCCGTCGCAGGAAACCCATCAGTGACCAGGTTGACCCACAGAAGCTGGACTGGAATGAGAGCCTCAGGCATGCCCAGTGCAGCCGTCAGGAAAATACTGGGAAAGAAGGAAAGCACCTTACCCTCCTCAGACCCGAGCTCTCTCTTGATATACATTCTTAATATGTCTTTGATATTCAGGATTATTGGACCTGGTAAGTGTAAAGACTGAGAATCATGTTTTAACAATATTATGAGAAAGTGGTTTTTGGGGACAATGATGTCCACATACAGGGACAATGATGTCCACATACAGGGACAATCAATCTAAATGTGTAATAATATAATGTTTATGGGTCTGTATGTGGATTGCCCACACTAAGAAGAATTAGCTTTATATGAAGGGACCCAATCAATCTAATGTCCACATGTGTGGACTCCAGGTCTGAGGAGGTTAAGTGACTAATAGTGGCTCCATTTAAGGCAATAGTACATGTTTCTATTAAAATGTTAGGAAGAAGGAAGACGTCCCTAAAATGATTTATGAGTGTGGCAATTCTTTAAATATTTCCCGGACAAAAATAGAAGATAGAGAAGGAAGGCCTTCACTCTCCCGTGTCTTTCAGCAAACCGAAGGCTTCCTTCTTTCTCCGTCCTCTCACTCACCAGACCACTTCTCCGATGTTGGATGAGATCAGGTATCTGATGAACTGCTTCATGTTGTTGTAAATGGCTCTGCCTTCTTCCACCGCCGCCACGATGGTGGAGAAGTTGTCGTCGGCCAGGATCATCTCCGAGGCGGACTTGGCCACGGCCGTCCCGCTCCCCATGGCGATGCCGATCTCCGCCTTTTTCAAGGCAGGCGCGTCGTTCACCCCGTCCCCTGTCTGAGACGGCGAGAGAGGGTGAGAGGCTTCCCGCGGCTGGAGCGGGCGAGCGGGGGGGGGCGTCGGGCGGCGCCGTCACCATGGCGGTGATGTCGCTGAGGCTCTGCAGGTACTCCACGATGCGGCTCTTGTGCGCGGGCTCCACGCGGGCGAAGCAGCGCGCGGTGGTGCACGCCTGCCGCTGCAGGTGGGGGGGCAGCTCGTCGAACTCCCGGCCCGTGAGGCAGATGACCGCGCCCTCCTGCTCCTCCTCCTGCTCCGTGATGATGCCCACCCGGCGGCAGATGGACAGGGCCGTCCCTTTGTTGTCCCCTTGAACCAAAAGAGAGGAAGAAGATCGCCTTCAGCTCACACTTTGAGTCAGGGGTCTCCACCCTCCCCCACAAAGGTCCGTGTGGCTGCAGGTTCTGGTCCAACCCAGCAGCAGCACCAGACTGGACTCACTTCATCAACTCATCTGAGTCTTCAACAGCTGACTGGTCAAACTGGGTGAGCTGGACTGGTGGAACAAGAACCTGCAGCCACACGGCCCTTTGGGGGGGGGGGTGGAGACCCCTGCTTTAAGTTATCATGCCCCCTGTACTAGCGGATCCACGGTGTGAACTACAGGGGGCCGGGGGGGTCTCAGCCCCCCATAATGAAACATCAGTTCCCCTGAAAACTTAATGTAAAAATTTGTAAAGATTTGGGTCTGTAAAATACTGGAAAAATGCATTTCCTTTTGTTTTTACCTCCACCAAGGAGGTTATGTTTTTGCCGCTGTCTGTCTGTCTGTCTGTCTGTCTGTCTGTCTGTCTGTCTGTCTGTCTGTCTTTTTTTTTTTCGGTGGGGGGGGGGGGGGGGTGGGGGGTGGGGGTGGGGGGGGGGGGGGGGGGGGGGGGCGCTTCGCAACATAACTCAAAAAGTTATGGACCGATTTTGATGACATCTTCAAGATTTGTTGGAAATGTGAAAAGGAAGAACTGATTTCATTTTGGGGGTGATCCGGAAGGAATCCTGGATTCTGGATCACTTTGAAATGTTCGTTAACATTGTGGGAAATGGGGCCAAAAGGAATTGTTGTGCTTGGCTGAGGTCTGCGCTCTCCGAGTGCTTTCTAGTTTATTACTATTGTCACAATCATGAGTCATGTCTGAAATGAGTCTATTTTTAACATCTGATCTGTGCATGAGGACGATTCATCACCATTTCACTTTAATAACCGTTGAAGTATGGGGGGGGTGTTTTAACGTCACTTTAAATCAGACGACAGGTATGAAAAAAAAAAAAAAGTGTTGAGTCATATTCACTGTCATCGTGTCTTAAGAAAAACAGAGTAGATTTGACGTGTGTTTAGAGGCGGATGCTCTGCTGACGTAGACGCAGTAGAGGAGACAGGCTCGTCGTTACGGATGTGTTTTGAGTCGCTCTGCGCTCTTACCTGTGATCATGATGACTCGTATGCCAGCCTGTCGACACATTCGGACGGCTCCCAGGACTTCTTTCCTGGGGGGGTCCAGCATGCCCACACACCCTACGAAGGTCAGGTCGGACTGGGGAAACAGAGGAGTTTAGCTTCTCCACTTGAACCCGCTCACACCTGCTACAGGACAACCGGACAACCTCCCCCACTTCCTCACCTCGTGGTTAATGAAGGCGGCGGTGTTCTCGAGGTTAAGGCCGCGCAGGTCAGGGGGCGAGTCTCTGGTTGCCATAGCGAGACAACGCAGGGTGTCCCGCCCAGACCCCCAGTCTCTTAAGATGGACAGGAGTTGCTCTCGAACCAACGGCGTCAACGGTACGCTGGCGGAGCCGCTGACTCGGATGTAGCTGCAGCGCTCTAGAACGCTCTCTGGAGCTCCCTGATTGGACACACGGGGACATTCTGTTACTGTCAACAGTGAAATGGTCCCCTTCTGTTCAACAAGAAACTCCCTTTCAATAGTTTAAGCAATATCAGCTTATTATTTTTGTTATTACAATTTTAGAGTGAATTT
>CAJVRN010000232.1:3410000-3452500 GCA_911728415.1 Lagocephalus sceleratus | reverse complement strand
GTTGTTACCATAAAACCCAGCTCAGGCCAGCTTGGCTTCTTTATCTCAGCACTTGCGGTTCTGTGTCTCTTCCTCTCCAGCCAGCAACGGCTGGGAACGTGAAGTTCCATAAACCCCGTGTTGATGTTGTTGTGTAACTTTATAAGTTCACTCGGGACGAGATGTCGAACTGGAAAAGTTTCGGTGGCTGAATTCTTCTAACTCGAGTCCCCCTCTTAGGCACTACCACAGCATCGAGGTGTTCACCCACTACGACCTGCTGACGCTCAACGGGACCAAGGTGGCCGAGGGCCACAAAGCCAGCTTCTGCCTGGAGGACACCTACTGCCCAGAAGGTAACCTGAAGGGACAAACTGACCCATGATCTCAGATGCGTGACACACACGGGATCCAGACAGGCACAAAGGCGCAGGGCCCACATCCCATAAAGAGCCTCCGACATCAGCTGCGGGCTGTGACATCAGAGCCCAAGCCTGAATTGATCCTGGTTTGCGGAACCCCCCCCCAGGCAGCTTGGAGGGGCTTCGACCCGCTCTCTCGTTTGAAGGGTCGGCTTTAACTGCTCGGGTCTGCTGTGTTTGACGGCAGGTCTGCACAAGCGCTACGCCTGCTACAACATGGGCCAGCAGGGGATCTCGGTCGGCTGCTGGGACACCTACCGCCACGACATCGACTGCCAGTGGATCGACATCACAGACATACGGCCCGGAGAGTACATTTTCCAGGTGAGGGCCCTAAACCCCCGGGGGCACCCGTGGGCCGTCGCGCTCTGCTCTCTTTGACTTCACGTGTGTGTGTGTGTAAAAAAAAAAAAAAAAAAAAGGGAGCATCAATCTTGGCCTGACAACCCCTAATGTTGAGCGTGAGGGATAAAAAGTGGAGACGCGGAGCTTCAACATCTGGAGGCGCACTGGATAAAAGCTGTGATTAAACTCTGTAATTTCACTAAATGACTCTTGGCCCCTTCAGGTGTGCGGCGTGCGTGCAGCTTAAAGGGTGTGTGCGTATTTAAGGAAAGTGAATTTAGTCTGGCTTTATATAGAACGTAGACCTGCTATTAGTCCCTCATTCAGAACGTGGATCTCAGTCAGCACTTTACACTTTTACACACTCTATCCGAGTTTTCCTGCCGCGGTGACCTTACGTGCCCTCCTCTGTGTCAGCGCTCCGGTGTTATTTTCTGAGGGATGCTTACACTTTTGCGCGTTTGTACGAAACCCGAGGAGGCGCGCACGCGCGACGGGGCCACGTTGAAAGGGGGGGCGAACCCGCAGAGGTGTCATGATGAGGGGATATCAGTGTCGGGAGCGGCGGTGTGGGCGTGGAGGCCTCCGCGGTCGCTGCTCTGCGGCTGACGTGGAATGGAGGGGAGGGCCGTGCTCGTCCCCGAGAGTCTTTCCCAAGAGTTCATGCTTGGGAGCAGGGAACCACCTCTAACCAAGCAGCCTCCTCGCTCTCGGTACTCGACGCGTAGTTCAAGGTGACGTCTTAAATAGAAATGGGTGATTTATGACTAAATTACGTTCGCCGATCTGGCATCTGTGAATACGCTCGAGGCCGCGAAGGTCGGTCGGCCGTGTATAAAAAGCGAAAGAGTCGTGTGATCCATGTGGCGTGTGCGCCCAGGACGTCCGTCTACGTTGGCCTACCAACCCTCCGTAGCTCTAATGACAGACTGCGGCGCAAATCCAACCCCTAAACTCTGTTTAATTACACAAGTGATGTCATTCATCATTCCCACCCTGGTACACGTGATGATCCGTATAGAATGTTGACCTCTTCATCTGCGGCGTGGGAGCGTGACGTAGCTGAAGTGTTGCTCCCTCGCTGGTTCCCAGGCTCTAAATTTGGTCAGGAACTCCTCAAGAGCCTCCAGGCTGCAATTAATGGACGTGTAAGGCAGATCTTTGAGCGAGTAGCTTGGGCCAACCATGATGAGTTATTGTGTAAACATGTAGCGTGTTAAGTCACATACTCGGGGGTCAAAGGTCACAGTTTGGGGGTGTAAAGTGTGAAGTGTGTGTGTGTTCGCAGGTGGAGGTCAACCCTTCCTTAGACATGGCCGAGTCTGACTTCCGGAACAACGTGATGCGCTGCCGATGCAAGTACGACGGGGCGCGAGTCTACATGCACGGATGCCACGCAGGTACGGGACCAAGGCCGGCCCACGGGCCCTTGGCCCTCAGCCCACGACCCACGGGCCCTGGGCCCTGGGCCCACGGGCTCACGGGCGTTCGCGATCGCTTCCGCTTCCGCTTCCCTCTCCTACCACGCTCTCCGCTTCTTTGTGCCCCCAGGCGACGCTTACAGCCCCGAGGTGGAAGACCTGTTTGACCACCAGCGTCAAATCTCCAACAACTTCCTGTGAATCCGGGGGTCGGGGGTCACGCAGAACCAAAGAGGGAACAACTACACGACCTCTCGCCACACCTCGACGCGTCAGGGGGCGGTTTAGTGACGGAGACATGCCGATTTAACAGAGAGACGAGGGTGGGAAACGGGAAGGGGCCTAAACGGGAAAGATACGGATCCCCCGGTTGGATTATCGGCGACTCTTTCTCTTAAAGATCCACCTAGAAAGAGGAGACGACAGTATAGGACACGTAGAACTTAGGAATATAGAACAAAGGCAGTGGAAGCTTCACATCGCAGTAAGACGAAGAATAGTTACCATAGAAACAGAGGCGCACTAACCCTGATGAAGACAACCACAGCTGACCTTCCTCACGCCTGTCAGGACGACGTCCACCAACACATCACAAACGCAGTATTCCAGCTGGG
Organism: Lagocephalus sceleratus; assembly: GCA_911728415.1. Lineage (NCBI taxonomy): Eukaryota > Metazoa > Chordata > Actinopteri > Tetraodontiformes > Tetraodontidae > Lagocephalus > Lagocephalus sceleratus. The sequence goes on along the minus strand of CAJVRN010000232.1, from coordinate 3,449,719 downwards.
TGGTTCTCATTTAGACTTAAACTCCATGGTGCTATTATTCCTCGTTTGAATAAATATTGTAATGTATTGCAAATATATTGTCGTGTACAGTTTTATATTACCTCTCTGGAATAATGTTCTTTAGGGTCTGTAATTTATGCAGAGTTTTAATGTGCCGTTGAAACGTGTCCCTGTGTGGCTGTTTGTTTTATTTTGTTAAATGTATGATGGAAAATGCGTCACCGTGTTTGTTCTTGAGCTGTGACATCGGTGACATCAGAGATCTCGCTGCGTCTTTTAACAGTTCGTGGTCACGACCGCACGCTCGGTTTCCAATGTAATAAAACAATTGCAAACAAACGATGTGACAGCTTCTTCCAAGACGTTCCGTCATTTTCGCCTTTTTAGGGGTCTACTCACGTTAGATCACAGAGGTCGAGCACATCAGCCGGTTTTCCGGAGCACCCGGGTCTCCCATCCTTTCCCAAGAAGCCTGTTTAGTGGTTTTTTGTTTTTCCAACCTGGTTTTAATCCGTGAACGCATACCATCCCCGGAAACCTGTCGCGGCGTTCCCAGACTGCACTTATGTCACATAAGAGGCTCAGTGGCCTTACACTATGATTTGCACATTAAATTGGATTATATACGAGCAAAAGGATGGCTGCAGGTTGTTCCCTAAGTTAATAACCAAACAAGGAATTATGCTCGAAGCGGCATAATTGAACTGTTAGAATAAACAAAGAGTTACAAAAGTGGTATTAACTAATATTATTCACTAAAATAATTTTAAAGTGTGTTGTTGTGGAGTCTGTATGCTAATAACCTAGAACTAAAATGAATAAAGAGGACGTGGTTGAAAAGAGCACGCTGGGTTAATTTATCTGAGCCTCATTTAAATATTCGGATTGAATGAACCTTGCTCCACCGAGGGGCACCTCGGAGGAGGAAGGTGTGTTTGTGGGAATTCTGGGAAGAGTGCCATCCTCCTCCACCTTCACCCTCGCTCTGAGACGTCACAGCCTCCCCTGCTCAGGCAGCACAGCGGCTGCGGTCTGCGTTTGCGGTCTTAATGATCGTGAGGGAGGTCCTCGGGAGCAGGCCGCCCCACCAAGCCCCCCCCCCCCGCGAAGCCGCAGTAATGCGACGATTACAAGCGGGGCTCAGATCTCCGAGGACGGCGGCGAGGGCCGACTACAGTTCACGCCGCGTGGAGCTCGGCTACAAGGAAAACAGAGCAGAGGGAGGTCTGGAGCAGAAGGTTCGGGGCTCCTTGGCTGACAGACATCCCCAAACAAACCACAAATCTGACAGATATTTGACGCCGTAATTACAGACTCAGGCTTTTTTGCATTCTTAATCAATGACGAGACCAAAAGAAAATATAGCTAAAGAGACTTTTGTGTGTTTGCATTTATAGTCTGTGGAGCTTAACGTGTAAAGAAAGAGCGGGACTGAGGTTCAGGAGGGAAACAAGCACAGTTTATTCATGAATGACGCATTCACTCGACAGGCTCCAACGTAGATGAACGTTGTGCAGGGACGTACAGCAAATAGCTGCGGCCGCGGCGGAGGAGTCAATATTTATTGTGCGCGATGTTTGTCAAACACGAGCAGCGTGTGTTCACTGGATGGAGACAAAAACGGAGCACGTGCCGCCCCCCCCCTCTCTGCGGCGAAGGCGCCCTAATTAGAGCGCGGGGGCCACGTGGCTCCGGCCGAGCGCCCGACGGACTGTACACAAACTGGGCCTTTTGTAGCACGCAGGTACCAAACAAGAGGACGCACGTCTTCCGTGTAAATGACAGACGCGCGTGGTATCAGTGACGTACACGTACACAACGAGCTGATATAAAACCAGAGGAGCAAGCACGGCGACGTTAATGCTGTTCTTCAGCGCTACAGGACTGAGCAACACAGTTTGCTGGTGTCACATTTACAGGCGGATATAAGCCACTCACATACTGGTTAAAAGCATTTTTAAAAATCCATCAATGAACACATTATACCTATAAAAAAAAAAAAAAAACAACTTTCCAGTGTTACCTTTACCACAAATGGGGGTGACAACATAGGTAAAACAGGCCTGGTCGAACACGCTGGGGACTTTTCCAGCAGGTCACTTTCCCTCCCAGGCGTCGTCTCTTTGTTTGGCCACCAGGCGCTTTTGTTCTGAAAGTTAAGAGGTTGACACGGCAAAAATCAGACAAAGGCACTCGAGAAAATCCCTCAAGACGACGCCGACGGCGCGGTTTTGTTCACGTTTGCGCTGCTGTGATAAGAGAGGAGCTAAAGGCGCATGTGAGTCACCACCTCCCGGTTAAACATTCAGAGAACACAATGTTCAGCGCACCGCTCACGTCTGGGTCACGTTTACTGGGTGTCCTGATGTTAAATAATGTGCACAACAATGAGGCTTTTTTTTGCGCACTAAGCCATGATTTCCCGACTGGCTCGTCAGCGGACAACCATTAGTGGTTTTCCGTGCCTGTGTACTTATGTACCGAGTGGAAACGCCTGCTCTACTGATTATAGACCTGTCATAATCTACACGCCAGCGGATGGAACACGAACTTCACAGCGACTACTTCTGACTTGACGTTCCGTTTTCATTTGTAATGTATGAAAACAGCTCCCACTTGTGGCGGAAAATCGTAATGCAGGCTGAAAGATGTACGCCATAAGACAGGGGTGTCCACCCTCCCCCCCAGAGGTGTGTGAGGCTGCAGGTCCTCCCTTTGGGGAGGAGCTGGAGACCCCTGATCTATGACAACAGCAGCAGTGGTTAGCAGGGGTGTCAAACCGGTTCCACAAAGGGCCGTGAGGCTGCAGGTTCTGGTTCCACCAGTCCAGCTCACCCAGTTTGACCAGTCAGCTGTTAAAGACTCAGATGAGTTGATGAAGTGAGTCCAGTCTGGTGCTGCTGCTGCTGGGTTGGACCAGAACCTGCAGCCTCACGGACCTCTGGGGGAGAGGGTGGAGACCCCTGCACTAAGATGTCACAGTTTTGTGTTGCCTCTCAGCGTAGCTTTGGTACCTGGCCCTCCTCTTGGCTTAGGTTTTGTTCCCAGTTGAACTGCGGAGTGTGGCCAGGGATTTGAGCTCCAAAAATTACAGATTCTTTTGTTTTTACACCGCAGCCTAAGTTTTGTATAGTTTCACTAGGTGCTGGTTCATATACTTTTGTTTATACTAGTTAAAGGGCTTTTGCTTTCCTTCTCTGTTTGGTAACTTTTTATTTGTAGAGGAGCCTTTACTGCTCCTAGAGCCCTTAACAAAGAAAGCCAACATCAGTGCTCTTTACGTAATGGTACCTCTGGCCTCCTGCAGTTTTCTCTTCTCTGCCTCACGCTGCTCCGTTGTCAGCTTGCTCTTCACGCCAAGAGCACCGATGACAAGTCTGCGGGCCAGCGCTGCGCTCGTCTGCGGTCGGTCTTTAGCGGGCAGGAGGTAATCTAGGTCATGGAGAGGAGGTCAGAGTGTGCTCAAATGGGATGACTCTAGCTTCTATAGCGGATGGATTTATTTGTACCTGAGCAGCTACGAGCTTTGGCCTTTGTGGCAGGGGAGGATTTAGAAAGAGGTCTCAACTTCATCAGTGGGTGTTTTGACCTTAAAGCTTCACTGGCTGAAAAGCAAAGTCAACCACTTTTATGTCTTAAAAGGAAGAAACTGTTCAGATATCAAACAGCTTCACACACACAACACACACACACATCCCATTCGCTATGCGTGGCAACACCACATCAAAGATGTTGACTGACCAGGATGAGTTTGAACTTCAACATGTCACTAACCTGCTATGGGGCTAGAGAAGAGGCCCAGAGCCAGAGAGTCATCAATCCACTTGATGTCAAAGCCTCTCTGTCTAGAAGACAACAAAAAACAAAAGGAGATACATAAAATAGACATAAACTGTTCAGGATTCAGTTATAAAATTATCCTGAAAGAAATGCATTGGGCCCCAAATGTGACATACTGGTAGTTTTGAAATAACTTGAGCAGGTCCTCTGTCTTGAACTCTGCAGGAAAGTCATAGATCTCGACAATGTGGGAGAGCTCGTCCTCTCGCAGGTCAGTTTCATCATCTTCCTCATCATAGCTGTGCATGCTGTAGTAGTCAAATTTAGGGTCCTGGATTGATTCCTTCTTCTTGCCTTCCTTCTTGGCAAGCTGCAAGAATGAGAGATACAAGAGGAAAAAAAAAAGAAATGACAAATAATCTTGTGTACTTATTGTATACACCCATTTTAACACCCGACACTTTGACGTCTGCTCTTGAATACAGCGTTTTGGGGGGTCAGTCTATTTGCATGGTAGCTCACTCAAGCGTGCTCACCTCCTCCAGTAGGTGTGGATCCAGGCAGTCCCCATCATCGTTGAACAAGGTGTCCCAGCTGTCCTCGTTCTCCGGCTCGTCCTGGAGGTGTGTTGACTCCAGACACTCGACCACCTCAGCTTCCAAACTGGCTGGATCTGCCTCCCCATTCAGTTGCCTCTCTGACTCCTTTAATTGTTCTTCATTCCCTTTAGAGACGTTGTCACCGTCGTTTTTACTCTCCGGGTCATTCCCCGCGCCTGCGGTGAATTTATTTTTCTTGTTCCTGGCGTTTTTCCTTGCCTTGTCTGTGTAGTGAGGCCTGGGTCTTGGTTTGACTCCATCGGGCTGAGGTTTCTCCTTTTGACCGCGAAGCCGTTGCTTGGGGACGTAAAGTGCCTGGTTTGGCCTCTTTGTTCTTTCTAAAGGTGTGATTGTTGGCTGGTCTGAAGAACAATCACTTTTTGGTGTTTCCACATCCATTATAGTTACTGTCAAACAGCTAGATCAAAAAGGAGAGCAGAAATCTCTGTAACGATTTGCAATATGTATTAAACAGCATTAAAACACTTAAAATTGAATCAGCTCATTGATGAGCTCATATCAAGGGCTTTAACTCCCTGAGTTATTCGAAGGTAAACAATAGTATCTATAGATCTGTTAGCTTGTAAGCTAACAACATTAGCTCACAAACGTCCTCTAACCGGGGAAGTAACGAGCGTTCGTGATAGAAATTTATCATTACAAAGGGCCTTGGTCAAAAAAAAACGTATCTATGCGTGTTTTATTTACATTTTAGTCAAACGCCAATGCTTTTTTTGTCGGATCTTACCCGCGGTTGGCTTGTTTAGGAACAGGACGCCGTCGCAGGACTGACAGAGCTCGCAAAGCACCCTGGGAGATGTCGTTTTTTATCGGGACTACAACCTGGATAAAAGCCGCAGAGAGCGCGTCGACGTTAGCGTCTTCGAATACCCCGACTTTGCTTTTAATGGATTAATACGCATTTTTTTTATAAGTTATGTACTTTTATAGAAGAACATCCGTGAGGATGAACAGACACAGGTCCAGCGTTGGAGCTCTGTGATTGGTCGAGCCTCAAGACGTTACACAAAGTGTTTCGTAAAGCACAAAAGATCTTTATATAAGGTGGCGTGGTGTCTCTGCGAAGAACAAGACGGATTCATCAGGTGAGGCGATTTTTATTTATTCTGTAAATGCAAAATACTGTAATGTATCAGGGAAGGATGAACCACGAGTGTCATAGAATTATTAATTTATTAATGCGGGGTATCGTTTTCAGCGTGTATCGCATCTTGTGAAGCAAAGAAAGTTTCTCTTGGACAGAAGTTTTAAATCCTCGAGCACTAATCCACAATGCATAATCATCATGTTTTCCCAATCAGGAACATTTTCACTTTGACAGAAAAAGACACTTTTTTTTGGGAATTTGGGAACTCCCAAAAAGTGCACAAAACACAAAAGGCACAAATATAACAAATATAATATAACAGAGCATGTGCTGCATTACCTTTGCTTGGACATTGTAAATAATTCATACGTATTCACATGCATTGCAGACTGCAGTGATGTGGGGTTCGTGCGTGCTGCTCCTCGTGGCTGGGCTGTGCCTTCCATCCTTCGCCCAGCCCTCAGAGCCCATGTTTCGTGTGGTGACGCCAACAGTCCTCCCTCCTGACGCCTTGCACAACCCCACGCAGCTTAACTACGGGATGGCCGTCACCGACGTCGACGGCGACGGCGACCTGGAGGTGGTCGTGGCAGGGTGAGGCGGAGAACGCCGGCGGTGCTGCGAGCGTTGCCGAGTGTATCAGCATGCTGATTGTGTGTGTGTGTGTGTGTGTTTGTGTGTGTGTGCGTGTGTGTGTGTGCGCTTCCTCAGGTACAACGGGCCCAACCTGGTGCTGAAGTACAACCGCACCCTGGACAGATTGGTAAACATCGCCGTTGACGACCCAAGCTCTCCGTATTACGGCCTGAGGGACCGGGCGGGCAACGCCATTGGGGTGACGGCCTGCGACGTGGATGGAGACGGACGTGAGGAGATCTACTTCCTCAACACCAATAACGCCTATTCCGGTACGCGAAACGCTTCTTACCTGCAGATCACTCCGCCCGTCTTCATCGTCTGGACGTTTATCTTTATGACTTTTTAAAAAAAAAAAACCAGGACAGGCAACGTATTCAGACAAGTTGTTCAAGTTTCGTAACGGGCGATTTGAAGACCTTCTGAGCGACGACCTCAACATCGCCCGGGGCGTCGCTAACCGGATGGCGGGACGCTCCGTGGCTTGCGTCGATAGGAAGGTTGATAAAAGACGGTCTCGCTTCAATGTCCGCACCGCTCCCTCGATACCTCCCGCGTTTTTCTCCGCAGGGGACGGGGCGCTACTCCGTCTACGTGGCGAACTACGCCCGGGGACGCGTCGGCCCCCACGTGCTCCTGGAAATGGACGAGGCCGCCAGCGACGCCTCCGGGGGCACCGTGGCCCTGACGGACGTGGCCGCCGAGGCCGGGGTCAACAAGCTGACAGGTCAGCCCCCCCCCCCCGGGACCACGCCCACGAGGCTCGCCTCGGCCAAACCGCCGCTCACCGCACGTTTGCTCGTCGCGCAGGCGGGCGCGGCGTGGTCGTCGGGCCCATCCTGAACCAGTGGCGGTCCGACGTGTTCTGCGACAACGAGAACGGGCGGAACTTCTTGTTCAGGAACAACGGAGACGGGACCTTCGCCGATGTGGCCCAGCGGGCGGGTGAGCGCCAGCCCGAGGGCAGGTGAGGCGAGCCGCAGGTGAACCCCCCCCGCTCACGGCGCATTTGTTGCGTGTTCGTGTCGAGGCGTGGCCGACCAGAACCAGCACGGCCGGGGAGTGGCGCTGGCCGACTTCAACGGCGACGGGCGGACGGACATCGTCTACGGCAACTGGAACGGCCCCCACAGGCTCTTCCTGCAGGGCGGCGACGCTGCGTTCAGGGTGAGAGACGACGGCCGCGCCTTCGCGAGGGAGGAGGGGGGGGGGGCCCTCAGCAGCGCCGCCTGAGCGCCTTGTCCTCCCCAGAACATCGCCACGGGGCGGTTCGCAGACCCCTCCCCCGTTCGCACCGTCATCGCCGCCGACTTCGACAACGACGGGGAGCTGGAGGTGTTCTTCAACAACATCTTCCACGGGGAAAGCGCTCCCAACAGGGTTTTCAGGTGACGAGGGCCTCTGTGCGTGGGTGCGGGGCCACGGTCCATCTGTAACCGGCCTGCTCCACCTCAGGGTTTCCCGAAGGGCGAACGCCGACCCTTTGATCCAGGAGCTAAACGTCGGCGATGCTGCCGAGCCGCAGGGACGAGGAACTGGTCAGCCAACTGTTTTGTTTTTTTTTAATTCGCATGCGGTCGGAGCCGCTTCGGAAGGCTGAGGGTGTTCGGTTCTGAACAGGTGGAACCGTGACGGACCTCGACGGAGACGGAAGACTGGACCTGCTGCTGGCGCACGGAGAGAACACCCGGCAGCCCATCTCTGTCTTCAAGGTCACACAGGTGTGTGTGTGTGTGTGTGTGTGTGTGTGTGTGTGTGTGTGTGCGTGTGCGTGTGCGTGTGTGTGTGCGTGCTTCTTTTTAAAATCGCGCCCTGACAACGAGGTAAGGCATCACCAGCGACCCTGCCCCCTCAGGGTGCTTCCAACAACTGGCTGCGGGTCATCCCGCGCACACGGTTTGGATCTTTCGCCCGGGGAGCCAAGGTCACGGCCTTTACCAATCAGAGCGGAGCTCACACACGCATCATCGACGGCGGCTCGGGGTACCTGTGTGAGATGGAGCCCGTCGCACATTTTGGCTTAGGTATTTGTCCCTTTATAACACAACAAAGGCTTTTTAATCACATAAACATATGGAACTATCATAAAATGTGATAATCGGAGATCCCGTGATGACTCACGGTGAGTGAGTCTTCATGTGGTTTTCAAGGGTAAACTACAGCGATGGTGTTTGTGGCCTTCAGGGAGCGACAGGGCGATGGTGCTGGAGGTCTACTGGCCGGACGGCCGCTTCTACACGCGGGCCCTTCGGCCTGGGGAAATGAACTCTGTGGTTGAAGTGGTCTATCCCCAGCAAGGAGAGACGGCCAGCCTCTCCAGCGACGCACAGGTGCGTCCTTGAACGCAGCACAGCCGCGGCCCCCCTCTCCACCGGTTAGAGTTAGGAGCGGTCTGCAGCAGGTTGTAACTGGTTTTAATCCCTTTTTCAGTGCGGTACAGGTTTTACTGTGAAGAATGGCCGGTGTACAGGTAAACACTCTCATTCTTTTTAACTGTATTTGCTTGATTAACATATACAGGGTCTAGTACTTTATATTTTGGTTTGATTTGTGTTATCATAATGCATGTTTCCACAGGGTTATGAGGGAAATCACAACCCAAAACTGAACATTTCTAAACATCCTCCAGCATTACAGCCTTTCCTTTTTCTTTTCTATGAGTTCTTCACATAACCTGTTTATTTTGATTATTTTCCTGCCTTTTTTTCCCCACTTTGGGGACTTTTTGGTTGTTTCTTTGTCTCCTCATAAATGAAAACGCTGCAAACAAAATCTCTTTGTTGCACTCATTAAAAACGCACGCCCCGATCGAAACGAAGCGTCATCTCCGCCCCCGTCTGTTACGACACAGCGGACTCTGATGTCCACCTTCTCTCGTTCTCCATCATGGCTCCCGTCTCCTGACGTCCTCCGGTCGCGCAGCGCCGCTCTTTTACCGCGTCCGTTCCGCCTCTGCGCCCACGCTCCAGAGCTGCTGTCTTAGGGTGCTTTTACCCACTGCCTGGCTGCTCCTCACTTAAAAACAAGACTCCCTCAGCGACGCCGCTGCGAGTACCTGCTGGACAACGTGCCCTCCAGGTGCAGTTTCACTAACGGATGCAGGATGACGGCGTTATGAGAGAGTCGGGCAGATCGTGTGTTCCTCAACGCTTCAGATGGACGCAGGCAGCCTCTCCTCCATCTTTGAAGTGATGGCGGAGAAACAGGATCGATATCGCGCTGCCGAGGCTTTCCGCGTTAACTTAAGCGAAGGTGTTCTGACTGAAAGGACTGATGATATGATGTGTTCTGGTCTCACTGTAGCAGGAACACAGTGTTCTGGCCCTTCAATAAAGCAGCTCTGACCCCGAGTCCAACCACCCGATCGTACATCTTCCGCTAATGGGTTGGGTGTTTTTAATCGGTGGAGTCTGAGGTAGAAATACACACACACACACACACACACACACACACACACACACACACACACACTGCATGGTAGGAGATCAGACATGAGTATGAGACTATGCATATAACTAGGATTAGAAGCCACAACCTTCTGGCTCTGCTGTGTATGCGGGGGGAAAGATGATTTAAGAACACTGGTGACCTTAGTCCAGGGGTCTCCAGGTCCCCCCCAGAGGCCCGTGAGGCTGCAGGTTCTGGTCCAACCCAGCAGCAGCAGCACCAGACTGGACTCACTTCATCAACTCATCTGAGTCTTCAACAGCTGACTGGTCAAACTGGGTGAGCTGGACTGGTGGAACCAGAACCTGCAGCCTCACGGCCCTTTGGGGGGGAGGTTGGAGACCCCTGCCTTAGTGACTAAAGGTATCAATGCTGGTAATACACGTCAAGAGTGCACAGGAAACACGCAACACGCTACCAAACCCGAGAGGTGCAGCCGCTCTCATCCGAAAACCAAATAAATTGGTTGAGCTCGTCCCCTCCGGAGGGGATTCCTGTTTCCTCAGCTGCTGAAGACGGGCCCAGCGTGTCGCGCACGCCCCGCTGTGCGCCATGTTTACAGATACGAGCTCGACGGTGAGCGCCCCCCCCCCCTCATAAGTCTGCGCTGTAAACGAAAGGCAGGTTTGATAAGAGCGGAGGGCCCATTTGCAGGCAATGACGAGCCCCGCGCAGCTGTGATCAACAGGATTTATTTGACACCCTCGCACCAACACGGCCTCGCCGCCACGTGTCAAAACATCAGGCAGTACAAACGCGGTTTTCCTTTCTGCACACGGTGTTCCCAGGCGGGACACATCCGTGCTAGTTTTTGGCAGTTGTTGTTCTTTGGAAGATTGTAATCAAGGAAGAGCTTTTTTTTTAAATAATCTAAAACACTGCACAGGTACAGATTCAGGAAGACTCAAATACATATTTTTTTTCCTGTCAACTTCTAATCTTAAAGTTACAAAATGTAAATTGCATAACCACAATTTAGGACGCGCTGGTCTCGTTTAAAGTGGAGATTGTTCGCATTCTTGATCGTGTGCCTAATAAATAATGGATGGGCCTCAGCTGAGAGGAGAGAAGCTCTGCTACATTACCTACACGTCCCCGCTGAGACTAATCGATCTGCTGCTAAAACTACGGCGCGCGTCAGGAGGAAGAGCTTTCGCGAGGTTCCGGGGAGGGGCAACGCCCTTCTCATATGCTCCACATGTACCTGCAAAACACTTTAAAAAGGTCAAAGTTGATGAGTTCAAGCCGTTCCTCCCCCCGTTTTCACCCATAACCATCCACGCGGTGGTGTCGGCTTCAGAGAGGGCAGGGTGGAAGGTGACAGTACGATCACGCAACATTCACGCTTGCGTTCTACCGAGCGTACGAGCACAGGCGGCAAACGGCGAAACCGTGGGTTCTGACGTCCTCCGCTCGGAGAACTACGACTTGGTACGCCAGGAGCAACAGGGCTCTCTCTCTCGGGAGTGTGTGTGAATCCGCTCTGTGAGTTTGTTGAGGGCTAAATATCGGTGCAGCAATCTAACGGATATCCAGGGAAGATGAGAGGAGGAGTGCGGGGGGGGGGTTGGGGGGGGGGAGTCACCGGGCGGTGCTGCTGGACACGGAGCTGCTGCCCGAGCTGGAGCCGCTGGAGCCTCGGTCTTCGTAGATGGAGATCTCTATCTGGTGGAAGCTGGCGTCAGGGAACAACGACCTGCTGTGGGGGGAGGCTGAAGCTCACCTGCTTTGGTCGCTCATGCAGCCCACAAGGATACAACACGCATTCCCCTTTCTATGGGGTCTGTGATGAGCAGGCCTCTGGGAGCATAAATCTTCTCATTCTGCTCCTGAATGTACTTCGCTATCTTCTTCAGTACCTTTCAGAAGAAGAAAAAAAGAAGAATCCTGTTAGGGACATTCAGGTCCCTCGCTGACCGAGAGAACTGAAAAGGGGGAAGGAGCGCGGCCTGACCTTCTCGTAGCGCGTCTCCATACAGAGGAAGATGAGGTACGCCGTCGTGCAGGCGAGGCAGCCCTCCAGATAGGACTGGCCTCCTATCTTTTCCGCTTCCGCATAGTAGTTATTCAGCGTCTTCACGGTGTCCTCGAACAGGGTCCTCTCGATCTGGAGACAGCGAGCGGTCGGATAAGAGATTGTTATTGAAGTGATCATTACACGTGACACACAAGCAGACAGAGAGAGAGAGGGATGAAATGAAGTCAGGGAAGTTTACTGGAGGTAAGGATCTGATACTTATATGTGACTGTCATGGCAACACTACTGCCTACAAATCATCATTGAAATGGGTCTGTCCCCTACCCTGCTCTCCAGTTCAGAGGGGAACTTGGTCTGGAACTTGCAGGTGGTTCCTTCGCTGTAGTCTCTCTGGATGAACACTTTGTTAGCCAGAGATGCGCTGTGCCTCAACTCCTGCAGGTTGTGGAACTGGGGGGGGGGACAGACACGCGGACAAATATTATGCATGTTATCCAGTAGTAATGAACGCTGGGATGAGAGCTCAGTCCCGCGGTGCAGCCTCTCACTCCTAATGTGTACAAACAGTGTTAAATGGTGAAGATGGAATGTTCCAGGAGACACAGACTACAAGGGATCAATCGTGCTGCGGACGCCTTGTTGTCTACTGGATCAGAGCCCAGCTTTGGACATAATATCTCCCTCTCGCTGTCGCTTGCTCACACACACGCGACAGAGAGAGAGAGAGAGAGAGAGAGAGTAAATCTCGGGGAGACAACACAGCACATGTTGCAACAGATCTGGTGGGACAAAATGAGGCAGACTGATAAAAGAGCGTGCCAACTCTAACCGTCTGTGTGTGTGTGCGTGTGTGTGTGTGTGTGTGTGTGTGTGTGTGTGTGTTTGTTTGTATAAACAACGTTTTTTTTAATATCCATTAACCTGGATTTTAGCCTCGATTAAAACCTGCATAATAAAAATGCGCCTGGAAAAGCAAGGATCAGGATAATGTATTCTGTCCATGGTGCTGAACGTTGTTCCTTCACTCTGTGTGTGTGTGTGTGTGTGTGTGTGTGTGTGTGTGTGTGTGTGTGTGTGTGTGTGTGTGTGTGTGTGTGTGTGTGTGTGTGTGTGTGAGTGAAAGAGAGTGAGATCACTGTCCACTGTCACCGGATTAAGAGGGCAGCAGAGACAAAAACACACCATCTTTCACCAAACCAAAGCTTCCACATCTCGCCTCCACAACCCCCCCGCCTCACCCCTACCTCCCCCCCCCCACACACACACACACGCACACACACTTGTATTCTCGCACGTAATTTAAGACTTGAAGTTATTTCCCGACGGTCGTAAATACTCCAAAAAAAAAAAAAATACGACCCGGCGTCGGCGCGTCAGCGGAGGACGCGGCCGCCGGCGGCGGCGCACGGACGCAGCCGTCGTGCGCATCGGTCCGGGGGCCGTGCCGGGCCGGTCCGGGCCGGACGGGACGGACGGAGCGGGTTTTTACCTCTGTCGCCATGTTTCCATCCGAGTGCGTCCGTCCGCCCTGCATGCGCGAAAATCGCTTTAGTGGGGCACGAGGACAGACCGGAGGGGGAGGGGCGTCCGCGGGTGGGCGGGGCCGACCGCGGGTGGGCGGGGCTGACCGCTTCAAGCCCTTGCGTTTATGCCGCCCCCCCCGCCCTGCAGCAGCCCTGACCTTTTCGTTTTGTTGCTTAACAGCTGATCATTTTAAACTCTTCCCGTAAAAACGGAGCGATTGCTGGGGGGGCCACGTTAATTCGCGCTAATCACGTGTTGTTCGTGTAGAGGTGCATTCAGGGCACCACCTGTGGCTTCAAATGAACAATCCAAATTTTTATTTCAATGTTACATCAATAAAATAATAACATATGAAATTATCCATCATTATTATTATCATTAAACCAAATAAATATGAGCTTCTTGAGGTTTTAAATGAAATATATTAGAATGTATATGAAGACAATAAAAGCAGACAGTTACAATCATCTGTGTCTGTATCATAAAACTATTTTACCAGTAAGAACCACATTTTGGGTTACAAAGCCTCCACATATGATTCTTAAGTTCTGATGAGAGTAGCTGCTTATTCAGCCCGATAACTTAGATCCAGGTGCAGCAAGTTTTTTTTTCCAGTATGGGGAAAACGCACAGTATTCAAGGAGCTCTAACATTTGGGTCAACACAGGAAAAAAAATTACAGCTTAACAGCATCACTTCATCAACTTGAAAAAACGATTCGATGCAGATCACGTGTTTCTCACCAACTATGTGCCCCAAAAATCTCCTCTGGCTGGTGGGAACCATGTCCGAAAAGCAAACCTCGACTTCACGAGCTTTCCACGATTTGTGTAGCAGAACAACAATTAAATTAAAGTTAGATCAAAATGTTCTCCAGAAACCAGCCACGTGACCGTATGGAGCTAAAGGAGGACTGGCTGAGAGCACATCCATCTGTAGGTTACAAAAAAAAAAAAAAGAAAGTCTTGGTTATCCAGTGCACACCGTGACAATCAAAGTCACATGGAAAACCCTATATTTGGGCCGCGTGTTAAGAATTTTGTTCCACTGATAATTCACATCATCAGGCTTTCCTCACTCCACCACCCTCTTCTGTAAAAAGCCGGCCTCTGCTTTGTTCATACGCAAAACAAAAAAAAAAAAAAACCCTTTCAGTATGACGGATGAAGACATGAAGACAGCGATGCATCAGCTGCACCACCAGCCCGACGCTCCACCCTGCACCTCCCTCCGCGCAGCAAAGGGGGGCGGGAAAAGTCTTTCACGACGCCGCTGTATCCCTCAACCATCCGTTAGCTCTGCCCCTTTTTTGACAATTGAAACATGAAATATTCAACAAAATACAGTAAATGTCCTGTAAGCAGAATGAAAAGCTCTGGGGGAGAAGGGGGGGGGGGTTGGTGAGGACACGACACGGGGGGGGAGGGGAGGTATGCTTCGGCACAGGAAGTATCTGGACACAGAGGGACGCTCATCACGAAACCACTGCACGCGTGAGGGTCCCAGTAACTCGATGACAGGGTTCAGGTCTGGATATCGAACCGGTGTCTCACTGCAGCTTGATGAGAGAAGAATTACAAGCAGCGCACACAAACACAGTCTCTCTCTGGGCCTCTGGAGCTAAAATTAAGAAGAAAAAAAAAAAAGGGAGACAAATTAAAAACAAAATTAGACAGTGACCGTTTTCGCAGGGAGGGGTGTAATTTTCCTTCCTCACCTGTCGCCCCCATGCACGATCTCAGTACTTTATAGGAGCAGCACCGCGAACAGAAGCTGTTACCACAGTTACTGCAGTTTCTCTGCAGCACAGAGACGTCGTGTTAAAACAAGGGCCAGCAAGACACAAGAGAACCTGATCTCCAAAGCAGGCCTCACCCTTTTCTTCAGCACAGAGAACACGGCGCTGCAGCTGGAGCAGTTGCCTTTGGAGAAGAATAGGAAACGCTCAAAACTCAAGTTTGAATCCTGACCTTCTGGGGCTGGTTTCCGGTCCAGGACTGACCTGTGGTGGTTGCGGGGTAGCGTTTGCGTAGCTTCTCCGTCAGCTTGGACACCTTGCTGCGTATCGGTTCGTTGCGGCTGGCGAGCCCGTTTTCAGAGACCGTGTCGTAGTCGGGGGCGCCGAGGGGCCCGTCGTCGTCCTCCTGAGAAGAGAGGCAGGAGGGCAGTGACTGCCTGGGCGTGTCTTGGGCGGAAACACGGTGCAGGCATGCATGCGACATCCGCAGCAGGGCTTTCCAAATGAGTTAAATGAGATGGTTTAACATGGTATGGCTGGGAAAGTGTCATACTGCCTGGAAAGCACAAGGAAACCGAGGCAAGAGCAGGCAAAAACACTGCTATCATGTTGCGTCTAAATAATTTATCAACACGTTTCCCCCCCCCCCCCCCGTTTGGGCCACAAAAAAAAAGCAAACACGATGACCAAAGGAAAAGCACTAGTGACGTCTGATGGAAAAGGTTAGACATGCACGATGGGATTCTACAAGATGACGGTCGTCGCGGGGGCACCGCTGTCGAAATGGAAGGAAGGGGGCCACTGAAGTGTTCACTCACCACTAAAACCAAAGGAGTTTCCTGATCGGGGAGCAGAAGCAACAACACATAAGAACGTACCCTCACGGGACCGCTAACCGTCCGAACAACAAAGCCACAAAAGACGCTACGCTGCAAAGGGTGTGGCCGCTTGAATACAGGGGAAGAGGTGGGGGGGACTCACCAGCAAAGACAATGTATGCTCCTGAGCAGAGGAGAGAGAGAAGGACACACAAGCAGAATACGGAATGAGAGTGGCTTGTCACGCACTGGTAAAAAAGCCTGCCGCGGGAACTCGAGACAGGAGAAAAAAACAAACAAAAAAAGCACTTCAGCTGCACTTTTGCTGCTAATGACAGCTGCAGGAGCCTAAAAACGGGGACGCTGAGGTGCTGAATCATTTTAACTTGTTTACTTCAATGGCGTCTTTGAATTCATCGTCGGGCTCTGCCTCTTCTGCCTCCTCCACGCTGCCGGGAGAAAGGTCCTAGCAACACACAGACAGGCGTCAGTCTGAGGATGCTCCGGCGACACCCGCTACAACTGCGGGCGCCATCACCGCCTTCGCTCGACAGTCTAAACCCCCGGTGAGCTCTTTAGCGCCGCGGATTACGTCAGAACGCGTCGACAGCCCCAGTGGATTAACTAATCGTCGCCGTTAATGGATGCTGAAACTTTCGGGCATCGTGGTTTCCGGAGGTCGGAGCGTTCGCTTGTGCTCATCAGGAGGCAGCAGGACGTCTCTGCCATCCGATACTGATGAGCTGGGTCGCCGTGATTGCGTCTTAACGGACGCTTTCCCGTTAGGGGCCGGTTAAAGCTTAAACGCAGAGAGGCTGCCATTCTGTAGAGCGCTCAAGAGCCACGACTGTTTCTGAGATCAGAACTATTTAATGCTTCTGCCCTCAACGATATAAGCGCATGTCCTTCTCTCACCTCCAGACTTGTTGGTGTGGGGGTGCTGTCCAGCAGGTTGCTTTGCTCCTGTTCCTCACATACGGCCTCTGGAGCCCGGGACGGACCCGCGTGGAACACTTTTCGAAGGTCCATTAAAACTGAAGGCACACGTGAAGTAAAAACCACTCTTCAGTTTGACTGGTGTCCCGAACAACAACAACCCCCCCCGAGCTGTCGGCCAGCGCGGCTTCTAGACGGGACGTTCTGACCTCTCCAGAAGTCTCTGTTCCACAAGAAGAGGATGCTGTTGAGCCCAGCGAGCACCAAGCCCACAGGAGCCACGTAGAGCAGACAAACCAACAGCAGCATCCCTCCAAAGAACCTGGAGGAGCGGAACACCGTGTCAGCGCACCCTCAGACACAATTTAACACAATTAGGGATGGAAATACGACCAAAAATGCAATTAGAATCTCTCTTCCTCTCGGATCAGAAGCCCTGATCATTCACCGTGGTTAAATTGAGCTTAAGCTGTTCCTCAAACATCTCTGAATTGTTTTGTGTGCGCAGGAGTGTGTGTGTGTGTGTGTAGAGGCGGAGCAGACACGGACCTTGATGACTTGGCGTGATCGTCCCAGTACAGGACTTTATAAACAGCTTCTGCAGACACGCATGCAGAAGACAGCATGTCATCCAGATGCTTCAACCTGGCGAAGACATGAAACAAAAGCGCTCAAAAGCATGCTGGACGCACGCAGGCGGTTGAACACAACCGATCTACATCAAAATAAACTGCATCGCCTTAGCGCGATCGTGCCCAAAACAGTGTGATGACATTGTGTCAGGTGTAACAGCACTCGATAAAATGTGATTTAAGAGAAATGAGAAGCCGTTTATACAGGTCTTTAACTTCGAGCATGGCCTCCTGCTTGGTGAGATGAACCGTCTGCAGGTCTCGTCGATGCACGGCGTGGAACTGCCTCTTCAGGAGCTCAGTTTCAGAGGCCCTGCCCCCATACCTGTCCTGCAGGTAACCCAAGGCAGCAGGTACTGACAGCAATACCACACCCACTGTGAACCAACCCACTGACACACACGGAGAGGCGCACGTGAGAATCACGGAGTTGTTCCTTTAGGACGACGGAGGGGAAATCATCCCCCACTTACCCTTATCAATTGTGCAGAAGAAGACATTTAGGAACAAACATACGAGCAGAGAGCACACCGGCATCTTCCAGCTAAAACGAGAAAAAGAACATTTTGATAAATGTCCTCCTCAACGCAGTCACGCGACGACCGTGGCGACAGCTCAAGTACACACCCGAGCAGGAAGCGGGTCAGCTCCACAGCGTCCACCACTGGCTCCAGGAACAGAACCATTCTCTTGTAGGACAAAACCATGTTGAAAAGGTCAAAGTACTGCGTGCACCGCGGGCTTCCCAACTCGGAAGCATCCGGAGAGCCGAGGTTCTCCTTCGAGGAGGTGTGCACCAGCTCTGCGCCGTCCGCTGGAGCCTGCGAGGAGTCCTGGGCCATGTTGGCCGATATCACTCTTGGGTAAGAAAACAGAAAAACAACCACATCAGCATGGTAATTGTGAAGATAAGTGCATCCCCTAAAGTTAACAATCACACTTTTTCAGCAATTAAAGCTTTTTCTTATCAAAGAATAACATTTAGAGCATTTAAAATGACCAGTTTTAAGCCTAACCTTGAAATAATAACAATAATAATACATTATTAAAGGACGACAGACTGTAAAAGTAGAAACACGCACGCAATACGAGCCCTTACAAGTAAATCAGACGTAAACAGGTACGTAAATAAAACAAGGCGATGACTGTTACGAGTTTTGACAGGTTAGTTTACGTCCAAAGTTTTACAAGAACAAATAATCTCAAGTTAATTATCACCAAACTAAAGAAGGTGTCCAACTTAAGGACGTGTGTTTTTAATAAAAAACTACTCTAGGAGCCCTTCGTTCGCGAGTCTTGGAGCTCCTCGGTGTCACAACGCCGAACTTGTCCCCGCGTCAGAGCCGCTCCAGATGTGAGGACGCCACGCAACATCTGGCCCGCCGGAAGTGAGCGGGGACCCCCTCCCAGACGGCCCCGTTTACCACGTCCGGACCGAGTCAAAGTACCTGGGAGGGTGGTGGTGGGGGGGGGGGGTCCGGGGGGAGCAGAGGCGGCCGGTGGAGCCCCGACCCGGCTGGGGGGGGGCGGCTCGGGCCGGACTAGCGGGACCCGGCGACACCTGCCCGGAGCGACGAGCGGCCTCCGGGTCCTCCCGGCATGGCAGCGGGGCTGGGGGCTGGGGGGGGGCGTGTGGAGGCCCCCGGCGGAGGGTCGGAGGTGGGGGGGGGCGCAGGAGCTCCGCAAGGCTTTGTTAGCACCAGGCCACTTCCTCCTGGCGCCAGGCTGCCCAGACGACCGCCGAAAACGCGATCCTCCCGGAACGTTCAAGACCCACGTAATCGATCGCAGAACGAGCGAACGCCCTTCGAACGGGTTTAACTGAGAGATTAACGCGGCTAACATTTGATTAAAGTGTCTAAAAGATCATCAGATTATTATATTATGCATTATATCATTGTGGTTTTAACAATAGTTATTATTTTATCCAAGAAATGGAAAAAAAAAATCTCCGGAAATGGAGGAAAACAAACATAGTTACAACTTCTTTCATCTTCAGCAACATTTTGGCCCATAATTAATAATGCAACATTGCATTGTGTTATAAAAACTTTTTATTTGTCGCTTAAAGTCTGTAACAGTCTGATTTTTTTTTATTATATAATATACATACCATGAAAATAAACAGATCAGAAGAAAGTCTTTTGTGCCATTTGCGTCATTCTAGCTTGAAAAATCAGCATTTTAAAATGTAAACAACGTGTTTAAATGCAGTCGGTGTCCTGAATCTTTTCTGCTAAATGTTAGCTTATATTTTCATGAATGTAATACATTTCAAATGTTCACATACACTCATTTCTATTGTGTCATTACCCTGATGATCTATTCCTGAAGAAGTGATTTGGTCTCTTGCTCCTTGTCCAAGTCAACTATAAATTACATTTATGACGTTTCCGCACTTCCCAATCCCAAATATCCGTATCTAAGTTTGAGCTCCACACAGGCGTGGCGCACTGACGAGGCGTTTCCACCTTTGCATGGCAGACTGTGGTACCTGCAGCGCGACACAACCTCCACCCGTGTTATCTTCACCAGCTGGAGGGAGGCGCCTGGACGCGACAGAAACTTTATTTGGGTTTCACAAAAGCAAAATGGGATTCAGCAAAGACTGTGGAACACATTCGCTCCTGCAAAGAAGAACGTTTCTGATCATCAGAAGTCAAAGTTTAAAGGTATATTTCAAGTATATGTCCGTTAACGCTGCTGCTTCTCGTCCGGTCGCAGGTCCTTGTTGTGGGAGCGCTGGTGGAATTTAAGCCCCCCGCAATTCCTGAACCTTTTCCCACACTCGGGACAGACGTACGGCTTTTCCCCCGTGTGGATCCGGAAGTGCCTGGTCAAGGCGCCGGAGTGACGGAAAGGCTTGGAGCACACCGAGCAGACGTAGGGCCTCTCCCCCGTGTGGATGCGGAGGTGAGTCTTCAGGTTCACCAGGCGGGAGAAGTCCCGCCGGCACACGTGGCAGTGGAAGAGCTGCAGGCCGGGCCCCTGGGCCTGCGCCGGGGCCTGCGCCGGGGCCTGCGCGCAGCTGCGCCGGAGCTCGGCCTGGCACCGGCCGTGGTGGCGCAGCAGCAGGCCCGGCAGCTCGAAGTGCGCACCGCCCGGCCGGGGCGGATCTGGGATGGAAGCTCGTCCCGGGGCCTGTTGGAAGGTCTTGGGAAAGGCGGAGGATCGAGAGGGAAAGTCGGCGGGCGGGGGGAGAGGGGTGGCTGCGTTCCCAGTAGGAGCTGTGGGGAGAGAAGACACAATATCAAAACACTGGGAAGCCTCTTTTTTTTTTCTTTTACTCTTCTTTTCGGCGGAGTTTCAGACCCAGGAGGCACAGATTCGGTTACTCTGCCTCTGCTGTGAGGACGAAGCCGACGTCTTACCCCGATCCGGTCCCACGTGCGGCGGTGGACTCGTTGACCTTCGCCCTCCCGGCTTCGGCTCCTCCAGCACGACGGAGCGAGCTGCCCACGCACAGCCGGGGTGCGAGCCTTCCCCTCGGAGGGGGTCCAAACAGTCAGCCTCTTCCGGTTCCTCCTGCTTCACCCTGACCTCCTCCTCCAGGCCGCACTCCTCCAGATGTGGGGGGCCGGCGCCTCCGACCTTTGCAACGCAAACACGGAACGCGTCCTTGTCGTCTTCTGTAGGCAGACAATGTCATATCGCGCGTGCACAGTGAGAAAACTTGACGAAAAACAAAGTTCTAAACAACAGAAGTGACCCGAACTTGGTCCCAGCAGGAAGAGGCCCAAAAGTGCTGCACACACCTACGTTCGAAGCCTCGAGGCCGACACACCCCTGGCCCCTGTGAGGATCTGCGCTTTCCTCGACGTCGGTGTGCGTCTCCCCACCGTCCCTCGACGTGCCACGTTCGTGCGTGCGCTGGCGCTGCGGGTCGGGTCGAGGGTCTGCAGGGAGGCGCTTCCCCACCTGGAGGTCCGGGCCCTGCAGGAGGTCAGCTTCTCCTCCTGCGTGCCTGGCGTGGCCTGGGTGGGTCGAGCCCCGTCCTCTCCCCTCCTCGGCTCGCATCAGTCTCTTCCTGAGGGTCTCGTTCTCCTGCACCATCCTTTCATGGCCCCCCGTGGCGCGTCCCACGACCTTCGCCACCTCCGCGACCGCGATCTCCACCGCCACGTCGAACGCCTTCTGCAAAGCCGCGACCAGCTGCTCCTGCAGGGACAGGGCTCCGACGTCCTCCATGACGCCTCCAAAGGCCGGTGGGTTGACAACAGGAGGTTCCCAGCCCGCAGGAAGTTATTCCTGGAGGATGCTCCGCTCCCATTTCCGCCGAGAGCACCTGACACCTAGCGGCGAGCGGCGGTACTGCAGAGGTCGCTTTAAAAAAAACTGAGGCGGGGCCGGAGTGAGGTTATTGAGTTTATCGAGTTTATTAAAGACCAACACGGATTATTTTGACAGTCTGCCTCTTCTGCATCAGCCACGGCTTTTATAATCGTCCAAGTGCGCAAGTATCCACCCGGAGGGTCCGAGGATGGCCAAGGTCATCACCGCCAGCACGATGGTGGATTGCTGTCGGACAAGAGGCAGCCATTTAAAATAATCACCGGACAATTTATGCACCAGTCCTAAAGTTAAATTGTCGTGCATTGAATGAGTTGAAGCTTTTTTTTTTTTAACCTTACCAAAGGGCCAATGCGATCTTTAGGCGGTTTCCCCTGGATGTAACTTCTCCGTTCGACCATCATCGATGTCTTTGGAGCCAGACTCTGCCCAGCTCTCAAAAACCCAACGAAAAGCCCGCGCATGTTTTGGTTGTCGCAGTACAAACGACCAAAGCTTTTTTTTTTTCCTTTTGTTTTAAATGAAAAATGGAGCTGGGGCCTGAGTGAGCGTGTTTAAGACCGCCTGCCCACACCTGAGAAGGCTTGAGGTTAATTGATCCATCAACCTGACAAAGGAAACTTTCTCCACAACTTTAAATGACCTGCTTTTTTTTTTTTTTTGGTCAATATTATAAATTGCATAAGCCCAATATGTCAACACTGAGGCTGAGGCATCAACCACAATGTGGCGTTTCTCATTGATTTCTCGTTCATCCCAGTAGATTCATGGGACTTCATGCAGATCCGGTGCGGCGAGGAAGGACTGCGGATGTGTGTGGGGGGGGGGTGAGGCCCCTGAGTCAGGAGACAGAAATTAAACAGGCTTCAGAGCGACACAAGAATCAGACATGGCTGAAAGCGTCCGCATGTCACGGGACAGAAGACAGAAAAACCCAAGAGAATGTAAAGAAAAGGTTCGAAAAGAAAGAGAAATGTCCTTCCTGCTAATTCATTGCCCAATAATCTAATAAGGAGAAGGACATTGGGGGTTTTTGTCTTGCGGAATTCTCAGATGTGCAACGCCTTCTGAGACTCGAGCCCAGGCTCTAAAATGTTGCAAGAAAATTTGTCATGTGCTTAACAATCTTAGCATGACCCTACCAGACCGTCCTCCTCCACACACCCGCGCATTCTTCAATAAGATTAGACTTGATATGATTGAAGCTCCACACACACACACACACGACCCTTGTCTTTTTTCGTCGCGTAGCTCATAAAAGTTGAACTAAAAAGGCAAAGAAGGCCCGTTTCCGTGACAACTGTGGCCGTTCCTGACTCTGGGTGTTGGAAATAAACTCGCTTCTGTCATCACATCAGATCCCTCCTTTCTAATGGTAGATGTTCCTCGTCCAGTGGAGGAAGACGGGGTTTAAAAAAAGATATAATTGGGTGAATATGAAGGAAACAACATCATCATGAGGCCGCTGAGGTCTAATTTTCCTTAAACCGTCACACGGTGGTGAGTACGGGCCGTGCGTGCACAGTCTGTGTTGTCTTTGACTGGTAATGTTTTTATTTTTCACACCTTCAAAGACTCAAATGAGGATAATCAAGGTTTTCTCATGTAAAATAGTAACATTTCATACTACAGGGCTAAGGATTTATCTCATTAGATGTCTACAGACCTGGTAGTGTGTTAAATAGCAGAAGAGCCTCACTCACGTGTCTTTTTGACTCATGAATGAGTAAAACACTTCAGTCATTGACTTTTTTTTTGTCTCTCAGTTGGTGTTGACCAAGTGTGTCTCCTGGACACTCCTTGCACGAATGCTGACTCGAGTTCAGTCACAAACGCTATTCATCTATATTAATGGTACATTTTTAATTAGAATCTATAATTATTACATATTACAAATTGTACAGTGCATTTTCTCGATACATTTCATGTCAGTTCAGTACAGCAGGAAGTTATTTAGTTTACTGGGGTCAATTCAACGGGCCAAAAAGCAAACATCAGCAGAGTCCAGACACTCCGAGGGCTTAAAAAGTCAATTTTCTCGTTCTTCACCAATGTTTTCGGTCACTGGGAGAAGAATAAGACAACTCCGCCACAAGTTCTGTCCATTTGGCGTTTCACACAAAGACGCCTCCGCTTAAAAGACAAAACAAACACCATGTGAACTTAAGAGTATAACCTAACGACTCTGACTGTGAAACCGGTTCACCCTTACCACGGAGGACACACAGTGACACCATCGCTAATACCCGCGTGTTTAACTGGATGGGAGGGAAACATTGAAAGGCAGCAAGGAACATGAAGACAAAAAAATATATATTGGAATGCACCACCCTCCATCCTCCACCTATTGAGACTGGCATGCATATGTGTGAGCAAACAGTGTGCGCATCCAGGAGTCCTTCGGGAAAGACCTTCGGGAAGGTTCCTCTGTCGCGCAGTGTCGAACATCTTCGTTTCACGTCCGTAAAAAAAGGCACAGCTGCAGACACAGGAAGCTACTGCATGTTGTGAAACTTCCTCTTTTCATTTAACCCTCGGGGTTTTTTTCTTTTTTTTAAATTATTTTGGGCAAACAAAGTATCCACAAGCACCAGAGGGGAGGGTGGGCTTTACTTCCTGGGCATCGCTTCCCCCCCATCCTCCATCGCTGTTTTTTTTTTTTTTTTGTTTGTTTTTTTTCTTTGCCCAAGTTCCAGGCTGGTCCAACCTCTTCTCTGAGTTTTCGCCCTACCACCAGGTGAAGAAAGGTCTTCTGCTCTGGAAACTCTGTGTGTAGGACTCGCTGTTGGCTCTCTGAGGCGCTCGGGCCGTTTCAACAATGACCGGGGGCATCTGGACCAGCTGTAGAGGTGTTTTAGTGTCCTTCAGGGCCTGGCATAAGTTCAGGATCTGAGGAAAAACACAAAGGACCATGACACAATTCTGCACTGCACATCAGACACACACACAGACATTGTTTTACTACCCCTACACCACTGTGCCCATGATACAATGGCTAACATATTGGTGAAATGTCATTCTAAATGACTTAAAATGAATTTTTTTATGGTTTTTAGTTGTTGCTTTTAATATGCATAACTTAATATTACATATATTTACTTAATTCAACTGCTTTTAAATGTATTTTATTGGAATATTTTGGACCTACGAAGGTGTCTGCATCAACGTACAAAATCCAAAATAATTATGTAAAATCCCAAACATATTTAGAATATATTGAGGATATGTTTGTGTTTAAATATGGTTGATGTCCTTAACTGAAGGAGGACAGGCTCATCCGCTTCCGGCCAGAGGACAACTGTGGTGGTTAGGGACCACAACATCTGTCTCTACACACCGTCTATGGTCTGAACACAACAGCTGAAAAAGAAAGAGAACAAAGCGTACCTGGCCCCTCATTACGGCTGCTTGTTTGTAAAACTGCCCTCTGTCGAAACCAGGGTCTTTCTGTGGGACAGAGCGCATTTAAAAAAGGTCAGTGGCAAATACAAACATCCCCTACTTTGCATCCAACGGTTCCCCATTCTCATCCATTACCATAATCAAGTTCCTTTTATTTCACATCACCGCATGCATCAGTGCGTTTCAGCGGGCTTGCTCACGGTACCTTGAATAACTCATACAGGTCCTCCTCCAGGTCCTTGATGAAATTTGGGTCGCAGAGTTTGGGTAAGACCAGCTCTCTGATTTCCTGGGAGAAACACACTTTGGCCTGGGGCAGCCACGCCCAGTAAAATGGATCTGGAGTTTGAACAACAAAATAGATTCAATTTGAAATGAGCCACTAAGGTAAAAAAAAACAAAACAAACAAAAACAACCCATGAACACACGGGAGGCACCGCCAGGCTGCAACCATCTGACTCACCCCCCCCCGCCCGCCCCCCAATAGAAAGACAGGCCAGATGATGCAGCTCCACTACAGAGCAATCCCGAATGCAACTAAACCACTTAGTGGGAAAGAGACAGCAGCGTTATTGCTTACAGGCTCTCCAGGAGTCGGGATGCTTGAGGGGGAACGCCAGGCCGTTGTCTATCGCTGCCAGTTTGATGATGGGATTCTTCACAAGCACCCAGTCCGTTTCCTGCAGAAGCGAGGATGACGGAGTTCAGTGACGAGGCACAGACGCCAGCCAAAATCAATCAAGCAATCTTTATTTCTGATTGTAAAAGAGGCTGTATAAATAGTTTCAAGGCACTTTCCAGAACCCCAGGACCTAACCCCAGACAAGCTACAGTGGCAAGGAAAAACTCCCCTTTAGGAGGTAGAGGAGAGAACAGGTAGAGGGTAGGACAGGTAAAGGGTAGAACAGGTAGAGGATAGAACAGGTAGAGGGTAGAACAGGTAGAGGGTAGAACAGGTAAAGGGTAGAACAGGTAGAGGATAGAACAGGTAGAGGATAGAACAGGTAGAGGGTAGAACAGGTAGAGGATAGAACAGGTAGAGGGTAGAACAGGTAGAGGGTAGAACAGTTAGAGGGTAGAACAGGTAGAGGGTAGAACAAGTAGAGGATAGAACAGGTAGAGGATAGAACAGGTAGATGATAGAACAGGTAGAAGATAGAACAGGTAGAGGGTAGAACAGGTAGAGGGTAGAACAGGTAGAGGATAGAACAGGTAGAGGATAGAACAGGTAGAGGATAGAACAGGTAGAGGATAGAACAGGTGGAGGATAGAACAGGTAGAGGATAGAACAGGTGGAGGATAGAACAGGTAGAGGATAGAACAGGTAGAGGATAGAACAGGTAGAAGATAGAACAGGTAGAGGATAGAACAGGTAGAGGGTAGAACAGGTAGAGGATAGAACAGGTAGAGGATAGAACAGGTAGAGGGTAGAACAGGTAGAGGATAGAACAGGTAGAGGATAGAACAGGTAGAGGATAGGACAGGTGGAGGATAGAACAGGTAGAGGATAGAACAGGTGGAGGATAGAACAGGTAGAGGATAGAACAGGTGGAGGATAGAACAGAGGAGAGGAGAGGAGGAGGAGAGGAGGGGAGAAGAGAGAAGGGAGGAGAAGAGGGAGGACAGGTAGAGGCGTGCACGTGCGCGGCTCCTCACCCGGTTGGCGGCGGAGTCCATCGGACAGTCGTACTTCAGCAGCCAGTTGTCGTTTCCCCTGTCTGCGGCAAACGTTAAGAGAAACTCGTCAGAGGGGCGAAAGCCGCGCTTCCTGGCGCGCGAGAGGACGGCGTGCCTGTGTTTCTGATGATGTAGTCGAGGACCACGAGCCGCTCAAACTGCAGCTGGAGTTGACGGTTGGTGTTCTCGGGCAGCGGCTCGGCCTCGAACCTCCGGAGCCAGAAGTCCGCGTCCTTGTATCCGTCGACAAACAGCTGGAAGGAACCGACCTGGAGCGAGAGCCACGACACAAATGACTGGATAACGTCTCCATCAACAGGACATGATATACCCGCACATCATGGTTAGTGAGCATGTGGTTATAACGTCAATGTTTGTCCTTTCCCATCAGATCCAAGTCAAAGTGATGAGTTACAGGCAGACTTGAACACAACAGCCCCCCCCCTTACCTTTGGTGGCAGTCCGATCCTGTGGAACCGTTGGCCCACCTTAGGCACCTTCTCCAGAGCAAGCTTCTTTCCGCGAGACTTTACCCTGTCGATCGCGCTGTAGTTGAATGTTTCGCTCGCCAGGTACACCACCTGTAGTGAGGATATTGACAGACGGGAAGGTCTCCCACTTTTGCTCCACGGGAGGGGGGGGCAGACGCGGGGGACGGCGTGTCACCTTGGTCTTTGGGACTATGTTGAGCTCTAGCTTCTGATCGACCAAGCTGGCCCCAGCTTCCGAGAGGTAGCCCTGGTTCAGCACCAAACAGTCACGGCCAAAGCAACAGGGACAGCAAAGTTTCTGGAGCCATTTGGTCCACTTGGGGTTCAACTGGCCGTACGGCTCCTCATTCTTAGGTTTGAACACGCCGATAATCTTCTGCGGAGGGAAGGAGCGGGAGACAAAGAGGTTCAGATCCCGGAGAAAGCAAGAGAAGAAAGCTACATCGTAAAAAAAAGAAGGAAAAAAAAGTTAATATCCATGAATCAAAGCGGCCTTTGAGAATTGAAAACTGTCTTGGAGGCACCGAGGGTTGGATTCTAAAACCATAAAGGTCTTGTGTTGCACTTATGCGTTACCTCTAGTCCTGCGCGGACACACCGATCTCCGTGTGAAATTTGGTTATCGAAAAGAATTACCTCCCCATAGAGAGCAAACACATGACCAGTAAGCACATTGGTGACTCACCAGAGAAGCTAGAGAGGGGGGCAATGGGACCAAGTCACACACACACACACACACACACACACACACACACACACACACACACACACACACACACACACACACCTCCTCTTACAGTTAAGTTACAGTTTCATAAGCCTCTAATGAGATAAGAAAGTGCCGTGTAAACTGCCGGTCCATCTAGTAACCGTGTAATTTCTAAGAATGCAGAAACGAGTTT
The DNA here is from genome assembly GCA_911728415.1 of Lagocephalus sceleratus. Lineage (NCBI taxonomy): Eukaryota > Metazoa > Chordata > Actinopteri > Tetraodontiformes > Tetraodontidae > Lagocephalus > Lagocephalus sceleratus. Next base: position 3,421,760 of record CAJVRN010000232.1, on the reverse strand, counting down.
CATAAGGCTGACCCCCCCCCCCTCGTCTCTCTCTTTTCTTAACCGAGGGCTGAAGATGGGAGATGTTGGTCTCTGTGAGTTTGACGAACAGCCAAACCAAACCCGGGGGGAAGTTTCGCCCCCCTTTGGAAAGCCTTAAATCATCAGGTGTTGCGCCTGTGGTTCGAGAGGGGGGGGAGGGGGGGGTCCTGCTGCCAGAATAACCCGGGTTCGGCATGCTGGGGGCACCAGAACCACCGGTGGAGCGAATACTGTCAAGTCACCACAGACCCTTCCAAGAGGCCTCCGTGGCCGCCCCGCAGCGCCTTCAGGGGGGGTGGTCGGGGAGGGCCCTTACCCCCTGGGAGTCTTTGACAAAGTAGCTCCCGCTGGATCCCTGGTAGATCCTCTCCGGGTAGATCCCCTCCTCGATGGCTCTCTCGGCCTTCCGGACGATCTCCCTGAACTCGGGGTCCTCCGGGAACTCGTTCCTGTGCGGCTCCCGCTGCGAGGAGCTCCGGTCCCGGTCCAGGAGGGGCTGCCTCTCCCGGCTGCGGCCGGGGCTGCCAGCCGGGATGCGAACCACGGAGCCCGGCGTGCCCCCGAAGGCGCCCCGGGGGCTGGGGGGCTCCGCGGGCCGGTAGCCCGAGTCCCCGGAGTCCCTGAGCGGGGACACCAGCGGACTCGTCTCGTCCATCGTCCCCTGGGAGGACGGGAAAAGAGAACCCGTCTGGGCCAGGAAAGAAGAAAAAGAAAGTGATGAAGTAAAACAGTTGGACGATGTTTTTTTTTTGTTTTTTTTTTTTTTAGCTAGTCCTGGAGTCCAGAAAAAAAAAAACAGTCACATGACTGTCAGCTTCCGGGAAGGGGCGGGACCGAGCGGGCCCGTTCGGCCAATCGGCGCCCGGGGAGTCCCGTCAACAAGCGGGCGCCGGCGCTGATTGGTGGACCGAAGCCCCGCCCACGGGGAGACACGTGACGCCGCGGTTTACCGAATCATAGGAAATAAAATAAATTAAAAAAAACAAAAAAAAGACGATCGTCCGGGACCAAGTCGGCTGCTTGAGGGGGGGTGAAGTCAAAAAGGCGAGGGGAAAGGCCTGTGAGGCGGGGGCTGCGGGCTGTGTGGACGTGCCTCCGGCCGCATCCTGCACACACACACACACACACACACACGCTCACACACACGCACGCCCGCTGTGCGCTCCCGCAGCTCGCCCTCTGATTGGTGCAGGCCCCCGGGAAGCTGGCTCGCCTCGTTCAAGTTCAGGCAGGACGCGCACGGCTCCTCTCCTCCCCCCTTCCTCACCCCCTCCCCCTCGCACAGACGCAGCGCTTTGGGGGTCCGGGCGTCACACACCGGCCGTCGGATCTGCAGCGGTCGCCTCCTCCTCCTCCTCCTCCTCCTCCTCGGAAGGTCCGGTCACGACAGGCATCCGTGCAAGCGAGCGCAGAGGGCGTCGGGGTGAGGATGGCCGCCTACAAGCTGGTGCTGATCCGCCACGGGGAGAGCTGCTGGAACCAGGAGAACCGCTTCTGCGGCTGGTTCGACGCGGACCTGAGCGAGACCGGGGTGCAGGAGGCCAAGAGAGGGGGGCAGGCTCTGAAAGGTAGGCTCCTGGCCCTTCCGCTCCCCCCGCCGGGGATCAGGCGCTTATGCAACCCCCCCCGCATGTGCAAACAGGTAGCCCGCAAACTGCGACGCAGACGGGGGCCTGGGCCGGTACCGGTACCGATCCACACCACGGACGTGAGCACCGGTACCTGGGTCATGACCCCCCAGTCCTTTTATTCAGGACTGAAATGTGATTTGCCTTCAAACGACTCTACCACTTTAATCAACCTCAGGACCAGAAGAGCGTCACGGTGATGCTGTTGTTGGGGCCGTGTGACTGTTTTTAGCCCCAAATATGAATATTTTCAGACCAGAGAAGGATCCGTATAAACTCATTCATCGACCAATCGTGTGGCCCCATTTGGTTATTACGCAATATTGTTTGGATAGTATTGATCATGAATTATTATCGATAAGACCTGAGGAGCTCTAGAGGGACGTGACTGTGGACCACCTCTGTGATCTTTGCCTGCTGCTGGTGTGCAGTGGGAATGTTACTGGGACCACACACACACACACACACACACACACACACACTGGTCTTTGTGCCAGGCGGGCTCTGTTGTTGTTGGCCGTGGGTGAATCAAAAAACTGCAGGCATCTGCAATGCCTGTCAGGCTGCAGTCTGTCAAATCCACCGTGGCAGCCCGTCTCTGACTAAGCAAAATCAAGCGCACGAATGGAAGAATCCCGGCAGCGAATAAAGCGAATAAAGCAGCCATTCACCGCGTTTGCCCTGAAGTTGCTCTAATCATTTAACCTGAAACCAAACTGCTCCCTTACATGAATCAGAACCTGCTCCTTCCAGGTACTCCTCCGCCTTTGCTCCGTCATGTTCACACATATTCATGCTTTTGCTTCTGTCTCAGACGCTGGCTATGAATTTGACGTTTGCTACACCTCCGTCCTGAAGAGGGCCATCCGCACCCTGTGGTTCGTTTTGGAGAGCATCGACCAGATGTGGCTGCCGGTCCGCCGCACGTGGCGCCTGAACGAGCGCCACTACGGCGGCCTGACGGGCCTCAACAAGGCGGAGACGGCGGCCAAGCACGGGGAGGCCCAGGTCAAGGTCTGGAGGCGCTCCTTCGACATCCCGCCCCCGACCATGGACGGCGGCCACAACTTCTACGAGAACATAAGCAAGGTGAGTTCGCGGGAGGCGTCGGGCGCGCGGCGCGGCGCGTCGCCCCCGGTGACCGTGACCGTCGCTTTCCAGGACCGCCGCTACGCCGACCTGAGCGAGGACCAGCTGCCCAGCTGCGAGAGCCTGAAGGACACCATCGCCAGGGCGCTGCCCTACTGGAACGAAGAGATCGTCCCACAGATCAAGGAGGGGAAGAGGGTCCTGATTGCTGCCCATGGCAACAGTCTCCGTGGCATCGTGAAGCACCTGGAGGGTAAATGTTCATCGTTATTAGTCAAACAATGCAGAAAAGTCACAGTCTGAAGATACTCTGAGGCCGTATTAAAGGTTTAAGCCGTTGTATTCTCAGTGTAAACACTCGGAGCCCCTCACAATTTGTGAACGAATCCATGGAAACGTCTTGATGAACGCGTGCGGCCGAGCTGGGTCTTTCCTTCCCGTCTTGGATCTGGAGTGTTTCTCGCGTTCGATTCTGTTTCCCAGGCATGTCGGAGGAGGCCATCATGGACCTGAACCTGCCGACGGGCATCCCCATCGTTTACGAGCTGGACAAGAACCTGAAGCCCCTGGGACCCATGCAGTTCTTGGGCGACGAGGAAACGGTCAAGAAGGCCATGGAGGCTGTTGCCGCTCAGGGCAAAGCCAAGAAGTAGAGGTCCCGGCCCCGGCACAGATCACTCACGTGCTCTTTAGTACTTCACCTTATTTATCATTTGCAGATGCTGTGTATTTACTGAACTGCGTGCACACACAGGTTTCATTTTGACATTCCCACGGGTCTCAGACGTTGCTCTACTTTGACATTTTGAAACAAAGTTTATATAAACCACCGTAAACACTGGAAACCTGCAGAATTTTTCCTACCTATTTACTATTAATATTGGCCAGGTGGGATTGTATACATCACCACACAAAAGGCACTTGAACTAAAAATATGGGTTGTTATGCTCTGCACTGGTGAGTTGTGTTCACTCTTGTATTGTGAGGAGAGAAAAAAATAAACGTTATCCATCAAGATGCTGACTTTTGCGACATAATTTTACGACCAAAATGGTCCTCTTGCTCCATTTTGTGCCGTCGGTTTGGTGTTGACTACATTTTCATGCACAATGACGCGCAGCATTATTCAGCGATGCTGTTATGAGACTTTGAAAGGGCCCAACAAATGCTTACAGCATCGAGAAAACGTCTTGTAAATGTTTTTAGATTTCCAATGTTTTATACATATACATATATGTGTGTATATATGGGTTTTAAGTGGCAGGTGAGTGTGTCCAAACAGCCAAACTCCACCACCAAAGGGTTTAATTTGTCCTTTAAACCTTTTAATTCTAGAAGGTTGTAGTTGTTTATATCACTGACGTCATCAAACGTCACGCACCGCGTCCGGCCCCGCCCACTGCAGCAGAGAGAGGGGGGGGTCACGTGGTGTCGCCGGCGCCGGTCGTGACGTCATAGGGAGGCGACCCCCGCGTCCGTCCGACAACAACATGTGCACTAAAGTGTGCGTCCCCGGTGAGTCTCCCGAGGTGGACGCCGAGGGGAAAGACGCTCTGGGCCGGCGCTGAGCGGCACCGATTGAGCCGTCCGTTTGCGGTAGCTTGATTCGGTTCCGGTCCCGGCTCTCTGAAGGCTTTCTCTGCTCCTCAGACGTCTCTTTAAATCCGGATCTTCCTCTCTTCAAATGTTCCTGCTTGTTCACCTCCTCTCCTTTCTCCCGTGTCTTCCCCTCCTCTTCCTCGTGCAGGTTCTTCAGCTCTGTCTGCACCTTCATCACCTCCTCCTCCTCTTTCTTCACCTCCCACAGGATTCACTCTTTTCCCGTTTCTTGGTCTTTGCTGTCATCTTTGGAGCCCCTCCTCCTCTCTTTAATTCTTCCTCTCTCTTCTCCCCCATCTCTTCCTCGTCTCCTCTATTTTTGCAGACCAGACCAAACAAATGTATTTTTTGTTTTTTTGTTGCTTTTCTCTTGTTCTGTTCACTCCTTCGTCTCTCTAGGATAAGTTAGAGCAAATTCGAGCACTCTATGGATCGAGGTTTTTGTTTTGTGGCATCTGTGTGAGATCAAAAGCTGTGAAATCTGTTAAATTTTTATATATAGAATTATTATTATAATGAGATAAAGAGTTGTACAAGTGTGTCTCATACAGTGTCGACACATTTGCTGGAACATGTGTAACACTTCCAGACAGTCAGATCTGCCCGAAACAGAGGATTTGTCTCTGCGCTACAAATTTCCCCTTAACTTTTGCCCTTACTTTCCCCCTTACCTTTGAAACTTTTCCCTTAAACTCCAAATCAGAAGCCACAAATTGGAGGCCAACTTCAGCTTTGTCACCATTACGGTGTTTTAGGAATCAGAAGAAAGTCTCTTTTCACTTTTTTTAACGATCCGCGTCGACTGAGCGTTTTTTTTATTCCCTCCAGGTGAAAAGCTGTGCAGCGCCGACGACTGTATCGCCGGCGCGGGGGTGTACCTGCGGCACGGATACATACACTCCTCGCTAGCGGGCTACGTCATCAGGAAGAATGAGGGGAAAGAGGTGAGGAGGGAGGTGGGGGGATCTCTGGGTGTTTGTGTAAACTTTGTAAATGTGCCAGATGTTTGTGTGGTGACACACTGAATTACACAGGTGTTTTATTTCGGGGTGTACTTTAAGGGTTATTGATCTGTTGTCATAAGCATCCCTATTATTCACAGTTAATTGAACTGTTATCCTAGTTGCCCATCATCTCCGTGGTCAGGGGAGCAGACTCCCAGCTGCTGCCAGATGTGGGAGCCGTAGTCACCTGTAAGGTGAGAAATGAGCACCAGCGACTGGAAGTCGCCCCAAAAGTTTCGTGGCTCCTCTCGGCACCTCATCGTGCTCTCCCCACCCAGGTGACCAGCATCAACCCCAGGTTCGCCAAAGTGCACATCCTAAAGGTGGGCTCCACGTCGCTGAAGGACCACTTCAGAGGCACCATCAGGTGAAGTGAAGCGCCCCGCGAGGTTTGTAAGCCACGCCTCCGCAGCCCCCCGTCACTGACCCTGCTCCGTCTGACAGGAAAGAAGATGTTCGCGCTACGGAGAAAGACAAGGTGCGCTCGAGTCTTTTGTGCCCCCCCCCTGCAGCTCGTGGTTCTTTAACAAATGTTGTTGTTGTTTTTGTTGCAGGTCGAGATTTACAAAAGCTTCAGGCCTGGTGATATCGTCCTGGCAAAAGTGGTATCCTTCACCTGCTCCTGGTTCCAGGGACAAAGTGTGATACAGTGGGTCAAATGAGTTGGACGCGTTTCTCTGGAAATACATTTCTTTAGGGGCTTAGAGAGTTTAACCAGATGTTGGCAACAGAAGCTAAAAGAAGGGATTAGATCAGGGGTCTCCACCTCCCCCCCAGAGGGCCGTGAGGCTGCAGGTTCTGGTTCCACCAGTCCAGCTCACCCAGTTTGACCAGTCAGCTGTTGAAGACTCAGATGAGTTGATGAAGTGAGTCCAGTCTGGTGCTGCTGCTGCTGGGTTGGACCAGAACCTGCAGCCTCACGGCCCTCTGGGGGGGGGGGTGGAGACCCCTGGATTAGGTGATAGAACGGGAGGACGCAGGGAAAAGAGTATTGAAGATGTCCATTCAGTACTCTTATTTAAAAAGACGACTTGCTTGTTCTGGTTTCTTTAACATCATCGCGGGGGTTATGTTCCAGAAATAACCCGCGACAGACAAAATCCGTGAAGTAGTCACTTTATATTTTCCTTTTTTTTTTTTACTATTTTATTTTAATTGTATTAAGGCCGTAAAACCCCTAAACACACACTTTTATACACTCTTCTCACAGGCTTTAACATTTTCTCACAGTTCTCTCTTATTTAAACACTCTCAGAGTTCGAATTCTTTCTCCTTTTGGGTGCGACCGCAGGCGCCCTTTCCCCCTTTTCACTGACATTATTTTTTTTTTTCAAGCCAGAAAAAGCTTTGTTTAAACTTAAAACTTAAAAGCTTAATACTTGGTTTCGGGTAGAAAACACAGTCACACTGCTACCTGAATGCGTTCATGCTGCACGCTGTAAAAAAAAAAAGAATTACACTGAAAAAAAATCCAGGAAAAGTGAAGAGCGAGTGTTCACTGTTCTGTAATTCTGCCAAAATGGACCTGCGGTCTTTGTTGTGGGCGCTTGACCTGCGACGTCAGATGTCTCTCGGTAACGTGGAGTCCAGCTACCTGCTGACGACAGCAGAGAACGAGCTGGGCGTGGTGGTGGCGCACAGCGAGTCAGGTGAGCCTGGGCGAGCCGGGGCGAGCACGGGGCGGCGCGGGGCTGAGACTCTGGTCTTCCCTTCTCCAGAGGCGGTGATGATCCCCATCAGCTGGAGCGAGATGCAGTGCCCGCTGACCTACGTCAAGGAGTTCCGCAAAGTGGCGCGGGTGCAGCCCAAACATCTGGAGGCGTGAGAGCGGGGGGGGGGGGCCGCAGGTCCGCCTCAGCAGGTTGTCACGTGTGTTTAAAACGTGCAGGTGCCAGGTTGGCAAATGTTTACAGACATTTTGGTTTGGAAAGCTGCTGATTTAAGTTCATCTTTACACTCGGCTCTTTTGTACAGCGTCCCAAATGACTCCTGTAGTCGGGGAATGTTTCAGAAACGTGTCTTGAGGAGGCGTCCATGGAAGCAAAAACCCTTTTTATCGTGACATCTAATAACATTCCTTTACTGTGGAGTTATTTGATCTTGTTTTATTAAACTGAGTTTTATTAAAAAGAAAACCAACATGTGAATCATTTTTATTTTAAAAACAAACTCAGTGATGTTGGTGGCCAGGATTTATTTTATACAGAATCGTTTTAAAAAAAAAAAAAAACAACCTAAGTGAGCGTCACCCATCAAAGCGTACTGATCGCGATGCGTTGATGTCGATGAAGAACTTCTTGTTGGCCGGTGCGGTGAAGCCGATCCCTGCTCCCCTGTTACTGGAGTCCAGCCTGCGCGAGTGGGCGCGGTCAAACTGGTCCAGGAGCTTCTGCTGCAGCTGCTGCTGCCCGTCCCTCCCCAGGGCCATGGTGGCCCTCGCCGCGGGCGCCGCCGCGGGCTGGAGGCCCTTCTTGAAGCCGCCCATCAGGCGCAGGAACTTCTGCTGTTTCTCGGAGCTGTCGAACTGCGCCGTGCTCCACTGACCCAAGCCCTGAAGAGCAGAGCCAAGAGCGTCAGAACCTGCTGTGGGAGCGTCTGCTGACCCAACGGAGCAGCAGGCGTGCGATGGGCGAAGACAACTGCGCTTCAACCTCGTGCTGTTTTTGAGTTACACTGGGAAATCTCAACTGTAATATCAGTGCAGTGGGGCTGCAGAGGCCTGGGCTCATCACAAGGCAAAGTGTCAAATGACTTATTTTGCCCCTGAATGACAGAATAGCGCAACCTCCCATCTGCGAAGAAAACATCGGAGGTTCTTTAACTCGAGCCTCACGTGTCCCCGTCGCAGGAAATGAAGTTTTCTAAAGCGCACTGAGGCCTGAGCTGCTTTTAAAGGGGAAAAAATATCTCGGGGGGGGTCCGACACCGACCGAAGGAGTGTCGTCTTTTGCGGGCCGGGAGGCCGGGTCGATCTCCGTCCGTAACGCTCGTCTCCGCTCCTGTGACAGGACACGGCACAGTTGTGTTCAGCGGGTCAGAGCACGTTAAGTAAGTGCTCCGTATCTGTTGCGCAACTCAGGAGTGGGGCTCACCTGGTTGAGGGCGACCTCGTCGGTGTTTCCCGTCCTCGCAGACAGAACCGCATCCTCCTGCGACACCTGAGCCAAACGTTCACCCAGAATTCATGAAAAAAGAAAATCCTCCTGAAAACGCGTCAGCCGCCACCCACTCACATTCTGCTCTCCCTCCTCTTCTTTAACCTTCTTTTTCTTCTTCCTCTTGGTGACGTTTTCAGCGCACACGTCCTCCCCTGGCGCCTCTGCGCTTGTGGAGCGCCGTTTCCGTTCCCCGGGTTTCCGATCCCTTCCCGTGACGAGCTCCTCGTCGTTCACCGACGGGGGTCCAGCCTCCTCCTGTTCAGCCCTGTGCTCTTTACTTCTCTTCTTCTTCTTCTTCGGTGCCTCCTCAACACCAGCACACTCCACAGATGCTTTTCTATCCTTCTTTTTCTTTTTTGTCGTCTCCTCTGCTTCCACATCAACATCCTCACTCTTTGGTTTCTTCTTTTTCTTCTTCTTCACATCATCATCTGTCATTTCAGTCTCTTTACTCCCCTGGTCTCTTTTCTTTGCCTTTTTCTTCTTTTCAGCCATTTTGTTCTTTTTTACCCCTTCAACATCTCCCGTTTCTTCTGAGGACTCTTGATTCTCAGTTACATTTATTTTGGATTTTTTATGATCTTTTTTTTGGACGGTGTTTTCATCTATGGTTGTGCTCTTGTCTTCTGTATTCTTTTTCTTTTTCTTCTTCTTCGGCATCTCCTCCTCCTCCTCCTCATCTATTTTTGCTCGTTCTAAATCGGCACATGCAGCCTTCTTCTCTTTCTCATTATGGGCTTCCACTTCATCACCGACCTGCTTTTTCTTCTTCTTCTTCTTGGTGTGACTGATGTCCTCATCGTTTGTGTCGTTAATCAAACTCCCAGTTACATCTTTCTTCCTCTTCTTCTTCCCAGCTTTCTCACCAGGCCGGACACCACATCCCTCTTCTGAATGAAGATCTGCTACGCTCCCCTCATTATCACGGGTGCTCTTCTGTGCAGAGGCTTTGCTCTTCTTGTTTTTTTTCTCTTTCTTCAAGAGTTTCTCCTCGATCATGTCTGAAGAATGATCTCCACGTCCCCCTTCTTAAGAACCCACTTTTAGTCTGTCCGGAGAAACAAAGTTAACTCACTTCATTAAAAACAGACTGTCACTGAACATCAGACTCAACAGTTAACACACTACTAATTCAACAGCATTCTGCTGGACAAAATGCCAGTGTTTGTAAATGCTTCTGCAAGATTTTAATCGCCGACAAAATGATCACGACGGATTAATTTTCATAAATGCTATGACTGGTTATTCATCTGTCATCATCATCTATCTGTGCGTCAATTCCAAGGCAAAAACTCGTCGGCGTTCGTCTTAAAAGGGCCTGTTCTGTCGCCACTGTAGCAGAAAAGAGCGATTAATCGAGATTATTTGAACATTTTCACGTTTCTTGGCTCACAGCAGCAAACTGGTCCAACAAAAGGTAAACACGCAGCGGCAAAAACATCTACACTGAGGACTGCGGGGCGGCGGTGCATACGCTCAAAGTTCCAGTTTAGTTTGATAAAACGTGAACCTACTGAATAAATGTTGTAAATAAACGTGGGTCCGGGGTGACGTTTGACCCGGAAGTTGTTTTCTATTTCCGGCGCGGAGCAGCGGCGTCCCTGGTAACGCGAGGTCACGTGACCAGCGAATATTTTTATTTTCTGATTTAACATAAAAGCATAAAAATAAAGGTATATATGTCTTAATATGTAAGATAGTCAACTCAGACGGTCTTGTTTGTCGACTTTATTCAATAAACATATTAACCAAATACGTGTCATTCAGTTGTAAAAGTGAACATGTTGCAGACAGTTTCAGCACTAGATAGATATTTAACCTCATAAATAAGTTAACGAAACACGAAACAGTCTGATACGAGACGAATGAACAGGATATCAGGGAACTAAAACAGCGGCAAAGCCACCAGGTCGCGTGCCCTTGTGTCGGATCTCGGTTTGACCCCCCCAGCATGTGGATCTTAATCTGTGTCATCGTGTTTTTATTTTATAAATGTTTATTTTTTAATTGTTTTTTTTTAACATTTTATGAGCATCCTTCAGCACAGACACCCTCGGCCACCAGGGAGTCCACCTGCAGGGGCTTGGAGGAGGCCGTTTTAGGGGACGTTGCACACAGCCTGTAAAGTCTGACCCTGCAGGTCAAACAGCAGAAGGCCTGCGCCGGCGAACGGGCCACGCTGTGCAAATCACAACACACACATTCATGTTACGCTGCCATAAAAGTGACGGTGCCTTATTAGAGCGTGAAAACGCCACCGGTTTTTCACATCTGGGCTATTTACACGGTTAATACAAAGTTATATAGGATAGATATTTAAAAGTATCACAAACAGCGAGATATAACAAAATATCGATGCGCACGAAGCCTCTTGCTTTTGAAAATCATGACTGAAAACTCACAAGCTCCATTTAAACGTCATTTTCAGTGATTGTTTTTCTTTCAGCCACAATGTCTCCATCATGTAAACGGTGTTCCAGCAAGGTTTTGGTCGAACTCACCTATCGGGACATTGAACTCAGTCCCCCCCCCCCCCCAAAAAAAGTGTATAAAACACCCAAAATACTTTTACAAATACATCATTAACAAAACACATCCCCTTTGCTTCCACATGCACCTCGAGTTATTCGACAGATGTCACTTCCCAGACAATTCCAGTCCCTTTTTTTAAAAAAAAAAAAAGTGCAAAATTGCAACTTCCAGCAGTGAATCTCATCTATCGCACAGAAGGAGTTTCAGTACTTGATGGCTTTGAATTGTGTACTTATTAAAAATATGTCTTCTAGCGCAGAAGCCTGTTAAGATCCCGCGCCCATCGAGAGTTCGCCTATACCATACACGCACTTAAAACGATTCTTCTAACAACAACAATCCATCAGCGATGGAGGAGAAAAAAAAAAAAAGCCTGGCTGAGTCCTCCGGGTGTCTCCAGCGGGTCGCGCAGAGGCCGAGGCGCGTGGGCGTGCGCGCGTCGCTCACACACACACACACACACGCACACACACGCGCGCGCGCGGTACCTCACACGCTGCGTGTGCGTCGGGGTGTGACGTATCACGCCGACTGGAGACGCCCGCTGATCTAAAGGACGCACCGGAGGCAGCGATGCGTTGAGGCGCCGCGCCTTAAACCGCGACTCCACGTCGGGGGGGGTCAGGGGTCAGGGGTCGGGCTGGTTCTCGCATCACCACAGCCGGCGTCCGGTGTACTTGATCGGGGCCGTCGGCATCTGGGGACGGAGGAGACAGGGACAGTCAACAA